>CAWUFW010013493.1:0-472625 GCA_963921515.1 Calotriton arnoldi
TGCAGATAAGAAGCCCACCACGTTGGTGGCGCCATGTTGCGGGGATTCTGCACATATACAGAGCTATGCACAGGATAATAAGACCTCGGTGTATAGTGGTGAACCAACCATGCACCTTAGTACCCACAATCCCAATCCGACTAGCTTTAGCGTCTCATTCGTTCTCCGTACTACAGCGAAGCTACCAATGATTAGACAACCCAGAACACGGTCTCTCTCAGGACTCGCGGGAGCAAGAACACTCTTTCATAACTCATTCATACTTGTCCACAACGTGCGTAATAAGAGACACAGTATAATTTAAAATGTTTATTTCAACTATCGTGCTCTAAGATAAAGTACACGTGCCAGTACTATCAGCATAATGCATAATGATAAAATAATAAGCATGGTTACAATTCCATAGAATACAAACGGGGACAGCATTTTATAAAGACAGTGGATATAGGGCTAAATGGCCTTACCACCCTCCCCGTGCTATTAACTAGTTTATTATAAAAATAGAAGACCTCTGGGCTTTGTCAGGCGGACCCCCATACCTCAATATCTAGATGCAAGGTTTACATCATCAGACAAGCACAGCTCTTCTCCCTGGAAAGGTTTTTCTCCAAGTGCCACCAACAGGGAGATCACAATATTAAAAGCACACAAATTTCTCCAATGCAGCTGTATTTCGTGTTATGTCTAAGTGAGAGGGGCTGACCAGATCAGCAATAACAAGGGATGTTGTTTTTCGACCTTGTACATGGTGTGCAGACGAAACCCACAGGGAACAGGAGAAAAGGTGAAAGGCAAAAAGGCAGACCGTTCTAATATAGCCGGGCACAAGCAGAGTCTGGAAAAACAAAGACACAGAGTAACGTGTGCAAAAAAGGCCAACTCTAAATTTCAATACCGCATTTCTAAGCTTAGGATTAGGCATGGTCTCGATATAGGGGAACATATGATCATTAGTCCACCCGCTTACCAAGAACTGGGTGGCCGATTTGCTCCCCAAGTAACATAAATCTTCTTCTCGAGCCTTAGTGTTGATAATAGCACGTAGCACCTGTTTGGGAATCTGCTGCCCTGATTTCCATTGATCTGGTTCTAAGGAAAGTTTAGCACACAACTTATCTAACTTATGTCTAACTTGGGATGCCCAGTTAAGTTCACTTTCCTCTATTTCTCTTTTATAAAGGTTTGATATTTTAGGGGTCCCTTCTCTGTTCAGTCTCTGTCAGAAGTTCAATGTAGCTTGCATTCCCTGGAAGTTCTAGGCTGTAAGTTGACATTCTACTCTCACCGCCTGTATCATAGTTGATGGAGGAAGACCAAGGAGCTGTTTCACACATTTACCTTCCTCTAAATTCCAATCTAATTTGCCACCTAAAAATAGAACCTTCGCACAATATTGGAATTGTGGGCGAACCATTGCATTGAAAGCTGATAGAATTGGCCGCAAGGAAGGGCCTCCATACTTCTGCTTAAATTGTTTAAGGCCCCATACTGAGGAAAGAGCCTTTGATTTTAATGACTGTATGTGATCCCTCCAATTTAACTTGCTCTCGAACCACATACCCAAGTATTTATATTTGTCCACCACTTCGACTCTGACCTCTCCCAGTTGCCAGTAAAAAGAACTCTTTCTTTCCCCAGTACCATTATTTTAGTCTTTTCTAAATTGACTGTGAGGCATTTCTTTAGACAATAATGGTAAAAAATGTCCAGTTTTTTTTGCAAACCCAGCTCTGTCATGTCTGTTATCACTAGATCGTCAGCGTATAGCAGACATGATATGAGTCCCCCCATCTTAGGGCTTAACCCACCAGCCTTACTTAATATGTTTGGTAGGTCGGAAAGGAACATGCAATGAGGGCCAAGGTTTTGTGAAGACACCTCCTGTGATGTTACTAAAAAGTCAGAAGGCATGCGATATCATTTCCGCTACCCCTGACATTTTGGTGAATTGACACCCATGCTGACCTCTGATAGACATGCTGAGGTGGGCATTTGGTGGCTGCAAGCAAATTACTACCACTGGACTATGATGAACATCTCTTTTATATGATTGTGGTACATGAACATGTAAGATATCATTTATTCCTTTGAAGCAGTATTATGCATGAGTAGTTGATAAAAATGACAAGCAGGCATTTTCCGAAAATGACAAATTGATGTTTGAGGACAGTGCTATTGCTTTTCCGTAAGATATGTAATGCTGATAAGTTAATGTTAATTCATAGTGAGTTACGTGTTACACTTGGTGTAGCTTGGTGCTGCAACAGAAGGTGGAGACATGACATCAACTTTATTGATAACCTTTTTTATTACTTTTACCATTACTGCTGTTTGAGATGGTAAGGTTGGTGTACAATTGATGTAGTTATGTGGATACATCTTCAGTCTGAACCTGTAAGGTCTCTGTTAATTTTGAGCCATTGAGATATGTCAAACATTATGGATAGTGCAGCGGTCTATTGACTAAGAATATGAAGCTTTTAGCTTACCCATTTTCGTACTTTCAAGTAGATACTCATCCACTATATGTGAATGTAAAGGCGCACAATTGGAATATAAAAGGAAAATTAAGTTAGAAGTGAGGAAAGTTGATATATTTTGTGGGTGGTACTAAAACATTGCTTTGCCATCCCAGTTCAGCGCTGTATTTTATTGGCTGTTGTTCAATGATCCAGTGAGATATCTATTCTGCTGTCTTAAAAAGATAGTCATATTGTGCATCTAGGGTTGTACCTGGTGGCACACTGTTTCCGAATGAAGAATTAACATTTTTCAAGCTGCTCTTCTACACTCTGGGGAATTGAAAAGTATTACCTCTGTTTATAGAGCATGCCGGGAAGGCAGAACTGGATCGATGGAGGGCCCACCAAGAACGCCTCCTGAGGGCGGGGCCTTCAGGAGCCCAGTGGCAAAAGCCCACGAAAAAGAGCCGGGAGCATGGGAAAAAGGGGCCAGGTGATTGACCAGCTGGGTTTGAACCCCCCAATCCAATCAAAGTGCTCAGAGAAGGCAGGGGGATAAGAAAGGGGGAAAGGGGCAGAAAGGCTATACCTTGACCTCTCAACATGGGAGAGGGTTGCCGGACATTGTTTCTCTGAGACTGCAGCGAGGGAGCATCATCTGGCATCCGGCGGACAGTGAACTGAGGGAACAGCAGCTGAGCAGTGGTCTTCGCGGGATGGCCCGGGCACAGTAAGTGAGGCAGGCCTGTGAGGGAATTGCAGCTCCTGGAACCATTGGCCTCAAGCAGCAAAGAATAGCGGGCCAGCCTGAAGGAAGCATGGTACGGGTAATCGCTAACCCGCTTCAGGGCCCTGCCCAACCTGATTCGTCCCCCTCAAGGCGCACGTGGGCATCTCAGCCACACAGCAGGAAGAAGACGGAGGAGCGGGGAAACACGGTGAGCAGCAGAGCGCTCCTGCGAGCACACGGCTGCACCAGAGGCATGGTGCTGCGCTTGCGACAGGCTTGCATCAAGAAAGAATGTCGGGCAAGGGCAGGGAGCTGCGGGAACGCTGTTGGCACACCCATTTCATGGAACTTGCAGAGGGGCTCAGAAGAAGGTCTCCGCCTCCCGTAGAGAGCAAGAAGGTGCCTGGCTGGGTGGGCGGAGACTTAGAGCTCAACGAGGATCTGGAGGCATTGCTGGCCAAATCGCGCTGGCTAGTTTCAAGCCGGGAGCACAAGTGGGTGAGCCAGCAGGTAATGGCACAGCTGGGGGTGCGAGTCTGCGAAGAGGCCCAAGCTGTCGAAGGCCTCCTTCACCCTGGCACAGGAGAGGAGCTGAACATGGACGGGGGCCAAAAAGGGGGAGACTTGCAGCCATAACTGCAGCCTCCCTGAACACGAGCAGACCAAAGAAGGCAGGATACAACAAAAAAGGAAAGGAAAAGGAGCAAGTACAGAAGCTACCAGGGAGCAGAGGACACAGGGTGGCAAGGTGCTCCTCAAAGGCAATATCCAGCAGCGATAAGGGTAGCTCTGATGAGAGCGAGGGCGAGGACCAGAGGGCGCATGGAGGCAGCGCAAGTCCATCTGGCGGTCAAGGAGGGGTGAACGAGGTGGACAGAGAAGGAGCAAATGGTGAGCAAGCGGCAACACTACTGGAGGGCCACCAATACAGGGCTCAGGTGGGCAACTGGAGAGGCCTAGCCTCCTATTGCAAGGGGCGGCTTCTCCATAAGGACTAAGGGGCTGCGCCCCTGTAAAATTCCTACACATTTACATAAAAACATATCAATAGAGTGATTTATTAAGAGATACGATCGTATCTCTAAATAAGTTGATGTATTTAAGGCTGGCCTGCCTGTTCAGGGTGCCTGACCTGCCTCTCTCTGAAGCAGGAGACGGAAGCCAGGCAGTAAATCAACTTTCTGAACTGCGATGTACGACGCAGGGCTTTCTGTTTTAAAGCCCTTCATTGCCATTGTGGTCTATGGTTGTATGCACTCTGTAGGCCAGTGATGCAATCAGCATCACAGTTTCGGGTATCAGAGGCTTCTTCCCTGCGTGATTTTAGACATCCGTCATTCAAAGGCATAGATTCCCACCCTTTCGTCATACGTGAGAGTGGATGCAAGCATGTCTGATCTGGTGCCTTGTTCTCTGTAATAGTAAGTGTTTGCATGCTAATGTTGTATTATGTATATTGTGCTGAGGCCCCTTATCACGCTAACCTCCCCCACTGTGACAGCCCAGGCCCTCCTGCAGCTCGCTCGCTCCTTTAGAAGTGGAGCTGCTGCATTTGTTTCCCCACAAATTGGATCCATATAATGAACAGGGTTCTTTTTCCCTTGCGAAGTTGATCCAAATATCCGAGTCAAGCCCAAAGTGAGAGATATGTGCTTACTCTGGAATATGTGCTTAAAGTGGACAGTTCTCTGATGTATGACATTAAAACTGGTCCTGTCTTCATGCCCCTAAGTTAACACTGATGCAAAAAAAATAGATTGACTTTCAAACAACGAATGTTCAAAACGTTAAGAGAACGCATTTCAGTGATTTAGTTCCTCTCTTATTTCACACGCTTTAAGTAATCATGCATTTCCCAAGAGTTAGCTATTTTATAATGTTGTTGTTTATCTGTATTTTTTTATGTGCCTACTTTGAGGCTTGAGCCATGCCAGGTGTTAATGAGGGGCTTTGATTGAGCATGCAGTCGCTTAGGCTGAAGCCATACAAAGTGCCTGTCAGTGGGTTGGCCTCTCTGCAGAGCACACAGAACAATGTTTATGTATTCCATTTGCAACTGAAATTCTGTGGATGTGTTTGTGAAGGGGGTACACAGATGTCAACATATTTGCAAGGCAAAAGTAAGAGAAATTAAAGTGCTTACATTTGAGGGAGTGCAGTGCATGTTTGAGGGCATTGAAGTGACAGAGATGGGAGGAAGTGCATTCGGGGAAGAGTGAAAAGAGGATGCTGAAGAGGAAAGAGAGGTGGTTGAAGATTTGCAGATGGACAAGATAAGCAGAGAAAAAGAGGATTCATATCTAACATAAAGCACACATAACTGAAGGCCAAAACTCCTTCCACAGGCCTCAATGCTATTTAATTCACAGACTCACTATTTCAGAATTTAAACATTTCCAATGTTAAATATTCATAACAAATCATTGTTGTTAATCATTTATCTTGAACAGCTAACACCCATTGACAAAGCCAATCATACTGACAGGCTTTAGGTGTATGTCAGTTGTGTCATCTATCTGGATACAATTACATCTCAGAGAGAAACCAAAATACCGGTCAGATGGAACACTATGGGAATCACAGAAATTTATTTGACATGTTCCTTTATAGAGAGCCCCCACTCTTTTCCTCCCACTTAAAGACCTGTCTGCCCATATTTCTATATGACTGGTTGCAGCCAGCAGCTGTGGGTGCTTCTCGAAGTTAGGTTAGAGCATATTTTTCCAAAGTTAATGCTGCATGCAGTGCAAGACACTGGGCAAGCATACATTTTAAAGGGCTAAAGTTGTCCCGCTGTACAATTTACAAATTACAGTAACTGTTGAGCATACTAATGCAGGACGGTATGGGGCAGTTTTTAATGTGTTTAATATTTCAAGACTATACGTTCCCACTGCTTTATAAGCCTTGCTTTATCGCTACATTCATTTGCTTTAAAATGCACCATTTGTCAATTTTTTTTCATTTCTCTCCCGGGAGAGGGACTCACCCTGGACCCCAGGTTTGTCCACTGAACTTGTTCACATCGTTCGCTATACAAAAGTCATGCCCAACGTTTACGCCTCACAACTTTCAAATGTCACCAGCCGCCACTGACCTTTGCCAATTCCATAGGGGCCCAACACAACCACGCTTCACGAAGGGCAGGAGCTTCACTAGTGATGGTGGTTAATGGGGCACAGGCAAACTACCCAGCACAATTCATGGGCCAACCCATTGGCGCACATTGGTGGCGATGGGCAGGGGCCGCAAACCCCTTGCCTCCAGAATACCGAGAGTATGGCTGGCCTAGCATGTTTCCATGGCAAGGCCACGGCACAGGGAGGGAACTTGAAAGAGGCTCAAGAAGCAAGGTTGGGAGAGGGGCAGGGTGTGGGCGGGGCAGCACCCAAGCCTCAAGAGCAGCCTAAGACTATCGGTGGGGAAGCAAGCAGGGCCGGTCGTCAGGTGTAGAGGTGACATCCCATGAGGATAGTACAGCAAGTAGCCACGAAAAAGAGCAGGCGAGCACAACAAAAAACCAAGTGGTGGGCACCAACGAGATGAGTAGCCCCTCGGTGGCAGCCGGAGGGACTGACCCCACTAAGGCCTGGACAGGAGAGGCACCACAGGAAGCAGGGGGGAACCCAAAGCGAGTACATAACCCTACCCCGGGAACCCGCCCATTACAGCATGGGAGACCGGCTTAGCCAGCCTCATTTCCCTAGCAGTTAAGTAGAGGATTTGGCGCAAAGAGTACATTGATATCTTCTCACTCCTAGAGGTGCACCAGGTGGGCTGGATCTTACTACGCAAGATAAAAAAGATGAGGAGACCAAGGGTAAAGGGGTCAATTGAGATTTGGTTAAGAGCCTTCAGAACCTTAGGGAGTGTATTTGTAGAGAAATTCCTGCAGAATGCTTTGGTGCTTTTCCTCCATGAGAGAAAGGTGCATGAAGCGCAGCAGAAGTATTAAGGGGACGCTTGGCTCTGCTATGAGGAAGCTTTTAGGGAGAAAATGCAAACTTGGCCAGTGTTAGAGTGGACCAGCAGGATGTAGAAGGCTTTACTAATCACATGTTGGCAGCAAGGGAGGGTGTAAGCTCGCACGACCACTTGTTTCGCCCTACACAAAACAAAGGGAGTTATGAAGGCCCCCAGCAAGGAAGCAAGGCAAAAGGGGATGCCGGGGCCAGGAATGTGAAGGGCAGGCCCGCAGCTTGCTGGAAATGTGATAAGGATGAATGCAAATGGTGGCACGTTTGCAAATTCAGGCACACTTGTGGTAACTGCGGTGGGGCTCAACCAGCAATTGACTGCAGCAAGGTCGAGGGTGCAGGGGAAAACAAGGACAACAACAAGAAGTAACAGGTAGAGTGGGGGGGTGAGATGAGAGCAAGTACTGAACCCACCGGCCCCCCTTTCCACCCCCATTAAGAGAGAGGCATTGTTCCATTTGCTAAATAAGTATAACAATTTTAAAGGGTGGCAAAGGGTTCACATCTGGGTTTCAAATCCCCTATTTAGGTCCCCAGGTCAATTGCATTAGCTGCAATTTGAAATCAGTTATTGACAACCCAGAGTTAGAAAGACAGAAAGCAGAGAAGGAGCTCCTCCTGGGCAGGATAGTGGGACCATTTGCAGTACCACCTTTTGACAATTTTGTGGTCTCCCCGCTAGGCTTAGTGCCAAAGAAGGAGGAAGGAAACTACTGACTCATCTACCACCTGTCATACCCATGGGGTGAGTCAGTCAACGATGGCTGGACCAAGGGAGCTGTTCTGTATCATACGCCACATTAGATGAGGTGGTAGAAATAATCAAGACAATGGGTAAAGGTGCGTTGCTAGCAAAGATGGACATTGAAGCCGTATTTCTCCTCCTGCCTGTACACCCTGATAGCTACCACCTGCTGGAGTTCCAACTAGACAACGCATACTACTTTGACACGTGCCTTCCCATGGGGTGCGCCATATCCTGCGCATATTTTGAGGCATTCAGCAGTTACCTCGAGTGGGAGGTATGGTCACGACATCCAGCAGGGGGGTGAATACATTACTTGGATGATTTCTTGTTCATTGGGAAGCCGGGCACCGCAGATTGCGCAAACCTTCTGAACATCTTCATTGATCTAGCATGAGAGGTAGGGGTGCCACTAGTTAAGGAGAAGATGGAGGGTCCAACAACACAGATAGCCTTTTTGGGAATTGAGCTGGATACGGTGGAAGAGGTGTGTAGGCTCCCCCTCAAGCAAGGTGGGAGAGCCTCACAAGATAATACAGAGGCTCCTAAAAAAGAAGAATGCCACACTGGGGGAGATCCAGAAATTGTTAGGGAAACTCAACTTTGCCAACCGGGTGTTCCCCGCAGGATGGCCTTTGGCATGGCGCCTGGTGTGTCTAACAAAGGGATTGGCAAAAAAGCATCACAGGGTGCGGCTCCCTCACGGAGTGAAAGAGGATCTGGAGCAGTGGGACATTTTCCTAGCCAACTTCACTGGGACCCTGATGTGGCTCGAGTCATGGGTGATGGCCAAACAATTGGAGCTATTCACAGATGCCGCAAGGGAGCAAAGGCTTTGGGGCAATACTGGGCATGGCCTGGACAGGGGCCAGGTGGCCAGAGTCTTGGCACAAAGCGGGGGTCACAAAACATATCACCCTGCTCAAGTTCTTCCCCTTCATCGTGGCATTCACAATTTGGAAGGACAAATTCACCAACAAGCAGATCACACTGTGGGTGGACAACATTATATTTAGGGACAGAAAAGTTCCCAGGGGTGGTGAGGTTTTTAAGGCATTTGGTCGGCTGCCAGCTGAGAAATAATACAGTGATTAAAAATAGGCATGGGCCGGGTTGTGATAATTCCATAGCTGATGCGGTAACCCGTTTTCATTGGCAGAGATTTTGAGAGTTGGCACTACACATGGATCAGACTATGATGTCCATACCCGTGCAGATTTGGGGCCTGATGGAGCTGACCTAAAGATGCTGGTAGAGAATGCACTGGTGCCCATGACAGCAAAAAGATATCGTAAGTGCTGGGAAGTCTTCCAACAGGTCAGAGGCACGGTGGGGCACAGTTCAGTGACGACCAAGGAAGCAACGGAATTCATCCAGTGGGCTTTCAAGGAAGGAAAAAGTAGGGCTTGGGCACAAGCCCACCTCTGTGCAATATCACATTATGCAAAACTGGCCCATGGGGTGAACCCGGCGAGTTCATTCTGCTGCAGGGCAGCAATAAAAAGGACGGGGAGGTTGCAATCAGCCCCGGTTCGTGCATGTAACAGCGGTGGGGTGGTGGGGTCGGGTAAGGAGGGATTCCGAGGGACGATGCAGAGGGAAAAATTATTATTTATTTAATTTTTCCTCGGCATCGTCCCTCGAAATCCCCCCTTACCCCGCCCCACCGCTATTACCTGCACGGACCACGGCTGGTTGCAACCGAGGCGCAGGGATCACAGACGGGCAATTGAGTTTTCAGTGCTTAAAAAACTGCTGGGGCGCTCCCTGAAATCTGCAGGCAGAACCATGATGTGATGTTGTTCAGAGCAGCATTCACCTTGGCCTTCTTTGGAGCCTTCAGGATGAGCGAGCTGTAAGCCCGTTCCAGAAACAACCCAGGGACAGGTTGAATGCGGGAGGAGGATGTCCGCATGGGTGATAGTCATATGACGGTATCCCTACGCCGGTCAAAGACAGATCAGGAAGGCAAAGGGAGGAGCTCCAGGCTGGATTGCCTGGAGGACAAGACATGCTACCCGGTATGCCTCATACAGGAATATTTTGTGCCGGGGCACGGGAAGGGTGACCGCTATTCATGCACCAGGATGGGTCATACTTAAGCCGCCTCAATTATCAGCAGTGTTGAAAATGGCAATAAGCAAAGCAGGCTTGCCAGCCATGGAGTTCGAGTCACACTTATTTCGCATAGGGGCATCTACCACAGCGGCTTTCAGCGGTCTAAGTGAAGAGTGCATTAAGCAGATAGTTCGCTGGGCGTCAAAGGCCTTCAAAGGCTCCATACGACCCACAACAATTTAAGAATGTTGTTTCTCCCACAGCAGGCCCCCAAGCAGATGGGCGCAGAGTGTGGATCCTGGGACATTTGTACATCGCAATGGCGCAATGGTGGGCTGAGGCGCGCAAGGACCACAAGGGCATTTGGCTACGAAACATGGCTATGACATGGCTGGGGCAGATGGGCATGCGATGGGTGCAACTGCTACCCGCTATCCAAGAAACACTAGGGCGGGGAGAAAGGCCAGACACAGTCCTGGTGCACCTTGGGGGGAATGACCTGGAAACCCTGGGGAGGAAAGACTTATTAGGGGCCATGACATCAGGGTTAACGGCAGTCGCAAGGCAAGTCCACCCTGCGGATGCCATATGGTCCGAGGTCATAGCACGGCATGAATGGCAGGTTGCACATGACCATGCAACATTAGAAAGATCTAGAAGAAACTAAATATCTCAATGGCAATAATCTGCAGGGGGAATGGGTGGGGCTTCGTGAGGCATGGCCTCATCAATCTGAAGACTCCAGGGTACCACGAGACTGACGGCATCCACCTGCCGGGAATGGCGATGGACACATCCCTGCTTAACATGATAGGGGTGCTGGAGCAATTGGGGTTTTCATAAGCAAGTGGGGGGAAAGGGGGAGCTGCCAGAGGTCAGGAAACCACAGGTAGCGTGGTGGAAACAGCACAAAGTAGACAGACAAGAAAGCACACTAGCCTAGGATGACCAGCTGCGCAAAACAGTGTCCTTGGGATGCCTTTCGGCAGGGGCACTGTGGGAGAAGGCAAATAGCCAGCATGGGGTCATCTGCAGATGGTCACGGCACTTGCAGCCCAGGTCAGACCTGACGGCCACACACTCAGATATCGGTAGCAAGGGAAGCCTGGAGGACGCAAGCACTAGACACCAAAGGGGGCCATCTCTCAGGAAGCTGTGCTGGAAGAAGTTTCTGGACCAATGCATTCAGCATGTGATCATTTTATAGATGTGATGCTGTGTTGAAATCATGGAGCATACGGATGACCAAAAGAAATGTGATGTTTATGTTTCATGCTTTCAAAATAAACTGTGGCAGTTATGCACCAGCTAAGACTCCGACTCTGATTACATAGAGGGGCTAGGTGCCTGAGCAAGGCTGTGGGCAGAGGGTGGTCATTTCGCATGTCTGGGAGGGGTTATGGAACAGGCCGGAAAGGCGGAGCCGGACCCATGGAGGGCCCACAAAGATCGCCCCCTGAGGGCGGGGCTTTCTGGAGCACAGAAGCAAAAGCCTGTTAAAAAGAGCTGGGAGCACGGGAAAAAGGGGCAAGGTGATTGGCAGGTGGGGTTTGAACCCCCCCCCCAATCTGAGCAAAGTGCTCAGGGGAGGCAGGGGAATAAGAAAGGGGCAGGAAGGCCAGACCTTGACCTCTCGACATTAGCCCATCCACTCACACCGAGGAGCAGGCATCGCAGAGGCAAGTTGGGAAAGGGCAAGGAAGCCACGGGAAACAGCACTAATTAGACAAAGAAAGCACACTAGCCTAGTATGATGAGCCATGCAAAATAGTGTCCCTGGGATGCTTTTTGGCAGGGCCACTGGGGGAGCAGGCGAATGGCCAGCTTGGGGTCCGGAGCAGACGGTCACGGAACTTGCAGCCCATGTCAAGCTTGACGACCGCCCACTCAGATATCGGTAGCAAGACTAAGCCTGGAGGCTGCAAGCGCTAGACACCAAAGGGGGCCGTCTCTCAGGGGGCTGTGCTGGAAGTTCTGGAAGGGGTTTATGGACCAATGCATCAGAATGTGGTAATTTTGTAGATGTGATGCTGTGTTGAAATTAAGGAGCATACGAATGACCAAAAAGAAATGCGATGTTCATGTTTCATGCTATCAAAATAAACTGCAGCCGTTATGCACCAGCTAAGACTCTGACTCTGATTACCCAGAGGGGCTAGGTAATGGTGCCAGAGCAAGCCCGTGGGTGGAGGGTGGTTATTCGCACACCTGGGAGGGGTTATGGCAAGTTTACTACTTGGGCATTATTAAGGCCACAGGTGTGAGTCAGTATGCATTATCAATAACAGAACTACAGGTGGATAAATCTAGATGTTATCAGTAACAAAGCTTTGGAGGCGTTTTGGCAATTATCAGGATCAAATTATGAGAGAGTATGTGCATATGTAATAGCTTAAAGTAGAATAAGTTCAAATCTCTGAGTGAGTCTTGGTATCAAGTAGTACGTTTATTACGGTTAATTAAAACCACAAAATACAGTGTAACGTGTTCTACTATCTCAAGTGGATAAAGAAACCTTTTTAGCAAATATGAACATTTCACTTTACAGGCAATATTTTAATAGCAAAAGTTCATAAATATGTGGCCCAAAATTCAACATTCAAAAAGCCTACAGAGCATAGTGAACTTTCTTAAATACCTTAAAATTTAGTAAAAAGACAAAATGTGTTCCTTCCTTAAAAGTGTGTAGATATAAATAAAGATTAAATACCTAAAATGCATAATGATTTATAAATAATGTATGAAGTCTATTTTCACGAGTTGTTCTTTTAATACTTTAAACAGGTTAAAGAAAAATAATTGCCAAATATTAAACCAAGTGACCTTATTACATAAAGGAAAGGCCAATCGTTAGTTCTTATAAATGAACGATGAAAGCACAAGATTTTAATTAAGCAGTGGTGCCTGCCTCTGTACGGGAGTGGTAAGGTGGGGAGGCATGAAAAAAAATAAAAAATGAACTTACCTTCTTCGCCGCAGCCGCACGTCTCTCCTCTGTCCTCGCTCTCTGCCATCGGAAGCTCCCAGGCTCCCCGACTCTCCCAGTCAATAACAATGCTGCAGGAGCAGCGTCGTGATTGGTCTGAGCGGCCTGTTTGGCCGCTCAGGCAGTACCTGGGAGACTGAGCATGTTCTCCACCGGGCTGTGCAACACAGCCCAGTGGAGAACATGGCAAGTGCGCATGACTGTTTGGCCAGCCCCAGAGGGCCGGCAAAGCCGTCATGCGCACTTTGGGGGGGAGTGCAAACCAATCAATCAATCAATCAATCATGTCACTTATAAAGCGCACTACATACCTGCGAGGGTCTCAAAGCGCTGGGGGAAGAGGGGGGTGGTGCTGCTACTGATCGAAGAGCCAGGTCTTGAGGAGTCTTCTGAAGGCCAGTAGGTCTTGGGTCTGTCGGAGGTTGGTGGGGAGGGTGTTCCAGGTCTTGGCGGCGAGGTGGGAGAAGGATCTGCCACCGGCGGTCGTTTCCGGATGCGGGGGACTGTGGCGAGGGCGAGGCTGGTCGAGCGGAGCTGGCGGGTGGGGGTGTAGAAGCTGAGTCGTCTGTTGAGGTAGGCTGGTCCGGAGTTGTGGAGTGCTTTGTGTGCGTGGGTGAGGAGCTTGAAGGTTATCCTCTTGTTGACAGGGAGCCAGTGCAGGTCTCTCAGGTGGGGTGTGATGTGGCTGCGTCGGGGGATGTCGAGGATAAGACGTGCAGAGGCGTTCTGGATGCGTTGCAGCCGTCTCAGGAGCTTAGCCGTCGTTCCTGCGTAGAGGGCGTTTCCGTAGTCCAGCCTGCTGGTGACGAGGGCCTGGGTGACTGTTTTTCTTGTTTCGGTGGGGATCCACTTGAAGATCCTGCGGAGCATTCGGAGGATGTTGAAGCAGGATGAGGAAACGGCGTTGACCTGCTTAGTCATGGAGAGGGTGGGGTCGAGGATGACCCCTAGGTTGCGTACGTGGTCGGTGGGTGGCGGGGCTGTTCCCAGTGATGTTGGCCACCAGGAGTCGTCCCAGGCTGAAGGGTTGGAACCAAGGATGAGGACCTCCGTCTTGTCCGAGTTCAGCTTCAGGCGGCTGGTCCTCATCCATTCGGCGACGGCCTTCATTCCTTCGTGGAGGTGGGCTTTGGCGGTGTGAGGGTCTTTGGTGAGGAAGAGGATCAGCTGGGTGTCGTCGGCGTAGGAGATGATGTTGAGGTTGTGCTGTCGGGCGACGTGGGCGAGGGGTGCCATGTAGATGTTGAACAGCGTTGGGCTGAGGGAGGAGCCTTGGGGTACGCCGCAGATGATCTTGGTGGCCTTGGATCGGAAGGGGGCGAGGCGGACGCTTTGTGTTCTGCCGGAAAGGAAGGATGTGGTCCAGTCCAGGGCCTTCTCTTGGATCCGGGCGTCGTGAAGGCGTGTTCGTAGTGTGTGGTGGCAGACCGTGTCGAAGGTGGCTGATAGGTCCAGGAGGATGAGGGCTGCTGTTTCTCCGTTGTCTAGCAGGGTCCTGATGTCATCGGTGGCGGCGATGAGGGCGGTTTCGGTGCTGTGGTTGCTGCGGAGCGATACAAAAGGGGATGATGGACGGAACGCTTGAGCCAATCAAACACTCACCCCCAGTCAACTGATCTGGGTTTAATCCATCATCATTCTTTAGCTCACTCCACCACCCCAGTTCAGACATGGCCATATGCAAATCAGTCTGACCCTGTGCCTCATGGGAACAGTCCAGCCCGAACTGCCAAGCCATGTCTTCCCTGGACCGGAAACAAGCATCCTAGGACCGGTTTCTGGCATTTCAGCCATCATCAGCCAGGCTTGCTTGAATCCAGTGGCAAAGTGAGCAAGGGACCCACGTCTGGGCATACCCCCGCCAACTTAGGGCGACCAAAGTGATACAAAAGGGGATGATGGACGGAACGTTTGAGCCAATCAAACACTCACCCCCAGTCAACTGATCTGGGTTTAATCCATCATCATTCTTTAGCTCACTCCACCACTCCCAGTTCAGACATGGCCATATGCAAATCAGTCTGACCCTGTGCCTCATGGGAACAGTCCAGCCCGAACTGCCAAGCCATGTCTTCCCTGGACCGGAAACAAGCATCCTAGGACCGGTTTCTGGCATTTCAGCCATCATCAGCCAGGCTTGCTTGAATCCAGTGGCAAAGTGAGCAAGGGACCCACGTCTGGGCATACCCCGCCAACTTAGGGCGACCAAAGCGATACAAAAGGGGATGATGGACGGAACGTTTGAGCCAATCAAACACTCACCCCCAGTCAACTGATCTGGGTTTAATCCATCATCATTCTTTAGCTCACTCCACCACCCCAGTTCAGACATGGCCATATGCAAATCAGTCTGACCCTGTGCCTCATGGGAACAGTCCAGCCCGAACTGCCAAGCCATGTCTTTCCTGGACCGGAAACAAGCATCCTAGGACCGGTTTCTGGCATTTCAGCCATCATCAGCCAGGCTTGCTTGAATCCAGTGGCAAAGTGAGCAAGGGACCCACGTCTGGGCATACCCCCGCCAACTTAGGGCAACCAAAGCGATACAAAAGGGGATGATGGACGGAACGTTTGAGCCAATCAAACACTCACCCCCAGTCAACTGATCTGGGTTTAATCCATCATCATTCTTTAGCTCACTCCACCACCCCAGTTCAGACATGGCCATATGCAAATCAGTCTGACCCTGTGCCTCATGGGAACAGTCCAGCCCGAACTGCCAAGCCATGTCTTCCCTGGACCGGAAACAAGCATCCTAGGACCGGTTTCTGGCATTTCAGCCATCATCAGCCAGGCTTGCTTGAATCCAGTGGCAAAGTGAGCAAGGGACCCACGTCTGGGCATAGCCCCGCCAACTTAGGGCGACCAAAGCGATACAAAAGGGGATGATGGACGGAACGTTTGAGCCAATCAAACACTCACCCCCAGTCAACTGATCTGGGTTTAATCCATCATCATTCTTTAGCTCACTCCACCACCCCAGTTCAGACATGGCCATATGCAAATCAGTCTGACCCTGTGCCTCATGGGAACAGTCCAGCCCGAACTGCCAAGCCATGTCTTCCCTGGACCGGAAACAAGCATCCTAGGACCGGTTTCTGGCATTTCAGCCATCATCAGCCAGGCTTGCTTGAATCCAGTGGCAAAGTGAGCAAGGGACCCACGTCTGGGCATACCCCCGCCAACTTAGGGCGACCAAAGCGATACAAAAGGGGATGATGGACGGAACGTTTGAGCCAATCAAACACTCACCCCCAGTCAACTGATCTGGGTTTAATCCATCATCATTCTTTAGCTCACTCCACCACCCCAGTTCAGACATGGCCATATGCAAATCAGTCTGACCCTGTGCCTCATGGGAACAGTCCAGCCCGAACTGCCAAGCCATATCTTCCCTGGACCGGAAACAAGCATCCTAGGACCGGTTTCTGGCATTTCAGCCATCATCAGCCAGGCTTGCTTGAATCCAGTGGCAAAGTGAGCAAGGGACCCACGTCTGGGCATACCCCCGCCAACTTAGGGCGACCAAAGCGATACAAAAGGGGATGATGGACGGAACGCTTGAGCCAATCAAACACTCACCCCCAGTCAACTGATCTGGGTTTAATCCATCATCATTCTTTAGCACACTCCACCACCCCAGTTCAGACATGGCCATATGCAAATCAGTCTGACCCTGTGCCTCATGGGAACAGTCCAGCCCGAACTGCCAAGCCATGTCTTCCCTGGACCGGAAACAAGCATCCTAGGACCGGTTTCTGGCATTTCAGCCATCATCAGCCAGGCTTGCTTGAATCCAGTGGCAAAGTGAGCAAGGGACCCACGTCTGGGCATACCCCCGCCAACTTAGGGCGACCAAAGCGATACAAAAGGGGATGATGGACGGAACGTTTGAGCCAATCAAACACTCACCCCCAGTCAACTGATCTGGGTTTAATCCATCATCATTCTTTAGCTCACTCCACCACCCCAGTTCAGACATGGCCATATGGAAATCAGTCTGACCCTGTGCCTCATGGGAACAGTCCAGCCCGAACTGCCAAGCCATGTCTTCCCTGGACCGGAAACAAGCATCCTAGGACCGGTTTCTGGCATTTCAGCCATCATCAGCCAGGCTTGCTTGAATCCAGTGGCAAAGTGAGCAAGGGACCCACGTCTGGGCATACCCCCGCCAACTTAGGGCGACCAAAGCGATACAAAAGGGGATGATGGACGGAACGCTTGAGCCAATCAAACACTCACCCCCAGTCAACTGATCTGGGTTTAATCCATCATCATTCTTTAGCTCACTCCACCACCCCAGTTCAGACATGGCCATATGCAAATCAGTCTGACCCTGTGCCTCATGGGAACAGTCCAGCCCGAACTGCCAAGCCATGTCTTCCCTGGACCGGAAACAAGCATCCTAGGACCGGTTTCTGGCATTTCAGCCATCATCAGCCAGGCTTGCTTGAATCCAGTGGCAAAGTGAGCAAGGGACCCACGTCTGGGCATACCCCCGCCAACTTAGGGCGACCAAAGCGATACAAAAGGGGATGATGGACGGAACGCTTGAGCCAATCAAACACTCACCCCCAGTCAACTGATCTGGGTTTAATCCATCATCATTCTTTAGCACACTCCACCACCCCAGTTCAGACATGGCCATATGCAAATCAGTCTGTCCCTGTGCCTCATGGGAACAGTCCAGCCCGAACTGCCAAGCCATGTCTTCCCTGGACCGGAAACAAGCATCCTAGGACCGGTTTCTGGCATTTCAGCCATCATCAGCCAGGCTTGCTTGAATCCAGTGGCAAAGTGAGCAAGGGACCCACGTCTGGGCATACCCCCGCCAACTTAGGGCGACCAAAGCGATACAAAAGGGGATGATGGACGGAACGCTTGAGCCAATCAAACACTCACCCCCAGTCAACTGATCTGGGTTTAATCCATCATCATTCTTTAGCTCACTCCACCACCCCAGTTCAGACATGGCCATATGCAAATCAGTCTGACCCTGTGCCTCATGGGAACAGTCCAGCCCGAACTGCCAAGCCATGTCTTCCCTGGACCGGAAACAAGCATCCTAGGACCGGTTTCTGGCATTTCAGCCATCATCAGCCAGGCTTGCTTGAATCCAGTGGCAAAGTGAGCAAGGGACCCACGTCTGGGCATACCCCCGCCAACTTAGGGCGACCAAAGCGATACAAAAGGGGATGATGGACGGAACGCTTGAGCCAATCAAACACTCACCCCCAGTCAACTGATCTGGGTTTAATCCATCATCATTCTTTAGCTCACTCCACCACCCCAGTTCAGACATGGCCATATGCAAATCAGTCTGACCCTGTGCCTCATGGGAACAGTCCAGCCCGAACTGCCAAGCCATGTCTTCCCTGGACCGGAAACAAGCATCCTAGGACCGGTTTCTGGCATTTCAGCCATCATCAGCCAGGCTTGCTTGAATCCAGTGGCAAAGTGAGCAAGGGACCCACGTCTGGGCATACCCCCGCCAACTTAGGGCGACCAAAGCGATACAAAAGGGGATGATGGACGGAACGTTTGAGCCAATCAAACACTCACCCCCAGTCAACTGATCTGGGTTTAATCCATCATCATTCTTTAGCACACTCCACCACCCCAGTTCAGACATGGCCATATGCAAATCAGTCTGACCCTGTGCCTCATGGGAACAGTCCAATCCGAACTGCCAAGCCATGTCTTCCCTGGACCGGAAACTAGCATCCTAGGACTGGTTTCTGGCATTTCAGCCATCATCAGCCAGGCTTGCTTGAATCCAGTGGCAAAGTGAGCAAGGGACCCACGTCTGGGCATACCCCCGCCAACTTAGGGCGACCAAAGCGATACAAAAGGGGATGATGGACGGAACGTTTGAGCCAATCAAACACTCACCCCCAGTCAACTGATCTGGGTTTAATCCATCATCATTCTTTAGCTCACTCCACCACCCCAGTTCAGACATGGCCATATGCAAATCAGTCTGACCCTGTGCCTCATGGGAACAGTCCAGCCCGAACTGCCAAGCCATGTCTTCCCTGGACCGGAAACAAGCATCCTAGGACCGGTTTCTGGCATTTCAGCCATCATCAGCCAGGCTTGCTTGAATCCAGTGGCAAAGTGAGCAAGGGACCCACGTCTGGGCATACCCCCGCCAACTTAGGGCGACCAAAGCGATACAAAGGGGATGATGGACGGAACGTTTGAGCCAATCAAACACTCACCCCCAGTCAACTGATCTGGGTTTAATCCATCATCATTCTTTAGCTCACTCCACCACCCCAGTTCAGACATGGCCATATGCAAATCAGTCTGACCCTGTGCCTCATGGGAACAGTCCAGCCCGAACTGCCAAGCCATGTCTTCCCTGGACCGGAAACAAGCATCCTAGGACCGGTTTATGGCATTTCAGCCATCATCAGCCAGGCTTGCTTGAATCCAGTGGCAAAGTGAGCAAGGGACCCACGTCTGGGCATACCCCCGCCAACTTAGGGCGACCAAAGCGATACAAAAGGGGATGATGGACGGAACGTTTGAGCCAATCAAACACTCACCCCCAGTCAACTGATCTGGGTTTAATCCATCATCATTCTTTAGCTCACTCCACCACCCCAGTTCAGACATGGCCATATGCAAATCAGTCTGACCCTGTGCCTCATGGGAACAGTCCAGCCCGAACTGCCAAGCCATGTCTTCCCTGGACCGGAAACAAGCATCCTAGGACCGGTTTCTGGCATTTCAGCCATCATCAGCCAGGCTTGCTTGAATCCAGTGGCAAAGTGAGCAAGGGACCCACGTCTGGGCATACCCCCGCCAACTTAGGGCGACCAAAGCGATACAAAGGGGATGATGGACGGAACGTTTGAGCCAATCAAACACTCACCCCCAGTCAACTGATCTGGGTTTAATCCATCATCATTCTTTAGCTCACTCCACCACCCCAGTTCAGACATGGCCATATGCAAATCAGTCTGACCCTGTGCCTCATGGGAACAGTCCAGCCCGAACTGCCAAGCCATGTCTTCCCTGGACCGGAAACAAGCATCCTAGGACCGGTTTCTGGCATTTCAGCCATCATCAGCCAGGCTTGCTTGAATCCAGTGGCAAAGTGAGCAAGGGACCCACGTCTGGGCATACCCCCGCCAACTTAGGGCGACCAAAGCGATACAAAAGGGGATGATGGACGGAACGTTTGAGCCAATCAAACACTCACCCCCAGTCAACTGATCTGGGTTTAATCCATCATCATTCTTTAGCACACTCCACCACCCCAGTTCAGACATGGCCATATGCAAATCAGTCTGACCCTGTGCCTCATGGGAACAGTCCAGCCCGAACTGCCAAGCCATGTCTTCCCTGGACCGGAAACAAGCATCCTAGGACCGGTTTCTGGCATTTCAGCCATCATCAGCCAGGCTTGCTTGAATCCAGTGGCAAAGTGAGCAAGGGACCCACGTCTGGGCATACCCCTGCCAACTTAGGGGCGACCAAAGCGATACAAAAGGGATGATGGACGGAACGCTTGAGCCAATCAAACACTCACCCCCAGTCAACTGATCTGGGTTTAATCCATCATCATTCTTTAGCTCACTCCACCACCCCAGTTCAGACATGGCCATATGCAAATCAGTCTGACCCTGTGCCTCATGGGAACAGTCCAGCCCGAACTGCCAAGCCATGTCTTCCCTGGACCGGAAACAAGCATCCTAGGACCGGTTTCTGGCATTTCAGCCATCATCAGCCAGGCTTGCTTGAATCCAGTGGCAAAGTGAGCAAGGGACCCACGTCTGGGCATACCCCCGCCAACTTAGGGCGACCAAAGCGATACAAAGGGGATGATGGACGGAACGTTTGAGCCAATCAAACACTCACCCCCAGTCAACTGATCTGGGTTTAATCCATCATCATTCTTTAGCTCACTCCACCACCCCAGTTCAGACATGGCCATATGCAAATCAGTCTGACCCTGTGCCTCATGGGAACAGTCCAGCCCGAACTGCCAAGCCATGTCTTCCCTGGACCGGAAACAAGCATCCTAGGACCGGTTTCTGGCATTTCAGCCATCATCAGCCAGGCTTGCTTGAATCCAGTGGCAAAGTGAGCAAGGGACCCACGTCTGGGCATACCCCCGCCAACTTAGGGCGACCAAAGTGATACAAAAGGGGATGATGGACGGAACGTTTGAGCCAATCAAACACTCACCCCCAGTCAACTGATCTGGGTTTAATCCATCATCATTCTTTAGCACACTCCACCACCCCAGTTCAGACATGGCCATATGCAAATCAGTCTGACCCTGTGCCTCATAGGAACAGTCCAGCCCGAACTGCCAAGCCATGTCTTCCCTGGACCGGAAACAAGCATCCTAGGACCAGTTTCTGGCATTTCAGCCATCATCAGCCAGGCTTGCTTGAATCCAGTGGCAAAGTGAGCAAGGGACCCACGTCTGGGCATACCCCCGCCAACTTAGGGCGACCAAAGCGATACAAAGGGGATGATGGACGGAACGTTTGAGCCAATCAAACACTCACCCCCAGTCAACTGATCTGGGTTTAATCCATCATCATTCTTTAGCTCACTCCACCACCCCAGTTCAGACATGGCCATATGCAAATCAGTCTGACCCTGTGCCTCATGGGAACAGTCCAGCCCGAACTGCCAAGCCATGTCTTCCCTGGACCGGAAACAAGCATCCTAGGACCGGTTTCTGGCATTTCAGCCATCATCAGCCAGGCTTGCTTGAATCCAGTGGCAAAGTGAGCAAGGGACCCACGTCTGGGCATACCCCCGCCAACTTAGGGCGACCAAAGCGATACAAAAGGGGATGATGGACAGAACGTTTGAGCCAATCAAACACTCACCCCCAGTCAACTGATCTGGGTTTAATCCATCATCATTCTTTAGCTCACTCCACCACCCCAGTTCAGACATGGCCATATGCAAATCAGTCTGACCCTGTGCCTCATGGGAACAGTCCAGCCCGAACTGCCAAGCCATGTTTTCCCTGGACCGGAAACAAGCATCCTAGGACCGGTTTCTGGCATTTCAGCCATCATCAGCCAGGCTTGCTTGAATCCAGTGGCAAAGTGAGCAAGGGACCCACGTCTGGGCATACCCCCGCCAACTTAGGGCGACCAAAGCGATACAAAAGGGGATGATGGACGGAACGTTTGAGCCAATCAAACACTCACCCCCAGTCAACTGATCTGGGTTTAATCCATCATCATTCTTTAGCACACTCCACCACCCCAGTTCAGACATGGCCATATGCAAATCAGTCTGACCCTGTGCCTCATGGGAACAGTCCAGCCCAAACTGCCAAGCCATGTCTTCCCTGGACCGGAAACAAGCATCCTAGGACCGGTTTCTGGCATTTCAGCCATCATCAGCCAGGCTTGCTTGAATCCAGTGGCAAAGTGAGCAAGGGACCCACGTCTGGGCATACCCCCGCCAACTTAGGGCGACCAAAGCGATACAAAAGGGGATGATGGATGGAACCTTTGAGCCAATCAAAAACTCACCCCCAGTCAACTGATCTGGGTTTAATCCATCATCATTCTTTAGCTCACTCCACCACCCCAGTTCAGACATGGCCATATGCAAATCAGTCTGACCCTGTGCCTCATGGGAACAGTCCAGCCCGAACTGCCAAGCCATGTCTTCCCTGGACCGGAAACAAGCATCCTAGGACCGGTTTCTGGCATTTCAGCCATCATCAGCCAGGCTTGCTTGAATCCAGTGGCAAAGTGAGCAAGGGACCCACGTCTGGGCATACCCCCGCCAACTTAGGGCGACCAAAGCGATACAAAAGGGGATGATGGACGGAACGTTTGAGCCAATCAAACACTCACCCCCAGTCAACTGATCTGGGTTTAATCCATCATCATTCTTTAGCTCACTCCACCACCCCAGTTCAGACATGGCCATATGCAAATCAGTCTGACCCTGTGCCTCATGGGAACAGTCCAGCCCGAACTGCCAAGCCATGTCTTCCCTGGACCGGAAACAAGCATCCTAGGACCGGTTTCTGGCATTTCAGCCATCATCAGCCAGGCTTGCTTGAATCCAGTGGCAAAGTGAGCAAGGGACCCACGTCTGGGCATACCCCCGCCAACTTAGGGCGACCAAAGCGATACAAAAGGGGATGATGGACGGAACGTTTGAGCCAATCAAACACTCACCCCCAGTCAACTGATCTGGGTTTAATCCATCATCATTCTTTAGCACACTCCACCACCCCAGTTCAGACATGGCCATATGCAAATCAGTCTGACCCTGTGCCTCATGGGAACAGTCCAGCCCGAACTGCCAAGCCATGTCTTCCCTGGACCGGAAACTAGCATCCTAGGACTGGTTTCTGGCATTTCAGCCATCATCAGCCAGGCTTGCTTGAATCCAGTGGCAAAGTGAGCAAGGGACCCACGTCTGGGCATACCCCCGCCAACTTAGGGCGACCAAAGCGATACAAAAGGGGATGATGGACGGAACGTTTGAGCCAATCAAACACTCACCCCCAGTCAACTGATCTGGGTTTAATCCATCATCATTCTTTAGCTCACTCCACCACCCCAGTTCAGACATGGCCATATGCAAATCAGTCTGACCCTGTGCCTCATGGGAACAGTCCAGCCCGAACTGCCAAGCCATGTCTTCCCTGGACCGGAAACAAGCATCCTAGGACCGGTTTCTGGCATTTCAGCCATCATCAGCCAGGCTTGCTTGAATCCAGTGGCAAAGTGAGCAAGGGACCCACGTCTGGGCATACCCCCGCCAACTTAGGGCGACCAAAGCGATACAAAAGGGGATGATGGACGGAACGTTTGAGCCAATCAAACACTCACCCCCAGTCAACTGATCTGGGTTTAATCCATCATCATTCTTTAGCTCACTCCACCACCCCAGTTCAGACATGGCCATATGCAAATCAGTCTGACCCTGTGCCTCATGGGAACAGTCCAGCCCGAACTGGTTGCTGCGGAAGCCGGACTGGGAAGGGTCCAGGATGTTGTTCTCCTCGAGGTAGCGGGTCAGTTGTTTGTTGACAATTTTCTCGGTGACCTTCGCGGGGAACGGGAGCAGAGAGATGGGTCGGAAGTTCTTGAGGTCCTTGGGGTCTGCCTTGGGTTTCTTGAGTAAGGCGGTGATCTCGGCGTGCTTCCAGCTTTCCGGGAAGGTTGCTGTCTCGAAGGAGATGTTGATTATTTTCCGGAGATGGGGTGCGATGGCTGTACTGGCTTTGTTGAAGATGTGGTGAGGGCACGGGTCTAGCGGTGAACCGGAGTGGATGGTGTTCATGATCTCGCTGGTGTCCTCGTCGTTGATGTTGGTCCAGGAGAGCAGGCGGTTGGTGGTTGTGGGGGCAGTGGTCTCGGTGGTTGCCGGGGCGGTCGTGGTGTTGAAGCTGTCGTGGATGTCGGCGATTTTGCAGTGGAAGAAGGTGGCCAGTGAGTCGCACAGGTCTCGCGACGGCTGGATGTCGTTGGTGTTGGAGCTGGGGTTGGAGAGTTCCTTCACGATGTTGAAGAGCTCTTTGCTGTTGTGTGCGTTGTTGTCTAGGCGGTCTTTGAGTGAGGCCCTTTTGGCGGATCTGATGAGGTGATGGTGACTGCGGGTGTCGCTCTTGTGGGCGGCGTAGCTGTCCGCTGTCCGTTCGTGGAGCCAGATCTTCTCCAGTTTTCGGCATGTTCGTTTGGAGGCCTGGAGGTCTTCGGTGAACCAGGTGGCTTTCTTGCTGGTGTGGCTGTTGGGCGGATTCTTGAGCGGGGCGAGGGTGTTGGCGCAGTCGTCGATCCACTGTCTGAGGTTGCGGGCGGCGGTGTCGGGGTCGGAGGGTTCGGCGGGTGGGCTCAGGGCGAGGGTTGTGGTTAGCTGGTCTTCCGTGACTCTGCTCCAGCAGCGGCGAGGCATTTGTTCGGTGCGGTGGTGCGTGGTGGGCTTCCTGTAGGTGAAGTGGATGCAGTGGTGGTCAGTCCAATGGGGTTCGGAGATGTGGTTGAAGGAGACATGTGGGCTTGCGGAAATGATGGAGTCTAGCGTGTGGCCGGCGGCGTGGGTGGGTGTAGTCACGAGCAGTCTGAGTCCGAGGGTGGCGAGGTTGTCGATCAGGGTGGTGGAGTTGGTGTCCTTGTTGTTCTCGAGGTGGAAGTTCAGGTCCCCGAGGAGGATGTAGTCCGTGGAGGCGATGGCGTGTGTGCTGACGGAGTCAGCGATGGAATCGCTGAACTGTGGTCGGGGTCCGGGGGGTCTGTAGATGAGGGTTCCTCTGAGGGTGGTGTTGGGATCGGTGTGGATCTGGAAGTGCATGTGTTCGGCGGTGCTGAGGGTGTCGTCGGTGTTGGTTGAGACTCTGAGGGTGTTCCTGTGGACGATGGCGATGCCTCCTCCGACTCCGTTGGTGCGGTCCCTGCGGGTGATCTTGTATCCGTCCGGGATGGCAATGGCGATGTCGGGGGCTGAAGCGGGATTCAGCCAGGTCTCCGTCAGGAATGCGACGTCTGGGGAGGTTGAGTCGAGAAGGTCCCAGAGTTCGATGGCGTGTTTGCGGGCGGAGCGGGTGTTGAGGAGGATGCATCTGAGGTAGTTGGGTTCTTTCCTGGGCGGTGGTTTGGCGGGGCGGGTGCTGGCGAAGCTGCAGTTCCGGCAGGTGAAGGGCCCTTGGGTGCGCTTCGGGGTGGCCTGGTAGCAGGCGTGATCTTTTCCGGGGTTGAGTGCGTGGAGGGTGCTGGCGTCGTATCGGCGTCTGTTGATGTGGCGGGCGCGGGGGATGCCCGGACCAGGGGGTCTGGCGCTGGGCGCGGTCACGGCGCGGACGGGCGCAGACGGGCTTGCCTTAGGCGCGCCTTGGCGCGCCAGCGGCACGACGCGCGCCGCGGCCGCCATAAATGGGGAGGTGGGAGGGAGGAGCAGGGAATGGGGCAGCGAATGGGCAGTGAGGGGGCGGGGCCACAGGGGCGCAGCGGCGGGAAACAGGCACAGAAGGGAAAACGAGCACAATTAGGGCATCAAGGGGGCACAGAAAGGAAAAAAAACGAGCACAATCAGGGGCAGCAAGGGGGCACAGAAAGGAAAAACAAGCACAATCAGCGGCAGCAAGGGGGGCACAGAAAGGAAAAACGAGCACAATCAGGGGCAGCAAGGGGGCACAGAAAGGAAAAACGAGCACAATCAGGGGCAGCAAGGGGGCACAGAAAGGAAAAGACGAGCACAATCAGGGGCAGCAAGGGGGGCACAGAAAGGAAAAACTAGCACAATCAGGGGCAGCAAGGGGGGCACAGAAAGGAAAAAACTAGCACAATCAGGGGCAGCAAGGGGGCACAGAAAGGTAAAACGAGCACAATCAGGGGCAGCAGCAGGGCACACAGACGAGCTGTGTGGTGGGGGTTTGGCGGGGCGGGTGCTGGCGAAGCTGCAGTTCCGGCAGGTGAAGGGCCCTTGGGTGCGCTTCGGGGTGGCCTGGTAGCAGGCGTGATCTTTTCCGGGGTTGAGTGCGTGGAGGGTGCTGGCGTCGTATCGGCGTCTGTTGATGTGGTGGGCGCGGGGGATGCCCGGACCAGGGGGTCTGGCGCTGGGCGCGGTCACGGCGCGGACGGGCGCAGACGGGCTTGTCTTAGGCGCGCCTTCGGCGCGCTCAGCGGCACGGCCGCACAGCGGCCGCCATAAATGGGGAGGTGGGAGGGAGGAGCAGGGAATGGGGCAGCGAATGGGCAGTGAGGGGCGGGGCCACAGGGCGCAGCGGCGGGAAACAGGCACAGAAGGGAAAACGAGCACAATTAGGGCATCAAGGGGGCACAGAAAGGAAAAAAACGAGCACAATCAGGGGCAGCAAGGGGGCACAGAAAGGAAAAACAAGCACAATCAGCGGCAGCAAGGGGGGCACAGAAAGGAAAAACGAGCACAATCAGGGGCAGCAAGGGGGCACAGAAAGGAAAAACGAGCACAATCAGGGGCAGGAGGGGGGCACAGAAAGGAAAAGACGAGCACAATCAGGGGCAGCAAGGGGGGCACAGAAAGGAAAAAACGAGCACAATCAGGGGCAGCAAGGGGGGCACAGAAAGGAAAAACTAGCACAATCAGGGGCAGCAAGGGGGCACAGAAAGGTAAAACGAGCACAATCAGGGGCAGCAGCAGGGCACACAGACGAGCTGTGTGGTGGGGAGCGACCTACCAGTCAAGGTCAGGGGTCGCTCTCTTCACTGCAGCGGCCGCTCATAAATGGGGAGGTGGGAGGGAGGAGCAGGGAATGGGGCAGCGAATGGGCAGTGAGGGGCGGGGCCGCAGGCGCAGCGGCGGGAAACAGGCACAGAAGGGAAAACGAGCACAATCAGGGCATCAAGGGGGCACAGAAAGGAAAAAAAACGAGCACAATCAGGGGCAGCAAGGGGGCACAGAAAGGAAAAAACTAGCACAATCAGGGGCAGCAAGGGGGCACAGAAAGGAAAAACGAGCACAATCAGGGGCAGCAAGGGGGGCACAGAAAGGAAAAACGAGCACAATCAGGGGCAGCAAGGGGGCACAGAAAGGAAAAACGAGCACAATCAGGGGCAGCAAGGGGGCACAGAAAGGAAAAACGAGCACAATCAGGGGCAGCAAGGGGGCACAGAAAGGAAAAACGAGCACAATCAGGGGCAGCAAGGGGGCACAGAAAGGAAAAGACGGGGCACAATCAGGGGCAGCAAGGGGGGCACAGAAAGGAAAAACGAGCACAATCAGGGGCAGCAAGGGGGGCACAGAAAGGAATAAACGAGCACAATCAGGGGCAGCAAGCGGGCACAGAAAGGTAAAACTAGCACAATCAGGGGCAGCGGCAGGGCACACAGACGGAGCTGTGTGGTGGGGGAGCGACCTACCAGTCAAGGTCAGGGGTCGCTGACCTTGACTGCTCCCTTGACCACTCTTGCTCCCTCTGATGGCGGCTAGCCCAGCCCCACCCCGCCCCATCCGACCAGGCTGGAGTCCCACTAAGAAAAGTAAAATGATAATAACTTCTTCTTATTATCATTTTATGTGTCTTTTGCACTGCTCAACGATCAGTGGGACGATGCTCCTCTGCCTTAGCGGAGGAGCCACCACTATAATTCAGAGTAAAGCCTTCTGCAGACAGAATAGCGAAAAAGAGCCCAGCATTAGTTCTAATAACAGACGGCAATCTTGTATAAAGATGTTTAGTCCTTAACTTTGTTGATTCGCTAGCAGCCTGTCTGCAAGATGTTTCGTAGCAATTATCTGCGCTCTGAAATTAGTTGCCGGCAAGGTCATAATAGATGTAGCAGAGTTTCAGCAAGTTGCATGCATAAACGACAGTGTTCACAACAGGTCTCATCACCAGTTTAGGCAGGACTCAAGTGAAGGGAGGCAACCAAAATGAAACTGTATTAGTCTAATTTTGTAGTAGACTTTAAAAGGTGGAGCCAAATAACCAGGGCCGGTCTGGCCTGGCATTTCCCCGGAAGGCTGGGGGCCAGTTTTGTAGCAGTGAGGGCCAGTTTTGTTTTATTGGGGGCTGGTTTTGTAGTGGTGGGGGCCAGTTTTGTTACTGGGGGCTGTTTTTGCAGCAGAGCTGCAATATCGGCTCCCAGTAACAAAAGCAGTAATGCCTCATACTTGCAGAGATCCTGCCCCCACCCCCAGAAAGCTGGTCTGGAAAAATTGCCAGGTCTGCTTTGGGTTCCCAGTCTGGCCCTACAGATAACCTTGGGGTTGCCAGCTTCTATATGAGTTTTTGTATAACCCATGCATGACTTTTTTTCATGAAGATGTGTTTGTCCATGGCAATGTAATGTCTTGAGCCAATTTATTTAGCAGCTTCTTATAGTAATATGTGGCAGATTCTGATTTCATAGGCTTTCAGCTCCTTACAAACACAAACTGGCATTCAGGGCATTAGACCAAGCATTGTTCAATTAGAGTTGGTAAGGATTCGTTTCCTCTCAAATAAAGTGCTTCAATTTTAATCTTTCTGCAGTTTTTAATGTATTACAGATATTTTATATTTTTTTAAAGCTACTTTGTGAGCCAATTGTTGTTTGATTAAATTAAATTCAAGCCGGATCTGAGCTGGTGAGTAATTTTGTCGGAGCCTGAATAGACATCTGTAAATGTTACTTTGAGTATTACTTTGAAAAAAGTCAATTTTGTCAGGAAATGACTCAGTTCCATATACCATGGTTGGCTTTGATTAATTTTAAAATTGGTGTAAGAGACAGATTCCTAGTAGAATTTAACAGTGAGTAGAAAGTAAAGTGCAGAGATGCAATTTTTGGCTGCAGTGCATTGTGATGTTTGAGATGCCCACCTAGATCATCTAACCAAATGCCCAAATACTTCAATTTGGTAGTTTTCACCAATCACCATTTCTCAAAGAATCACGCTTCATGTTTTATTATTTTCCTTCTAAAGATGACTATATTTGCTTTTTCAAAGTTTAGTTCAATTCATTAGCTTTACAGTAGTTATTAAGCGTATCAATTAATCTCTGTAGGCCGACCCCTGTTTGGCCTAAAAGCACCACATCGTCAACATATTGCAAAGTTGTGATCGGTTGAAAGACTATTTTTGGGGAATGTGAATCCGCTATGTTGGTGTCAAGAATAGAGCTCTGAGTAAATTTGTTTTGTGCACCCAGCGATTCATCTGGGCACCCACTGTTTAAATGGGTCTCCATGAGAGCTAGCTGTAGAACAGGCCCTTGTACTGTAAAATATGATCATTCAATCCATAAACCAAGTCAGCGATGGTTTCGCTTGACTTCTCAGCATAAAGGCCATTTATATGAACATGAATGGTCATACCATACCTTGTTGTAGCCTTTTGTTTCTAAGATTGGCTGTAAAATAAACCAGTATATTACAATTTTCTAAACTTGTTAGGCACAAGGTAGTCATTTCTCTGCCATCCTTCGCTAATCCCACATTTATTAACAATTCCAATGATATCAATGAGCTCACACTACTGGCCAGTAACCCCAAAAACATTTTAAAAACCCTCTCACAGACTGACTTGTCTGATAAGCCCTAAGGGCATTTCCTGATAGCCCTCCAGGCCGATCTGACCCTGTGCAAAAGTATTTTTTAGTGCTTGAAGAAACTGATGCCCAATAAGAAACAACGGGGCATATTAGCAAGGGCACTATCGCCGCTTTAGCGGCACTTTTTGCCGCTAAAGCGGCGATATTTATATCGCCCTATCAGCAAACTGTCTCTAACAGCAGTTAGCGACAGTTTGCGGGCATTAGCGCCCGTTTTTTTACCACTTTGCATGTCAGCGATATTTATTGCTAATGACATGCAAAGTGGGCGTTCCCGATGAACAAACCTGGGAAACACTCGCTAACAGGCCTATCGCCTATTAGCAAGGTGGCCATGGCCCCAGTTAGCGACGTGAAAATTCGCGCTAACCGGGGTCATCGCCATTTATTTAACACCTGCAATTAGCAGGTGTTAGCCATACCTAACATGGGGGTGGATTATGCTGATACGACCACAGGGTCGTATCAGCAAGGTGTTCTCCCTTCTCCATGCAACATCGCTGGTTTTTCAGCGATGTTGGCCTATTTCCTCGCTATCGCTGGAATATTCATCGCCATAGCGCTAATCGTTGCTAATACAGCGTTAGCGTGGCGATATATTCCAGCGATAGCCGGCGATAAAAAAAATCACGCTAAGCAGGGTTAGCGATGATTATCGCCTCTTCTTGCTAATATGCCCCAACATTTCTTGCGAAATTTACCACTGCTTTCTTTTTTTCCTGCCACCCTCGCTTAAAAGCATAACCAACTACATTTCACATTGTAATCATCTTCCTAAAATTTTGAAGTGCTGTGCAAGCCTCACTGTAACAACAGAATCGCTAATGGTCGCTTAGCTTGAGGGTCTGCTGTTTAAAGGCTTGGTCATCGTCGCTGTCCGTGACCTCGAGATCAACGCTGCAATCATCTTTAATGCATGCCATCCTTTTAATGCTAAGACCGCAGAATTTAAAACACAGTGATTTCCATTATGCCAATTCTGAAAACTGTAAAATGGAAACTGTAAAAAAAAACACCTGAAAACTATTGGAGCCAGCAGTGAATAAATGTTCAGCTGTCAAAAATAAACCAATAGACCTTGAAGATATATTTTAATAAATGAAGGAAAAATGCAGCTGTGAACAGAAGGTGGTCTGATAACAGGCCAGAGGGGAAAACAAAATTTACAACGCGGCGCGAACCACGCCCTGCTGTTACAACGCAGGCATTACCACAAATGTGTTTTTGCTACCCATTCCTTTTCCACACATATCGTTACAACGACATGCCTTAAGGAAAGCGGCTTTGGACTTTAAAGTCCAACACTTTCCCTACTGTTGCGCAGACTGGAGTTGGAATAGTAAATTACACCGCTTTAGTCCAGTGCTTCCCCTCAGGCATGTCATTGTAACGATATGCGTGATAAAGGAATGCGTGGTAAAGACACATTCATTGTAAAGTCTGCAGAGTAACGGCATGCGTGGTAAAAGCATGCGTTGTTCCGACATACAACTGACCAGAGGTCTCCACAGATCATCTTCTGACGGCTCTGGAAATGATAAAAGATTAACCTGAGAGTGGCAAATTAACCTCCACAGGACACGCCCAATAACAGAGTATTACCGCTTGTTTTCCACTCGTTTCGAGGTCTTAAGAAGAACGAATGCGACACAGGTTTTTCATTGAACAAATCGCTGAGGATTTAATAAAAATTTGTTGAGAAAGTTCAGCAACCAAAGTTGCTGTAGAGCATTGTGCAGGGAGGAAAACACAGCACTGAGCCAAATCTACAAAAATTGGGCTCTGTCGCTGTCACCCCTTGCACGCGCTACACACACACATACCCTTACACCATAGTGCAAAGGTGTGTGTTGTCTAGAACAGCTTTCAAGTCCAAAATCTATGGTGGGATATGCTTTAAAACTTTTCTAACATTGTATGAGTTCTGTACAGTGTAGCACCAATAAAAAGTTTATAAGTTTGGAGAAATAAAACCATTTCCTCACGTTAATGTTTGCCTTGAGGAGGGTATTTTTTTGGCTCAAAGCCCCATCTACAAATGATAGGATCAGAATCGAAATTCTCTCTATTCGGCTGTGAAAAGCCATAAAAACGTGCAAGAAATGCAAAAATAGAAATAAATACATACAAGTTATTAAAACATGCAAGTAAAATATGCAAAATCATCAGGTTTGGGATATTAATGCCCAACAATCAGGATAAATACAGGCTGGGATGAAAAAAAACGAAGTTAAAACAGAGTCAAGCACTGATTCATGGATGCCCTAAACTTAATCTAAGATCATTGACCTCCTGAAGCGGACTTTGGTTTTAAGAAAGAGAATCACGTGACCACATGTTTCGTCATCTGGTACTGGCAATAAAAAATTATATGCATGCATACAAAGCCATAGATTCCTAAACTTCAAAAATGGTATGAGGATTTTTTTGGTATACATTTTGAATATATTCCCAGAAGAAGAGGAAATGTACCATAGTTTGTTTATACAAGTTAGTACATGGGCATTCTCTAGACTCAAGCTAGGGTTGGTGTCCAGCCAGAAAACAAAGTAAATATTTCAAAATACCAGCCCAGAAGCTGAACAATAAAAGACTATCCCATCTCTGATTAGTGTTCTGGATGTAGTTGGTACAGATAGCCCCGGGATTAGGATATAAATAATGCTTAACCCTTGATTTTTGTCTTTCAGCTCTCATCATTTCTTCTTTAGCTTGTTCTAGCAGCAAGACTTGCACTTGCTTTATAACAGAGGCTCCCTGCGGCTTTCTATCTAAAATCATATCAGCCAATCCAATGGCGTCAAGAGAATTTTTGACGTTCGCTAGTGAGGGGATGGAAAGACCCTTATAGCAAACCAAGCAGTCTAAAACTATCTCTCTAGTTAATTTTGCTTCTACTGAGCTCTAGATAGAAAGCCACAAGAGGATTGGCCTGCTACGGATAGTCACTCAGAAAGTCTAAGCCTATTTCATTGTTAGTAGATTGGACTTTTTGTCAAAAAAAAGGAGTGGTAGCATAGGAACACCCGTGTACCACCCATGAGGTGCCCCGTTGACGACAAGTAGCGCAAAGCATCGCAAAGCACTACTTCATCTTACATTTAAGCAGCATTCCAGTGCAAAAAATGTTTTGCGCTGAATAATAAATAACAAATCAATACTTTGCACTGTTTTGCATCAGTGTTTGTTACTTTGCAGTAGCACAAAATTTTGATAAATCTGCCCCATCAAGTGGGCATATTCCTGTGGGGTGCAGTATTACGGCAACCATTAGAATCCACATTCAGGCGCAAATTACCGTTATTGCTCGAATTGGGATTTGCACAGCTTCTAGAATGAGGACCTTCCTCCTAAATGCAACTATAACTTTCCTTCTCTGTTTTGCAGATATGATGAACTAAAAACTTCTGTGGTAGTAGGAATGGGCCATGCTAGCATGTATAAAATAAGGAGCATGTTACGCTGTGTTCTTTTGCAATTGACCTAGAATATGTGACTTTCTTTGTAATGTTTTACATATGCTGAAGTGAAACTTTGGGCCTTTCAAGCATGCTGAACTGTGCATTTTTTTGTATCTCATTACATTGCATTCCAATGACATTTAGACAGAGTTTTCTACCCCTGCTGTTGAGCCAAAGCACTTTTGGTGGATGCCTAACACTGCTCCATAGGTTTTGGATCATGAGGGAAAGCTCAATGGGATGAAAATAGACTTTACATTAATGTTGTATCTTACCTACAGGTTCCTCTAATGTTCAATTATTTGATACTTTTTCTTCACATTTGCAATATTTACCTGCCAACTCCCCCCTCCCTCCCATCTGGAGCATTGCAGGATTAGGCCTGCAATCCTGGTCAGAGGTGCTAACCTTAGTGTGGTGAAATAAACCATCAACAGGTTCATTAATATACTTAGGGGCATATTCACAAGGAGCTATCGCCGAATTAACGGCACTTTATCGCAGCCAAAGTCGTGATAAATTTACCTCCCCATTCACAAGCCGGTGTTAACAGCCCACAGCACCAGTTTACCCGCGATAGCAGCAGCAAAAAACATCTCCACAGAGGACCCCCGCAAATATCGCTAATGAGTTGCAGAGTAGGCGTTCCCGTGCCAAAAGTCGAGACAACATCACACCTCAACATTCACAACGACCAGCCACATCGGCGATAAGAACACAAAACAGGCGATAAGGCGCGTTAGCACCAGGAAATTTACACCTGCTGTAAAGTCTGATGGCAGCCAGCACCACAAAAGGGAGCACAGCCCAGGGCCACAACCGAAGGGCAACAGATGCCATGGAGCCACTCATCATGCGGCCCGGACACTCAAGAGGGCCACAACACCCACCGCCACCACCCTAGGACCCCAACCCACACCCGGAACACCCCCCCCCCTGACCACCACAGACGCAGCGCAGACAAAGACAGCGGAACCCCAGGAAGCTTACCAGCCTCACAGACCCAACATCTGACAATGGCACCGTCCACTACAGGCTGAAAGTGACAAACATCCTACGCATCCTGACCATCATCGCCTAACAGGGCCTACGGCACCAACACAGCGGACAACCAACATCCCACCCCACACAAAGCTGCTGGCTTGGCTGCACCTGTTGGCCCCTGGGACCCCCAACCAACACCCACCAGAGTCGGAGGAGTCTCACAGCCAACCACATCCAAGTCCCCCACACCTGTCCTGGACAACACCATCACCCTGGCACCCCAGTCCCCATACGTACAACACAATGCGCAGGATCCGCTGGAGACCAAGCAAGGACCATATGCCCAAGCAGGATGCACGCATGTGTTGGGGGCAATACACAGCACACATGTACTACCTGTGCCCCCTGGTGACACAGCACACAATCACCGCAACAGGAAGCACACGTCTCACATCAATGTGCAGGCAACAACAGAACACCGTGGAACCCCCAACAATGTCGCCTTCAAATACACAGCCAGTGTGCATGATACCTTCATCCTCCGACAGTCCATCATCAACCAGCGTACCCAGGATGGCAACAAGGGAAATGATCAGCCCCTTGGCATCATCCAAATGAACACCCCACACACCTCAACTCCACAACCATGCAACTCACAACTCTGGCAATGCACACGTCACAAAATCACATACAACAGGCACAACAACATGCCCACCCACCAAACATGACAGAACAACTTACAATGTTCACATGGGCAAGCCCTGAACATGAACCAGCAACGGCATGGCACCACAGCCACATAATAGCCGAATGTGTGGAGAGGTGGCAACCAGGCATGTGTGAAGGATGCAGTAGAACCATGATTGGGAAAGTACACAATGCCATGGGTGGCGGAGATGTGCTGGACACACCGCAGTATGCAGAATACACCCCTTTCCATGGCAACATACACCGCTGGTGTATGGAGTGTAGTGGACAGTGGACGCCACCATGTCACCCCAGCCAGTGGGGGACCTCGCGGAAATGTTGCCTGTTACGCCCCCCCTAAGCGTCACCTGAGTGGGATGGCCCGGCGTACGCTACGCCAGCGTAGGGGTGTGAATAAAAAGCACGTAGGCCTGGTCGTGGTCCTCTTCCGGAAAGACCCACGTCCCTGCCAGGGCGGCGCCTCCCACCCTGCCACGAGGCCGACGCCGTCCTCGTGAGCGGAGCTGCCTGCGATGCTGTGCGCCTGCCGGACCCCGGCACGCTGGACCACGAACCCGTCAGGCCCGCCCCTGCGTAGCCAGGCCACACTGATCACCTGCTGACACCGGCGTGTGTCAAGGAGGGCCCACCACGTGCCGGCGCAAGCTCCAACCCCGAGTCCCGCGAGCCTGGCAGCCACCTCAGACCATCACGGCCTCCACGACACAGGCCCGCTTTATTCCTTTCTCGTTGACGTACTCCACTGCCGCCTTAGGCCTACTCTTCGGACCAGTAGGTCCCATATGTGAAACTGTGTCCTGAGTCATGAATGGCAGTGACCCCAAATCCGGGCCAGCGGCCACAGCACCAGACCCCCCCGATCAGAGAGGCATAGTTCCATATGGGCATCTTGCGACACGTGGTGCCACTAACCCTGTTCAACGCCAGCCTGCGACACGTGGTGCCACTATCCCTGTTCAACGCCAGCCTGCGACACATGGTGCCACTAACCCTGTTTAACGCCAGCCGGCCACAGGTGGTGCCACTAACCCTGTTCAACGCCCGCCGGCTACACGTGGTGCCACTGAACCTGAACTACGCAGGCCGGTGGGGCCATCCAACCTATGCCGGCGACACTCGGTGAATGGGCCGTGCTGACCGCTGCCTCAGGCCTACACCACGGTCAGGTAGGTCACACATTTGGAACTGAGTCTTGATTACACCATGGCAGTGAACATTATTTAAGGCAGAGAATAATTCACTATACACCCTTCAATGTGGTGGCAACAAGTCTGTGCATGGCATCACAACCACACGTGTCTGTGGGCCTACGCGGACTACTGCCCTTGGCCTACGCTGCGCACGAGTGGGATCACAGATTTGGATCTGAACATCGGTAATTCAAAAGGCAGAATACATTTCATCGCACGCACGGAGAGTCGTAAGAGGATGACACGTTGCAGTCCAGAGGGAACAGGATCATCGTTACGGAGGTGATTGAACACTACCGACAACTGCCACTGTGTCACTAACTCTGTGCCTCGCGAGCCAACGACACGTGGCTGTGGGCCACTGTTGACCGCTGCCTCCGGCCTACACTGCGGTCCAGTAGGTCCCATGTGTGAAACTGTGTCCTGAGTCATGAATGGCAGTGACCAGACGTCTACTGCAGGGGTGATATCACTAAACTCCCTGCTATCAGGAAGCATACGAATGCATCACAAGCACACGACACGTGTCTGTGGGCCACTGCTGACCGCTGCCTCCGGCCTACACTGCGGTCCAGTAGGTCACAGAGTCTTGATTTGGCAATGTTGGAGTTCACATCTGTGTACCGACATCATCGCAGACTGCATCCCCTCTCAGCACCTGTGCCACTAAGTGTGTTCCCCGACATTCATGGACACTCACTGGTCGTACATTGCTGCGTTTGAGTCTATGGACTAGGGGCTAGTTTTCATCCTCATGTAGCTCATACCGAATTGTTGGTGAAAATGAGGGTTGAGCTTTCCACTCCTCCATTTGCTGCTTCCAGATGACATCAGACCTTCCGCATCATGCCCTTCCACTGACCCCCACAACCCTCCACAACATACACCTCGGACATTGATTGGGACCCGCTCAGGTCGCATGGCCCATCTGACTGCACCGCAAGTCACCGTCCCGTGGCTGGGTGCCTGTGCTGGCCGCAGTGCATCCGGGGCCCTTAACTCTGTGCTGCTCAGGCCTGGGACCCCTTCTTCTGAGACATTGAATGGCCTCTGTAGCGATGGTCTTGGGGTCATCAACGCCATGTGTCTGTGGCCCTGCGCTGTACGCATCCTCCAGCCTCAACTGCAGGCCACCAGGGCCCACACATAGCATCGAGTCTTGACCGGCCCGGACGTCGCATCACCACAGGAGGCACACACCACCACCACAAGGACCACCTCCAACCGCCATCTGCCAGAGTCGAACCGGTGGTCCTGACAGACCTACGGAGTTGCTCAGACCTGTTGTGGATGCCATCATCGACCTGATACCCTGCTCAGCACTCCAGGTGCCAGTGATTCAGTGCACCGCAAGCCATTGTCCGTTACTGATTGAGTATTGTGCTGTTGTGAGGTTGTGCAGCAATGTCACCTCATGCAGTGGGGAAGACCTGGGACTATGATGAGGAAGATGTGTCAAGTGTGCGGACGGGAGAAGGCACAGACAATGGGAGGGCAGGAGGCAACAGCCCCAAGGCAGGAATGCAGACTGGTGGTGGTAGTCAAGCTACACACCCGGATCTAATACTGGGTATTGCGCTGTGGACTGCGGATGCAACTGTCACCTCAGGCAGTGTGGGAGACCTGGGCCGTTGATGAGGAAGTTGATGCAGGTGTAACACACCCCACTGCATCTGCATCAGGACTAACCCGAAGGGACACAATCCTAGCAATTTCTTCACATGAGCGTGCTCTTCTCTAGTGCCCCTACCTCAGTGCACTGCAACTCACGGAACCTCCTGACTGAATATTGGGTGACCTCTGTCCTTACTCCGGATCCCTCTATGTTGCTCTGCAGTTGACTCTGTTATGCTGGTGTTTTCTGTTTCCATTACGCTGGTATCCACTGTTCAGGTTGTTGCCAGCACCAAGCACTCTGTGCGGGCTGGCTTATACTCACCCCACACACATCCAGCACAGGCATCACTGTACATGTGGCCCTGCCAATAAAGGGGCCGGGCGCACGTGCCCGTAGCCAGTTCAACATGATATGTGCATGTGTCCCTGTGGTCTTGTTGTATGCATGGGGGCCCTGGGCCCTACGACATTACATTGTGCTGTGTACAGCGGACGCAGACATGTCACCACAGGCAGCGGGCTAGAACCTGGACATGTGGCTTTGTCGTCACCCACTCAATTCGTAAGGGGAGTGGACTGTGCCGTCGTACGCAGAGCCAACGTGGGTGTGTGACTGATATGTGCGTGGCCCTGGGCGTGGTTCTGTACTGGGTATGTGCATCTGCATGTGTCTCTATGGCAGTGTGGGTCTCCTTTGTGGGGTGTAGGTGGCCCCTGAAGGGTATTGGACACCCATGTATGTGTTCTAGTTCGCATTCCATGGGTTCGGCAACACCCGCACCTGTTGGGCCACCTCCTTTTGGTGTTCTGGCACCTGGCATTAGGGTGCCATGTGTGGGTCGGTGAAGTGTTGTGAGCCAGCCGTGCTTGCGTGTGCTTCATGCTGTGTGGTCTGTTGCAGGGGCTGGGTTCTCCTCTGAGTAGCTTGTCTGCCCTGGTCCTGGTGGTGGGTTGTGTGGGATGTCCATGGGCTGTTGTAGGGCATCGGTGTCGAAGGTGTGGTGTTTGTCTCCGGCATCACTGATGGGTTGTCTGTTCTGACCTGCTGGAGGTGTTGTTTGTCCCTATGCATTGTGAAGGGGAGGTGCATGTTGGCATTGTGTTGTTCTTGTCGACATGCAGACTGTGTGACATGTACATTGTGACTGTTTGGGGGGTGGTGGCTATTTGAGTTGGGACAGTGTACATTTGGCCTACATGGCTGATGTGGGGTTGTAGCCGTAGATATGCATCTCACAGTTCCCTGCTCTGTCCAATGTGATTGTTCTGTTTCTGCGCCTGGGCGGAACCAGTTGTGTCCCCTGTTCTGCAGTGTGGGTGTTGCACTTTGTGCCACATTGTCATGGTATGTGCTGTGATTGCCATGTGTGTGTGCTGCAGTGTGCCACGGGGATGGGGGACATGTCCCTGGGTAATTGTGGGTGTGCAGTGTGCTATACCTCATTGTGCATGTGTGCCATTGTGCCCATCACCCCCGTCCCCCAGTCCCTGTTGGATCCTCACCCTGTTGTTGTTGTGTCAGGTCCTCTCGAGCTGTGTCCGTACTTCCTACCTCCTTGCAACCGTCTACACACTGATGACTGTGGCCTGGGTTTCCTCAGGCTCCTCCTGTGGCGATGGACTGCCACCTCCTGTCGCCGTTGCTGCCTTCCTGTTGGCAGCGGGTTTGTACCTGGTTTAGGTTGTCACGTCCTGCCGGCGCCTCTTGGCCTCCTGGATTGGCCTCCTGGGCACTCCGACTGCATTCTAGGTGGTCTGCTTGAGAGGTCAGTTGCTGGTAGTGTTCTGTCAACTCCGTGACGCTGGTCTTGTTTTCCGGCGGTCTGCACCCCGTCTTCCTCTCCCTTTTCTCCTTGGCCTTCCCCGACCCAGTTGTTCCTTGCTGGTGGTCTGTGGGGGTTGTGGGGTTTGCGTTGACCTCTGCGCTGGGTCAGGGTGCATCCATGTTACTTCGTGCTTTGGCTTGTTTCTGGTGTGTTGTTTCTGTGGTTTTTATGGTGCAATTTCCCGCCAGACGCGTGGGATTTGCAGGCCTGTGGCTTCTTTTCGCTACTTTTTGTACCGCGATTGGCCTCATCGCATGATTTCTCGCGTTTCGCGTTTTTTCGGCGTGGCGTTGATTTTCACGCTGACATTTGACGCGTTATCTGGTGACTATCGCATGCTACCGCCTTGTTGTGAATGCCACATTGACACAGGGTTATTTTCCCGAGATAGGCTGCGATATTGAAAGTTGCGTTACGCTACTCTTGCGGTAGTTATCACACGTTCTTGTGAATATACCCCTTAGTGTCTCTGACTGGTTACCAGGGTCCAGGAAACATATATTAAATATGTACTCAAAGTTACTTCTCCCATAAGATCAACTCATACAAAGTAGACTGGGTACCATACTATGGAAATGCATTCACATGTTGATTGTCAGAGGAGGGACAGGACCGGACTGGAATCTAAAATTAGGCTTGATAAAATCATTCAAACCGAACCGTCACGGCTGGAGGCCATGATTAAAATTAGGTTATAGGAGCATGTTTGGACCATGGCAGCCCATCCTGCTCTGAAAGTAGCCTCACAGAATGCATTTGTTTGGGCACAATGGTCAGTCCCTGAGCAGGGCATAACATCTTTGAACTGTATTTATTTGACAGCTGTCTGGAACAGCAGGGAATACAAAGTCACTCATACATGGGAAACACATCCACTGGTCGCATCATGCACACAAGCCCTGTGGGTCACATTCACACATTGGAGGCAAAGTTCCTGGCATCTTTTTTTTTTCTTCACAACAAGAAAAGGTAGCAATAAGGGAGGCGCTGACAGGGGACAGTGTTAGCGACAGGGACTGGGCTAAGATTCATGATGGGGTTAAGCAGGTGAGTGCAAACACGCGATTTAAACTAATCCAATTTAATTATGTACATCAAACATACTTGACTCCAAGGGTGTTACATAGGATTTACCCGGAGCGATCGGGGCAGTGTCCACGCTGTGGAGAAGCAGATGCAGAGTTCATCCACATAGCCTGGTTGTGCTCTGAGTTGCAGGGGTACTGGGCGACAGTTCTTGAGGCACTAAGGGGAGCAACAGGTTGGGAAATAGCTGGGGAGATACGGGTGGTCCTGCTGGGGTTGCTACCGCGCCCCAAGAAGAAGAATCTCAGTCGGAAGCTGGTCCTTTTAGGGTTGGTACTCGCAAAGAGACTGATTGCCATATCATGGATGAGTCCTCGTCCGCCCAGTGTGCGACAGTGGGTGCGGGATATGCCGGAGTGGGCGACAGCAGAGGTGATCTGAATACAGCAGACTAGACAAGATGAGAGGTTGGAAGAAGATGTCCGGGCCTGGAGGGCGATGGTGGCAGAGCTGAGCAATATAGATATGGATGGAATGGTTGGCGACATGACCGAGGGTAGTACACATTCAGGGAGGGAGGTGGAAGGCAGTGCAGGGATGGGAGAGGCAGGGTAGTATGGTTGTATTAGTGGGGGCAACAAACATGCCCGTCAGGTATGTTACACAGAGTACTTATCGGAGATGGATGGGGGGTGGGGGGTAGTTTTGTTAAGGTAGGGGGGTGGGTGGGGAATAGGGGGGGACAGTTTCTTTGAGTCGGGGTCCGGGGGGGTGGCATGACAGGGGTCTTCAGGGATGTTCATGACGGCGGCTTATATAGTAGCTGTATACAAGTGGAGCAGGAGGTAGGGACGCCTGAGGAAAAGGTTGTATCGCACTGGTGTTGCATATTGTGTATATCTTACGAGATTTGAAGGGCGCCCACTGGATGTGATATACCCCTGCCATCCTAAATGTTGATATGTGTATAACCTGTATGTTCAAATAAGGTTAATAAATTATATTTAAAAAAAAAAAAAAAGTAGCAATAAGCCACTTAAAAATGCCTTGCACTTGATCTGACGTGGTACAAAAAGTAGTAGGGAGATTGTGGGGACATACAAGAAGTTTGTAACCCCCCCCCCCCTTTAATGCTCCCCAAGGGTCCAGCCAAACAAATGGATTTTCCCTGGAGTTATTTTCTGGAAACATCAGGTGTCCCTCATGGCTGTGGGCCAATGCCATCAGCCGGTCCAACCATCTAATTTGTGAATCGGGATCCAGCCCAGTGTAATAGTTATTAAAAACTGGGCATGATAACGCTAACATTGGTGACATCAAGCACAGCAGCCACTTACTACCCACAATGGAACCAATGGTCTATGCCCAATAATTCCTCTCTATATTCTGCTTCTCACACTTGTTGAAGAAAATTTGTAAAACAGATGACCTTGGGGAATCTAACCACCAAGGACAAAGCCTAGTCTTCTGCTAAACTGCAGAGCCCTTGAAGTTGGTAGGAAAACAGTGTCCATCATCATCTGTGACAGTCATGGCAGCACAAGGTCCTTATGTAGTTCGAGTGTAATCACATGGAGTACTTTTTTAATGGTATGTTGATCTGGAATCTGCTTTATATATCTGAAAAGTATATTGTACTTTCTGTTCATTGTGTATCATCTGTTTGTCATATGCCATGTTTTGTTGTTAATTATGGAAAGGAGGTATGTTATGTTGTGCTCTTTTAAATTTAAGATGGAACATGTCTCATCATGATGCTTGAATTCTGGACGAGGGATGCCCAAGTGTCATTTTAGTTAATGCATGAAGAACTGACAGTTCATGTGCAACCCTCAGTTACACCATATTCACTGTTACACCTGAGAATAAAATACATTTAGTCAGTGTACTTGGTACTCTTTCTTTAGATTTGCATGGAGCCACGTCTGCACCAGGAATATCTGGGTGCCCAGGCACTCCTTCAGGTTCAGCTTGTAAGTCCATTATTTGAAGGACTCTTTGACTTAAAGCACTGGCTCGCACTGGTTTAGGATGCGCCTCTGCTCTGAAGATGAGAGTAAATAATGAAAGACTGCCCTAGGCACAAGGTATAAATCAGTCTTCTCTGGTATGTAAGTGGGTAATTAATGGCCCCTGTATACATGGGTACCACCTTCAAATGCACACACCTTATAGGGACTCCAAAGCATCCTGTCAAAATTACAGTTAAGGAGTAAGAGTGCTGACTTAGATCAAGGAAGCATGCCTTGGCTGAACTGCAAGAATCCCACCACGGAATCGCCTGCCTTTTTTCTCTGATTGATACCAAAGGGGATGATGGACGGAGCGTTAGAGCAAATCAAACACTCACCCCCAGTCAACTGATCTGGGTTTAATCCATCATCATTCTTTAGCTCACTCCACCACCCCAGTTCAGACATGGCCATATGCAAATCAGTCTGACCCTGTGCCTCATGGGAACAGTCCAGCACGAACTGCCAAGCCATGTCTTCCCTGGACCGGAAACAAGCATCCTGGGACCGGTTTCGGGTTCAAAACCCTCATCAGCCAGGCTATCTTGAATCCAGTGGCAAAGTGAGCAAGGGACCCACGTCTGGGCATACCCTGCCAACTTAGGGCGAACAAAGTGATACCAAAGGGGATGATGGCCATACCTTCCTCTTTCCTGCTCCAATTGGATGCATACTGAGACTACACCCTCCAAAAGGGCTGACACGGAAGGTCTATGGGGCCGTCTTGGCCAAGGCAAGTTGTCCACCTAGGAGCAGTGCAAACATCCTAGATCTAAGAAATATATTTCGAAGTGGGGTTTAAGCCCCTGAAAGCACGGATTCTCATGCTTGTTTGGTAAACCCCAAGGGCTTAATTCACCGCAATTTAGCTTTAGTGTACTCTCGTACTACTCCTAAAATTCTTTAGGAAACCAGGAGTACTGCAAGAGTAAATCATACTTACTCATACACCAATTTTAATGAATCGTGCGCCAGTGTTTAAGTGGATGGAAGAAATGATGCAGGGGTCCAAATTATTTCATTGGAGCCTGCCACCACTACATAATGCCGTGGATGACCGGTACTAAGGCCTAGTTTTGATTTCATCTGATGACTCTTTCCTCCACGTCACTACACTTCTTGTCTCTATCTCATTCTTGCAGCCTCTTCTCATCCCTCCTTCACCCCATTGTCATTTTTTATCTTATTCTTTCTGCATTTTCTTCTTAATCTGGGTCACAGTAATGATGAAAAAAAAAGTCTGACTTATAGATGAAAGTGCATTTTTGGTCGATGATGGACTTAGGTACTCAATACATCATCATACATGCACTCTGTCATGCATTTTTTAATTTATACAACCATTCAACCACCCACTGACTCATTCTTACATTCTCCTACTGACACAACCACAATAAAACACACTCAAACTGAACATCATATGGAAGATAAATTAAAAGCATAACAGTGGATAAAAAGAAAGAATTACGGCGTGTAAATTAGGTGGGTATATGCTTACAATAAAAGTAAAATCAACAAAACAGGCAGTCGCTATCTTGCAATGGTGTTGTACATAATGTGTCACTGTTTTAAAGTGCCACTAGGGCCACCATGTTTAGAACCAGGAGTAGTAAAACAATTATACACTATGAACAATTCCAATATGGTGCCTGTTTAATATACAGTGACCGAGTGGCATGCAGTGCACTGCAGGTGAATTGAGCGGCAACCCAGCGACCCATTAGCACTGTCTGGGGAGCTGCAGTAGTCTCTAGTAAATGAAAATAAAAAGAGGAGAATGAGCAAAATGAAAGGGGGCATGTAAAAAGAGAAAATGGAAAACCAAAGTACTGGCTCAGCAGCACAGTCATCGAGGCATACTCATTTCCAGGCAGGTACAAATGCAGTGACTTATAGAGCAAGAGCCAGTTAATGAAGTGGGCAGACCCCATCCTGGATAGAAGTAGAGTGCACATGAAACTCACACAGACCAATGACAGAATAGGACTGACCACAAAATACTTCTTTGTATGTATATATATAAATATATTCATATGTTTGTGTGTAAATATGCATTTTTTAGTTATTTTTTTGATTACATGCTCTTGACAGATAACCAAGCTACTAGGCCTTCTGAAGAGATTATAGCAAGAATTACTACAGTGCAAATCTTCTACACCTAGGGTTTGTCAAAGTGGTTAATCATCACCAAAAACCTTGCCTGTAAGAGTAATATGGGAGATTTTATTTAACAAAATACACGTCTGCAGCCTTTGACACAGTGCAATAATCATCCACCCTTAAATGCCTATTGGCTTTAACATATGTTTTTTATGCAAATGAGGCCTTTTACCTTTGTCTGAACTTTTCTTAATAAACAGATCAGAATTATGGCAAGTAAAATAATGTTTTCCAATGAACTAATCAAGACGATAGTTTTTATCATTGGCTGGCGCCATAACCAAGTCGGATCCACTATATATAGCACATGCTTTCCCACAAAGCAAACATCAGGTATACTATAATAAAACCATAAACATGTACAAAACTACAGTTGTCAAAATATAAAATTGTATCTAAAATGGCCTAACAAGTACTATTACATTGAGAAACATCTCTCCTCATGGTTTGTTTGAGTATGTCACTGACACCAAAACCATTCCCTACTGTGGTAATCGTGAGATTCCCTGTAACAAAATACCTGCTTGCAGGCTTTAACACAGTGTAATAACAATTCCTTCTTTCACATCCACTGCCTTTACCAAAAGCTATTCAAAATAAGTAACTCAGGCCTCCTGTCTGTCTTAACTTTTCATAATAGATAACTCAGTCCTGCTGTATTGAGCAACAGCTTTTCCTCAGGGCAAGGCAAAAAGTGCAATACAAGCACTCTTTTTTAGTGGAAGCTTACAACTTTTGCCTAATGAAATGCTTTACTGAAAAAAACACAACAGTTGGGCTGAGCCTAAGGGGCATATGTGCAAGAATTGGCGATAACTATTGCTAACGCTAGTTAGCGGCAGTTTTTTTATCGCTGTGTACCGTGGAAAACTATCGCCGTGTTAGCAGCGTATTTACAACACGCCGCTAAATGGAGATAGTTTCTCTTCCCAGGTAAAACTTTCCCGCGTTAAGCACAGCGGCACGGCGCTAAAAATCCTGGCGCTAACGTGAAAAAAGTGGCGATCTGCCAATTAGCGGCCTGAAACTGCACGCTAATTAGCGTGAGGCCACTTTTTTCCATGTTCGGTCGGAAAAACCACTATAAAACGCCCAACTGCAGCCCAAACACACAAAAAAAAATGCATAAAAAAATAAATAGAAGAACCATGGAGGAAGCTGGACCCAGTACCGAAGCAAACAACAACCCCCCAAACACCCAGGAGGACCAGGCAGAGACCATGGGGAAGGGCAAGGAGAAGAGGAAGACCCGGTTCAGTCAGCAGGAAAACCAGGTCCTGATTGCAGAGGTGACAGAAAAACAACAACAGCTGTTTGTCAGCTCCACAGTGTCACTGGGAACAAAAAATGCAATATGGCAGTCCATTGCAGCCAAGTTGAATGCTGTCGGAGAGGTGAGGAGGACAGCGGATGACTGCCAGAAGCGCTGGCATGATGCTAAGCGCAAGACCAAGGCGAAACTTGCAGCCAATCTCAAAGCAGCAATGCAGACTGGAGGTGGGAGTCCAGCGCCACAGGAGGAGCTGGATGCGTTGGAGGAACAGGTGTCCGCTGTCATCAGCGAGGAGACGGTGGTTGGAGTTCCGGGACAGGATACTGCTGAACATGACCAGACACATCAGCAACAGGGTGAGTATCAACCAGGGCCTGGGGGGACGGGGTGGATGGGCCCAATGGCACTCATGCCCAATTAAATATCTCTCAGTGCACACCCACAATGACTGCGGATCATGTCCCGGATACCCTTGTCCCTGGTGGCATAGACATATATCACCCTACTCAACCAATACATTGCAAAACACATATTGGTGGGATCACAGACTTGGAAATGTGCACAGAAAAGTAACCCAAATATAGTCCAAGATTCACATCAGACCACAAAATAAGGGAAACATGAAATAACAAAGGGGCACATTGACTGGAGATGCGGCAGGGTGTCAAAATGGCCCCCTTGCCTCAACACGACGCATATGCATGTGCCCGTGTGTCTGAGTCGTGTGCAAGAATGTGCTTGTGCATTAAGGGGGACCTTACTGCACATACACAATCTTGCACACAACTCAGACACACGGGCACAATGGTGCATGTGTGCTGACATTGGTGGTGGCATGCCTACTTATGCACATGATCAGTCACATTCACAGTGCATCCTCATTTTGGCATCAGAGAGATGCGGCCTTGTGCAGATGAATTGTATATGTGCGGTGTTGAGGCAAGGGGGCCATTTTGACATCCTACCGCATCTCCAGTCAATGTGCCCCCCTGCTTGTTCATGAGATGCAGTCCTGTGTACACCAAGTGAGAAAGCATCTAGTGAGTCTGCATACCATAACACATGCATCGTCACAACAAAGTGATCATGTAGCCATCTGTCTAAAAGGTGCATATCCCACAATGCACACATTCAGCAGACCTGAGTCCAAATGTGATGTCATACTATGAGCAGGGGGATATGCCTACAACACTACAGTGCATGGGGTATGCATATCAGGAATGTGTCACCCAAATATGTACTGCATGACTTGTGTGTGTGCCATACTCACAGAACTACAATGTCCCTGTAAAGAAGTATGACAACCTAAGTATGACAACAAGCAAGAATAGCAAAGTAGCACCAAATAATGACAAGTAGCAAAATGGCACCATAACCCCTTCGGTCAAAATGCACTCCTCCACTCTCAAGTGTACACATGTGCCATACAGAAAACAGCATTCCACATCAGTCCTGGTGTGAGTTGCCCATTACACCATGATGTGCATGTAAACCTGTCTGTTTGGTAAGTCTACTGTGTCAGTGAACAAATATGCAGTCATGTCTGATATCATCCACACGCAAACCCCGGCATTCAATAATCTGAACCAGGACAGCATGTATCATCCATGTGACCATCTGCGTGGCAAATACACAAACACACAGCAGCCTGCCATTTGCATCTGATGGGAGGGGGGTGATAGGGCTTGAGCACCACTAATACGCCTTTGGCAATCCACATCCATCAAATCTAGGCCCACTTACACACCACACGTGGGGCCAACGTTGAGGGTAATGGGTGTTGTCACTGTCTGTTCAGCCTGCAACGACAATAGAAACTGACGCTGCACCATACTCACAACGGGTTAGCCAACAGGAGGGCAGTAAGCAATGCATGCAAGGAAAAACATGACTGACTACATGCACACAAGAGAAATCACAAGAGCCAAAACTACCTGGATGTACATGTGTACTGCATTGTGCAGCACACATAGAAACAGCAATTATCCCATCATTGCCAATCTGCCTAAAGGGGTCCCTCCTCACACATAACCATTCTCGCACCAAACCCATGCACATGTGCACTACCCAGCAAAGCTGACTGTCTGTGAGCCACACTGACAAGGCAAGTGACAGTGCATGATGAATTGCATGCCTGCACCCTAAACATTTTAACATGGTGCAGGCCATGGTCACTGAAGTGGCTGAGTGTGGAGTTCATCCTTAAAGGAGCATGTCACACTCGGACACTTCCTCGTGTACATACAACCCCTGATGTAAAGAAGACATCTGCTGCCAAACAATGCACAAGTGTCCCAACTCTGACCAAGACCCATATTTACTCCAGCTTGCAACATCTCATCATTGTAAATGCACATAAGTGAAAGGCTCACTGGCTGAAAGGGATAAAGGGCAGTAAAACCAAAGCTGCAGGGGTGACTCTCCCACAATGCAGTGCACAGACACATAAATCTGAGCTAATCAACATTGACTACAATGTGGTACAAACTGCATCACTTTCACTACTGAACAGAGGACACAACTGGGGCCGCTTGTGTTTAGAAATTGCCCATTCACATTTGGCATAGCTGTAAACTGTGAGATGATAATGTACAACTACAACGTCACATCCGTGATGTTGTACAAATAATCCCTATCCGGCATCTAATAGGCATCTCCTCCTAAACAGTCAGAATGGACATTGTCATGCAGTCTGCTTGTAAACTCATCCAATGCATGATCATACTTGAAACACACATTTAACTGCATCTCCCTTTACATTGCAGAGGGAGAAACATCACCTCCTGTACAGCAGCCTGTCCCACTCTTCACTGATGAAGATGAGGAATTTGCCACCATCAACCAGGACACCCTCCAACAGCTGCTAGACTCATTTAGCATACCATCTCCGGAAGCAGGGCCATCCAGCTGCATTGTGGAAACTCCACCCCCTGCCCAAACCACCCAAGCACCTACCACCACAGCTGTCTCCCAGGACCTTGAGGACCCACTTCTGGCATTTCAACGCCGTGCGGTAGAGGTCCAGCAGGAGATGGCTGATCTGGTGCGGGTGGGGTTTGACAGCCTAGCGGACAAACTCGATGCCATACGTGGGTGTCTGAGTACCATTCGGGACCACCTACAGAACATCATAGACACCCACTGTCCGCTCCATGCTCTCAGACATTCCATGGCTGACATCGCTGGAGTCATAACTCAGAGACAAGAACAACTGTCCAGTCAGAGTGGCTCCAGCGATGTCAGCCAGGAGTTGGATGCAAGCAGAACAAATTGCTGCCACAGCTGCACACCAACGAGACGTAGCTTGAATCTTCCATGCCCTGCAGCTGATCATCACTGCATTGCTTGCATCAAGGTCTGGCACAGATGAATGCTGCTGCTGCTTCTACATCCACATCTCCGCCCCCTGATGTGTCAGTGCCTCATAGTGCTGCAGCCAATCTACCACCAAGCACATGTGAGGCACATGACACATCAGAGGACAAAGATGTGGATGAATCTGCATTATTGCGAAGAAGAAAGCGGTAGCATCCATCTGTGCCAAATGGACTGTTTTTGCCTTGGATCAGTGCTTAGCATCATGCCCCGGAACATCAGCTTCCACTGTCCTCAGATTCACTCTTCGATACTCACCTTGGACCTCAGTATGGACTGCCATGATTTGTGTTGATCCCATTGATACTGCAATCATTCTGCTGACTGAACTCAACCTCTTCCTCTGGACATGTCACCCCTGAAGTACTCTGTCAGACCCTCCACTGGGCATCTCTGGAATGTGGGGCTTGTTTGAGCCAAGTACTGGCCCAGTCTCCAACAGAGACAATGTGCATTAAAATAAAATTATTGTAGTTACACAGGTGTGTGTTGTCTATGACCATTCAAGTATAGAAGTCTGTGAAAATGTTGGGCCAGTGAATCCAACAAAACGTACACCAAGGGACATATGAGAAATGTCCATGTTTAACTGTGTCCCAGATAGGCAGTGAGATGACCGGGTATGTGTGAACTAGCCGTGCCCTCATTGCTCAAATACAACATTCTAGCAAGATCCCAACTTAGCCCTACGTATATGATGGAAATAGGCATGTGTGCAAAAATGTCCAAGTCAGTTGCATGCCACAAGTAGTGTCTCCCTTTACCATTGCTACAAAGTCTCACTTGGCAGATCTACTCACACTCTACGGGGTGGACAAAGCTTGTTGTGATGGGGCTCATTGCATGTCACATTCCAAGATGGAGCACACCAGATTCACATCGATGAAGAATCGTTAGGGCATATGTCTACCAGCCGCTATTGGAACCACAATGTCTGCTTCAGTGAAGTGGTGTTGGCAATAGGGACTTATCCCAAAGTGCAAGTCCTCAGTCAGCCCCTACCTGTGGCCTAACAATGCCTTATCAATAAGAAACCCTCTCATGCCGTGACCACTGTGAGCGGATAGGGCAATGTGTCTAGGGATGTGTAGTACACTGCAATTAGCATATAGTCAGATGCTGCACCACCATTTCAAGGGTGGCATCACTATGAGCCAATGCCAAAAGTAGCAGCTGGGAGAAGTGGCTATGACACTGGCACTACAGGGAGCAATGCTACATTTCCCCTCCTGTGTGCAGCAGAACTGTGGTCCCCATTCACAAAAGTGATCTGAGACAAAATCCTAACTTTACGACTTTCGGTATTCACAAAAGGCATTTAGGAGTAGTAAAGTTAGGAATCCTAACTTCACTACTCCTAAATGCCCTTTGTGAATACCGGAAGTCGTAAAGTTAGGATTTTGTCTCAGATCACTTTTCTGAATCAGGCCCATTGTTCTGCCATATGCTGTGCACATTTGATCCGCAAAATGACAACATTCTGCATGGGCAGGAGGTTGAGCCTCTATGCAGAGGAACATCCAATTCAAATGATGCTGACACACTTGCACTACTCAGCAAGTGTGCCAATGTCTGGGCATGGTAGATGGACTCTGCGCCAGGCTCATGTGATATGCAGGGGGTGGACGGAATCTGTGGTACTCGGCGCATGCATCCATCTTCATGATGGATAAGAGTTGCAATGTCAATATCTGCTCAAGCCCATGTCCCTACGTTGTGTTGTAAATGGGCAACAATGTGCTGACCAACTCCGTGAGTCAAACTTCACAAAAGAGTGTCCCTATACTAGGCCATAACTTCTACTTGCCACCATGTTATCCATGCAAGTTTACTGTGCTTATAACTAAAGTATCCTGACACTATTAATCCAGCTAAGTAACAAGTAACATGTCATGACCACACGTACACATTCAAATGATTGTCCTGTGATAGAATAAGTTGCATACAAGGTAAAAAGCAACACTCCACCAAATCACCCTTGACATAAGTGCAACCGGAATTCTAAAGTGGTACCCTATTATTATGAAAGTACAAAATAAATTACCCTAAACTAACACTAATCACTACTACAACTAACCTAATCTAAACTAACTGGAACAAAGTGAATGATAACCTAAACTATCTACCATAACTATTCCTAAACACGCAACAACATATCTAAGACATCAACCCCCCTCCCACCCTTAAAGCACATCATGAGACTGGACAAAGACATCTAAGCTATATATAAACTAACTACACAGTTATCCTACACAAATATGGGAGACCCAGGGCTGCCCTTAGGTCCTGCAGGTGCCTGGTATGCTCCGCCATTTCCCGTTGAATTTCTGCCAGCAAAACATTGTTGACCATGACTGTGCGCCGGTCCCACACAGTGAACGGCACCACCTGATCTGCTGGTGCAGGTGGCATTGTCCCTTGTGTGTGTGGTGTTGAAGGGGGATGTGTTGCTGCCTGTCCAGGCTGGGAGTCACGCCTGTCACCAGAGGGGCCAGGGATGGCCTGTGTGACACTCTGCCTACCGTGGGTCATTACCTCGGGCACCGACTTCCAACTCCCAGCTGCCCAGTCTTCTTGGTACCTCTGTGCCATGATGCGATATCCCTTTGAGACCATGCGGATATGGAGGTACCGGTGCTTCCGCACCTGGAAGGCGTGGGACTCCTCTGGCGACATGTTGTCTGTCAAATAAGAGCAATGACAAAATGTGAGTCCTGATGACTATGTCAATGTTCTCCATTTAACTCAGAAACACAAGGTCAGTGAAACATGGGAACCTACACTCTAACGTAACATTGTGAAGTTATAAAGTGACCTGGACAATGAAATGTTGAATCCAGGATCAGTAACAACATGCTGGGGAGACTGACATGACAGTGCACCGTCGGAGTTCCGTAGCAGCAACAACAGGTTGATAGGAGGGTCCTGGGCTGACACGCAAGCCAGCACCCCTGCCGGATACTCATGGGGCATTCGCAGCAAATCGCTAGCTAATGCTTTGAGAGGGAAGCCCCCCCCTCACACATTGTGCACCTTAGCGCGTGCAACACATTTTTACCTAGGACACAAACTAGTAGCCTAGTCACCACCTTCGCACATCACTAAGGTCCTGAGGAAAGCCAGTTTACATAATAAGGCCTGGCTGAAACATGTAGACCACTCATCGGATGCAGGAGTGTCATAAATAACACTCCACCTACATCCTACGCCTTGTTTTTGGGATTGGGACCACTGGACAGTTTTTTAACCTATCACCTTTCACGTCACCTACACTGCACACTCAGCAATACACCTGCTCCCCTGTAATACAGGCGTTGTAGCACACCCGGGACACATTCGGTGTCATCGGGTGGGCCCGATGATGAAGCATGCCACCAACTAGGTTGGTGGGTGAGGGCTTTATAAAAAGAAACAAGATTTTTTCTTTAAAATAAACATCATCAAACATACACTCTTGTGACCCTTACCACGTCTAGACAGACTAGTTCTTCTTGATTAGATACATTACCCCAGGGGATCAGAACTAGTACTCTTATCCTCTCTCTCATTTGTGATATATTATAAGTGCAAGGCATGTGACATGTAGTGTCACAACCAAATGAGACTGTCAGTGTCAAATGATGGTGCTGTGGCATACCCTGACTGAGGGTGACATGTACAAGGAATTGGAGGAGGGAGGCATTAGCCCTTCGGGTGTAGCACCTTGCTCATCCTCTTCTGTAACACAGTGCTGCATCATATGTACAATAATCAGGTGCAGCCCTGCGTGTCCCCCAGCAACAGCGTGAAGTTCATCAACTCAGCGCCAACACAGGCACCCTTGCACAAGAGTGCAAGGGTGTCTGTGTGCAGGGGAGGCTTGTTTATGTGTAGGAAGGTTATCCTTCCTGCACATGAGCAATCCTGGAACAGCCCTACTTACACTTACATTTGTGCTGCATCAAGCAGCACACATGGAAACACGTTAGGTGGCTGAACACTGACTTGTACAAGAGGCGCAGGCCCTCTCTCCACCACAACTTCACAATAGGTGACGCGGTGCTGGCGAGAGGGGGAAACGTAGTTTACTCAAATATTATAAATCTGCATGTCTTTGATCCGCAATTCTTACTCCGCTGACAACTTTACAACGCAGGGCTTTACAACGCAAACTGTTACAATGCATTCCCCAAAGTAACGGCCCCCTGGAGTCATTATGGTAATTGTGCTAGAATGGGGAATGCGTTTTAATGAATAGCGTTGTAGAGGCCTGCGTTGTAAAATATATTGCGCAGAAATAACTGCAGAGCAAAAGCATGCGGGGTAAATGCATGCAGAGTAATGTCACAAATTCGGCAAGAGGGGCTTGTACATTTGCCCCTGAGTCTACCAGGGGAATGACCCCAAGGAGACAGCTTGGCAACAAAATTGCAGTGGCAAAACATGCCAATGATATACATAGGGCCATCTTTGCTAGGTGTTTGGGGAACATGCCATTGATATCCTTGGCTTAAAGCTACGCCCTGCTACTTCTGTGAAGCTGGTATGCAGCATACCTACAATATTACTGTGCAGACCTGTGTCTGACCACGCACGGCCTGAAAACCACTACCTCCTTGCGCATGATCGGGCCCCCTTGCACAGTCATCTCAGTCAAGGATGTACATGCATTCCAAGTCTGGTCATACTCATCAGCAACACCACTCACATGTCTCCTCTCCTATCTGTACACTCTGTAATCCACATGCATGTGCTATAGTGACAGAACCCATAGATATCACTTGCATGGGTATCACTGACTGGGGATGTGCAAAGTTACATCTGGTAGACATATGCATTGCTCCATCTTCACTTACTGATTTGTACACACTTCACACTTCCACAAAACATCATCACACTGGAGGCAAGGTACATGTGATGCACACCCATACTGCATACTACAACGGCAATGATTTCACCCAGACATTCATCACATCTCACAATGCCAATATTTAATGGCTGAACTCACCAGTGGCGTGTTGGTCCTTGAAGGTGTCGATATCTCCCTGTGTGATGAGTTGTCTGCCAGCTGTGAGACATGAAAAGAAACGTGTGTTGGTATCAGACGTGAAATCACATGTGTCCTATTCATCATACAATTCATCACCATCACTGACAATGCTCTGTGACTGTACTGTTGCATGCCATGTTGCCTACAGGATTGTGTCTACTTTGCCTGTCATTCCCACAAGCCCTGAGAAGGCTGAGTTAGGCCAATAAGACAATGATGCTGACAAATTTGCACATACTACTTATGTGACACATTCCCAAGGCCCCATTTCTCCACCCAACATGATGTTATACATGCTCTGTGGACGATAGCATCACTGCAGATCGCACAAGGCTGTGTCACAACTGTTGGTGGTGTATGACACTCTAGAGATGTCCTATTTCAATAGAACAATTGTTCCTATCTCATCCATTGTAACACGAAGCCTATGTACAAGGGCAGCGTACCTAACTTTGCAAAACAAGGAGGAATGCATTATTACTGTTCCTTTTGTGCAGCACACATGTCCAAAAAACAATGCCTTGGATTTTTATGTACAGTCACCCTTCCTGTACATGAACAATCTTTGCCCTGCACGCACTATGGTGCAAGGGTGCCAGCGTTAGCACTACAGTGCTAAGTGTTGCACCAGCGCAGGGGGAAACGCAAGCCTGCACACTATGCTTGTATATATGGTACAGCTTTGCGTTTCGGATGTGGCAACAATAGGCGGGAAGGCATGACATCTAACGCCTCACTCCTCCACATTTGTGCACATATACACCATTGTGTCACACACCGCTTTTTTGGCTTTTCGTATGAGTGTTCATATGTCATTTTTGAGGTTGAACTTACCACACTGTAGGCCAATGATGACTCCCAGGTGGTCCAACAGGTCACCCTCACGGCCCACGCAATCCTGCCATCGGTGCTTCCATTGGCAGACAGTCCTGTCCACACCGAAGACACACAGCATCTGTGCTCTCACGCGCTCCCACCTGACCTTTCGCACATGGACGGGATATCCAGAAAGGATACGACCCCCACTCTCCACCATCAAGGGCAGCCAGAGGAAGCCCCCCAATGCCCCCTCTGACATCCTGCCCTCCCTACCCACACCCATCATCTCCCAGCACACACCTAAACCCACTCCTAAGAAAAAAAAAAACAATATATGCCCCAACATCTAGTAATTATTTAAACTACCCCTTAGACAAACACCCGACAAGATTGAGGACAAGACGCAAAAAACACGTAAAAACAAGTACACAACACTTCACGGAGACACTATCGACAGTTCACAGGACACAGCAGCACTCTCTCAATCAAAAATCTGCAGCACACAACACCAAACACCTCCAACACTCTCCACAATCACCAGCAATGTGCTCAAAAGAGAAAGTGAAAGTGCACAGCACTCCTCCAGTAAGCAGGAAGCATGCAGACATCACTTCCTGTGTGTTTGCGGCCCGTTTTTTGACTTTGCGATGAGATTCTGCACGCAAATTGGCTTAGGGGTAATATTTTGTGTTGTTCAATGTGTGTAGCGATAGATTTTCTATCGCAATTATGAAAAAAACATCGCATTAACGTTAATGCGGCCAGATTTTGCACGCTACGTGCAAGTTGTTACACAGATAAACAGTATTAGATGTAATTTCATCTCAGACCACAAATGACACCCTAATAAGCATTTTTTACCGTAAATGACACCCTGAAAAGCATATATGACCCCAAATGACACCATGAAAAGCATATCTGACCCCAAATGACACCCTAATAAGCTTATCGGACCCCAAATGACACCCTAAAAAGCATATTTTACCCCAAATGATACCCTAATAAGCATATTGGACCCCAAATGACACCCTAAAAAGCATATTTTATCCCAAATGACACCCTAATAAGCATATCGTACCCCAAATGACACCCTAAAAAGCAAATATTATCCCACATAACACCCTAATAAGCATATCTGACCCCAAATGACACCCTAAAAAGCATCTCTGACCACGAAAGACATACCCACCCTCAAAATTACAATTGTACAATACTTACCGCAAAATGTTTGACTTTCACTTGTCAGAGAGATGTACTTATGCAGAGGATGAACATGCACACAAGGTATGTGTGTTGTGTTGTTTTATTGCAAGAACGCTTAGGTGCATTTTGCACATAAATTTCACAAAGGACTGTCACATTGTGACGTGCTCAGGTGAAGAAATTGTTTATGATTCGGTTCCTTCGGGCAGTTCCTGCAGCAGAAACTGTGGGGTGTGCAGCACCAGCCTCATCTTCTTCATCATCCTCAGCATCGTCCGGTACGTCAATTCATCCGGCACTTGGATCCATGGGGCATTGGTGCGTACACATATATTGTGCAACATGCAACATGCTATGATTATCTTGCACACTATTTCCGGGCTGTACAACAGTCTGCCACCTGTGACATCAAGGCACCGGAAACGTGACTTTAGCACGCCAAAAGTGCGCTCCACAATGGCCCTGGTATGTCCAAGGGCCAAATTATACTGCCTCTGGGCCTGGGTGTTTGTGGCTCGGAGGGGTGTCATCAGCCATGGGGAGAGTGCATATCCTTGATCACCTGAAACATGTAATGGAGAGATGTGTCCATAAGTTGTTGTGCATGCTGTGTTTGCAGTGTTTATATTTTGTGGTGTGCGATTTGTGCTGTTTTGGAATTCAGGTTAGCCATGTGTAGCTTCAGACAATTGACCAGCATCAATGCAAATTACATTGCCTCACAGCTGCTCATCCCTCCCCCCTAGCCTATTATATTGTGGGCGCTGTGCGGTTGCATCACTGGCACTCAAATGGCGCGCCAAAGGCAATCCCGTCTGCGCCTGTCCACGAGCCAAACGCAAACAGCAGCAGGGTCCCTGGATCTCCGACCGTCTAGCACTACGACTCATCTGCCCTCCTCAAAGTCAACGCCAGGAGAACGTGCAACTGCCAATAGGCCACACCAGATACAACTCATGTCCAGTTCTCCTGCTGCTGCTGCCGCCAGACCTTCACCACCGCCCAATACCTGCACTTCCAGATCCAGACCAGCCACAAAGCAACACTCCGCTGCACCCTTGTCTGCAGAGCCCCCGGAGGCCGGGCCCGCTTCGCCCACACCATCAACATCATCACACACCGCGCCATCTACTCCATGGACTACGTACTCATTTCCGACCTGAGGTTCCACCTCACAAACCACAGCAACTCCAACTCCAGTACCCTCTGGCCAAAGCTCGCAAACATTGACCCAACTCTTCACCACACTGACCCACAAGGCAGGACACACCCTCGACCCCATCTTCGCATGTGGAAACAGCGTCCACTTCATCCACACCACTCAAGCCCCATGGAGTGACCACCACTGCGTACACTTCCTCGTCGAGAAACCTAAGCCACCCAATCCCACAGCCCGCGCCACACAAAGGAACTGGAGCTGAGTCACCGAGGAGCTGCTCCACTCCGCCATCAACGGCAACACCCACACCGCTGCAGCCAACACCGACGGCGCTGCCAGGGATTTCCACACATGGATCTCCAACTGCGCATACAAACTTGCCCCGCTATGCAACTCCAACATACAGCGTGCAAGAAAAGCCGCCTCGGTCACCGCCAACCTCCAAGATGCCAGATTTATCTGCAGACGCCTGGAGAAGAACTGGAGCAACATCAAGACACCCAAAAGACTTCACCACCTACAAGGACACCCAGCTCATCCTCTCCCTCACCAAGGCGCCCACACCCACCAGACTGGGCTTCCAGGAAGGATTGCAGGAAGTTGCGACATGGATGATCAACAGCTGCCTGGTACTCAACGCGGAGGAAACATAAGTCCTCATCCTCGTAACTACCCCATCAGCATGTGATAACACCTGGTGGGCCACCGCCTTCGGCAGCCCCCCCACCAACGACCCCAGGTACCTAGGTATCGTACTCGACTCCTCCCTCTCCATGAACCAACAGGTCTACTCCGTGGCCTCCAGCTGATACGACACCCTCTGCATCCTCCAGGAGACCTTCAAATGGATCCCCCCGAGTCAAGAAAGACAGTCACCCACGCAGTCATTACCATCAGACTAGACTACGGAAACGCCCTATATGCACGCATAGACAAGTCTGTGCTCTGCAAGCTCCAGACTATACAGGACACCGCCGCCAGACTCGGCCTTGTGTTCATTCTTTCCTCATAGGTCCAGACCCTCCATCGCACCTACTTGGTTCCCGCCTCTCCCAGCATTTGCAAATGTGTGGTGGAGGGGCTGTGCCTTTGGGGATAGTTTGTCTACAAGGCTAGCCCCAGTAACCGCAGTCACTTGGGTTGTTGTGTATGGTAGGTGGACATGTTACTAGGCATGTTGTTCGAAATTTGCTACATGTGCATTCTCACATTTGTGAGTTCCATGATTGTGGACTTGAGGTGTGTGGTGTGTTCAGTTAGTACTTACCAACAAGCAGTGCATTTCCATATGTGCCATCCTGAAACTGCTGGTTGATGATGGACTGGCGGAAGATGTAGGAATCATGGACACTCCATTGGCTACGACATTGGTGAACAAGCCCCGGTGGTCCACAATTGCCTGCACATTGATGGAATGTGTGCTTCCTGTTGTGGTATATGTGTGCAGTGTCCGCAGGGGACACAAGTAGGACATGTGTGCAGTCAATTGCCCCCAACACCTGTGGGAAGCCAGCAATGGCATATAAACCTTGCTTGGTCTCAAGCTGTTCCTGTACAGTGTTGGGGAAGCATAGGTGCTGGTGTGTCAGGCTGATGATGCCATCCAAGACAGTTGGGAGGAACCTTGATAGGGCTGACTGTGAGACTCCCCCAACTCTGGCAGTTGTTGGTTGGAAGGTACCAGAGGCCAACATGTGCAGCACTGCCAGCAGCTTTGTCTGCGGAGGGATGTTGCTTCTCCGCTGGGTCAGGATGCGGAGGATGGATGACCTTTTGAGCCTGTAGTGGGCGATCACATGAAATGAAATGAAATGCCAGCATTTGTAAAGCGCACAGCTACCTCCGGAGAGGTGTCCCAGCGCTGGGGGCCCTCGGGAAGATTAAGCGAGCTATTGCCCAGAGTCACATGGTGCTGGGCTAACCTGCCGCCAGCACCGGGGATCGAACCGTGAACCCCGTGGTCCGGAGTCAGGCACCCTGGCCGCTGCGCCACACCTCTTCCACATCCTCTGGCGTTAGGTCTGTTAGGGTGAGGCGTGGGCGATGGACCCGCTGTCTTCTTCGGCGCTGCCTCCTTGGTGGTCCTGGGGGCGGTGGTTGTTGTGGCCTTCTTCCTGCTCCAAGCTGCATGAGTAGTACCTCCATGTCATCAGTGGGTCTTCAAATGAGGCTCTGGGCTAGACTCCCTTATGTACTGATTTTTATCACCATTTTTAAGACCACCTTTTTTCTGGTCTTAAGTCCCAGCCGCTAACGGGCTTTAGCGGCTGTATCGCGGGCCCGGGCGATCATTGTAAATATCGCGAAGTGGGGTTAGCGTGCGTTTTTGCACGGGAACGCCTACCTTGCATCTCATTAGCGATAGTTATCGCTAACATAAGTGGCGATGGTGAAAATGGACGGTTTCACCTGAAATCTGTCGCTAACGGCTGTTAGCGACAGCTTGTGCATTAGCGGCATATGCCCCTAAGTCTCTTACTCAGTAGTGCTTCTAAAACCTGGTTTCCAGTTTATAACATAAGGTCTGCTAAACCTAACAACGAGGGTGTCACCACCTGCAACCACCAGCACAAATTAAGACTTGAAACATCCCTGTGCAGATGTGCAGTTCATCTCTGTAAAAAGGCCTGACAGTAGTACCTTTAAGCATTACATAATTTGTATTCCTTCAATGGTAACAATCTCGGTTAGTCTAGCTGTAACCAGCACATACTGTTCTCACTGTTACTTTTAAAATCCCGTGCACGTTCTCTAATAAGGCCCACTTATGAAAATGTACACATAAACACAAAACCAATGAGATAGCTCCATTTTGCTGCTAAAATCTGTGTGTACTTTGCAGACAGCAAGTCGAAGTCCCATAGTAGCTGATTGAGCTTCAGAAGCTCGTAAAATAAGCACCATTTTTGATTAGGAACCTGTTATTCAAGCCGCCCGAGACATCTGACTAGGTAGTGCACGTTTATAATTAGTGAATATTAATAAATACAATTGAATTTGATATCAAAAAGCTTCTGCTCTGCCTTTGTCGGCCATTTTAGGAACGAATCATGTTGGCACAAACGCTGTTCTCCGTGAAACCCTCCGCATGTTTACCAAGCAGTAGAATGAGCTCGTGGACCGTGACTTCTGGCAAGCACAGGTGCCGCTCAACCCTATTTGTTAATTCCTCCCTGGCAATTTAATTTCAAGCTTCTATAATCCCATCCTGGTGTGTTCCTCCTTGTAACTGGATACACAACAGCTCCCCCGGCAGGCACAGCATCGCTCCCAATAGATCTCTGTGCTGAACTGCTGGCAATTTCCTATGCAGTACATACGCCTGAGTAAACATATTAATTCTTAAATTCGCTACAAGCTGTACCAAGCCAAGCAGCATTTATTTTTCTGTATATGAAAGCATTTATTTCGTCTCAAGTCGTGCCCATAGGACAGGCAACTAATCCAGGGTTTGTTCTATTTCTTCTGGAGTGATTTGAGAGAAATCAACATTGATACATTTGAGGCAGCATTTTAATAAGATGCAAGTCTATAAAAGTATAACATTTTACTGCGAAACAGTGAAAACTGGGACATATTAATTTGGTCTGTATTTTATGTAGCAAGGATGTATTCTGTGCAGTGGTGCTGCATACTTTGACAATGTAAAAAGACCACTAATTCTTCCGGGAACAGTAAGGCCTCATGCCTTTTTGTCTTAAATGTTTGTCCCTCTTCAGTTTCCGGGCCGGGGAAAATGTTTATAAAGTTTCCCAACTAACCAGCCCTTACATTGATAAGAATATGATTAAAATGTTTTTCTATAAATTATAAAACGTCACGATGAGAGTCATGAAATAACCACCATAGCTGCAAAAAATTGCCTAATAGCGCCCAGTAAATTGTTCCATTACATCACCAATAAGTTCTCCAGTATGAAGTTTCACTCAAACAATAACATGAAATACTGTATGCCTCAAACACCAGTTTTTTGTTTTTAGGAGATGATCTAATTTCGCCTTCAAAAATAAAATTGATGTTTATTACATATATTCGTTTTGTTCCCACTCGTACCACTCTTGAATTTCTATTAAATAAAATGTGTATCGTATTAAATTTAAATGAAACAGACTCATGTTCTCCGTAATAACACTATAACTTATTTTGTAAATAAACCTGATGTCCACGACAGGAGACTGGTATTTTAAAAAAATCACGCATTATTTGCCGCCAATTCCAGCTCTTCAATTTTAGTAAATAAATGCATTCGTCCGTAATAACAGCTTTTTTGATTTATACACTCATGCTCTCATTTAGACTGACATGCTAAGTCAGGGGTCTACGTTAGAGACCAGCTGATGCTCTATTTACACCACACAACATGCCAACAATGCCATGGTGATTGCCAGGTAACGAGTGTGCTACCTGACTTTAACAACAATGCCCTGGTGTTCACATTCATTTATACACATATACAACACAAATGAAAGTGCGCACGTTTGCATGCACTCACATATGCATATATGCACACGTGCACATACATGTAAACATATGCACATACATCGACTTATGAACCACCTGCCTTGGCCTAGCTAAAGCAACAGAGACACATTTAGCCTTCCACTTGAACAAGCACATTGAAGACAATAATCTCCTTGACCTCCAACAATAAGGCTTTCGGAGTGGCTGTAGTACTGAAGCTGCAACTCTAGAAATCCTAGATGGTATCCACTGTACGATTGACGGTGGATCAGCATTTAGTCTTGCCCTTCAAGACTTATCGGCTGCTTTCGTACAGTTGATCACCAGGGGCCTCTGCTCATTTTGGAGATCCACGTGGGCATTTGAGGTGAGATCCTCAGACCGTTCAGCTCTTTCCTAACCAACTGAGAAGAAATTGTAAGAATCGGTAGTCGATCATCCAGGCTCACATCCGTGACGTGAGGAGTCCCTCAAGGTTGCATTCTAGTGCCAGTGCTTTTGAGACTTTACATGTAGCCGCTGAGAATCCTTATGGTGTGGACATTCATAAGTGTGCAGATGATACCCAGATCTACCTGCTGTTTGGTCGACTCAAGACATTGCTACAGTAAAGTCATACAAGCAGATGATTCAAGACTAAAAGTAAGAAAACCTAAAAACTAAATCATGAGAAAACTAAATACCTCTTATTGAAACAACAACACAAATCAAACATCTCTGATGAATGGCTCTCATCATTTACCAACAATGAGATCTATCCTCTACCAACAAAGGAGGGAAACTCTTTGGGCACATGCATTGACTTACATCTCACCATGGCCTCCCATGTACAACATGTTGCTTCCAAAGCCTGAGCCACTCTGTTTGCTGATAAAAAGCTTAAACCATTCCTACACCCTAATGACTTTCAACAGGCGGGGCTGTCTCTAGTCTTATCCAAAGCGGGCTACTGCAACTCGTTTCTGCTGGTTAAATACCCACATCTGGTGAGAATCAAATGTGCCATACACTAAGCTGCCAGAATCTTATCAGGAACCTAAAAACACAAGCATATAACCCTGGCTTCCAGAAAACTACACTGGCGTTTCCTTGAGGCAAAGAATACATTGGAAACTGGCTTGTATCATATACAAAACATTACATATAAACAAACCAGGTTATATGAGATCCACACTCCAAATATCAGGCAGCAAACTCCAATTGAGAAGCATACAGAATGTGACACTTGAAACTAGGACATTCAACCCACAAAGAGCAGCCACTCAATCCTTTACAGGAGGTGCAACATTGATTTGGAACTCGCTCCCAGTGAAACTTCAACAGTCTGAATCTCTATTTATTTTTCATAAAAATCTAAAAACTCTTCTCTTTGAAAGTCACCTAAATGGATTTGCTAAAACAGGACAGAATCTTTTTCCTTTTGAGCCACTATGCTTTCATATGTATTCCTCTTTCCTTTTTATTTTTTTTTATTTTAAAATTTTTACCAGAGGGTTACAAAATCAATTGATTCTTCACCATACTTCGTCCCCCGCCACCCCCCTCCACGGGTCCGAAAGAAAGTTAACAATACATATTAAATTGACAAGCAGTGGGAATCAACTAATGCATAATTTAAGACATTTCGGTGTAGTATTCAATGAGCAGAATAACAATCTAGAAAAAAGATCAGACCTATATTGGCATTGACAAAGACAGAGAGAACAGTCTGAAACAAGCAAAAAAGAGAGCAATCCAATCTGGGGGAAGGGCGGGAGCAAAGCGGGAGGAGGAAACAAAACAGATTAAAAAAAAAAAAAAGGCATCACAATAGCATATTAATTACACAGTGCATTCAGTATAATTTCTATATGTTCAAAGTACTAAGGTATTAAGCCATCTGTCCAACGGGTCCCAGATTACAATGCCCTTTTTCTTTGCACGTCTGCCTTTTTTAGCATAAATGGCCTTCTCTAACTGATAAGTAGCCAGCAGTCTAGCTTGCCATTGGCCAAAAGAAGGAGGTTTTGGATCATTCCAGTGTGTGGCAATACAGATCCGAAGGATAGTCATTGCAACAAACAATAATGCACCCCCCTTCTTGAGATTAATCGTATCATATAGTCCTAACATGATTGTAGTTGGTGTAAGTTGGATATCTAATAGAAGAACTCTGTTTAAAAACCGTTGCACTTCTTTCAATAGTGATTCTAATTTTGGGCATGTAGCAAACATATGCACAGAGTCCGCGCAGTATTCTGCGCACCTCGGGCAGTTTGTTCCACAGCCCGTAGCCTATTTAGCAATCCTGCTAGGAGTAATATATAAAAAATAGCCTGTTTTATAAAATTGTGCTTGTAATTTAGGTGACAACAGATATGTTTGTGCCAGACCGAGGGCTTCACAAAATGTATTAGGCGGAACATTCAATTCTGCTGCCATTTTGCATCTATTTTACCTAAATCATCAGGTCGTCGTTCGTTTAATATGTAATATATACTTCCTATCCTTGGCAAATTAGAGCCGAGCAGTCTATCTAGAAGATCTATCTTTGCAAATCCTGCTGCTCCCCCGGTTTTATTTGTTAAATATCTTGCGATAGCTTGATACTGAAATATCTGATTACTATTTAATTTATAGCGGGATTTCAATTCTTCAAATGAGCAAATACCATCCGGAGTGATCAGATCCCCTAGTTTAGAGATACCAGCTTGATACCAATATTGGAGATATGTATTTTTAAAAATTAAAGGTAGATAATCGTTATTTCTAATAGGGGTATAATAATTCAGTTTAGCCAATCCAAATGATTTACGGATATTAGAAAAAACCCGATAGACACTTATCAATGTTTTGAATCGGACCTTCTTGTAATAACTGAATTCCAGCTGGCGCCAGAGGCAGCCCCTAGCATTTTCCCCTAGAAGTAGAAAATAAGGGGAAGGCAATCCTGATGAACTTAGGATGCAATCATCATACAGTAACTCGGGGCTGTATTGCAGGGCAGCAGCCCAATAGTATAGTTTTAGGTTGGGGAGAGCCCACCCTCCTCTATCTCTAGGCAGAGAGAGTAAGTTAAGAGCTCTCCTCGGCTGTGAATAAGCCCAAATAAACTGGGAAAAAATTTGTTCAAACATTCGAAGCATATGATTATTAAAGTCTAACGGGATTGTCCTAAAAAGTAAAGTAACTTGGGAAAATAGGTCATTTTTAAAACATTACATCTCCCCACTATTGTGAGATGTAAATTATTAATTTTTCGGAGTGACTTCTTCATATCGGCTGCCAACAGGGTCAAATTTTCTTTAACTATTAGGTCTAAATCAGAGACTATATTGACCCCTAAGTATTTAGCTTTCTTGGTAATTCTATCATCCTCCCAGGTTATCTTCTTGTTTATCACGATCTGCGTTTTTGTTTTGTTAAGGGCATATCCAGAGATTATTCCAAATTCTTGAGCTTCTTGTTCCAAAGCCCTAATAGCCGATTTGGGTTCAGGTGTTATTATGGCAAGATCATCGGCATAAGCCATGATCTTTGTATCAGTACCAAATCTATTCACTGCTGAGATTGTAGGGTTTAATTCAATTCTTTTGATCAAAGGGTCAATATAAAGGGCGAAAAGTAGCGGGGAGCAAGGGCACCCCTGTCTCGTCCCTCGTGATATCTTTATTTGTTCTGACAAATGTCCATTAATTAATATTCTAGCTACAGGATTTTGATATAATGACTGTAATGCCTGAACTATCCTGGGTCCAAAGCCGATCCGTCGCATGACAGCCCATAAAAATTGCCAGGAGACCCGATCAAACGCTTTTTCGGCGTCTAGAAGAATTAGTGAGATCGGGTCTCCTGTCACCTCTGCAACGTCGAATAATGTAATAGTCCGACGGACATGCTCGGTGGTACCCTTTTTTGGGATAAACCCATGTTGCCAACTAGAAACAAGTGGCTCAATATTTGAGGATAATCTAGAGGCAATAACTTTAGAAAATATTTTAGAATCAGTGTTAATTAAAGTTATAGGTCTGTATGATGACATCTCCAAGGGTGATTTATCTTTTTTAGGGAATATTACGATTTTAGCAGTTGACCAAGAGCTCGGTGGTGAGGCCCCGTCAAAAATAGAGTCTACAACGTCAGTAAAAAGATCTTTTATTTGTTGCGAGAAAACTTTATAAAATTCAATTGGTATGCTATCCATACCGGAGGCTTTACCATCTGGTAGGCTAGCTAAAGCTACGGCGATCTCATCCCAGGCTGGAGGGGCTTCCATTGTATCACGTTTATTATTATTAAGTTCAACTATCGGTATTGTCTCTAGATAATCGCTAATCTCGATTTCTCTATACTCGGTAGACCCTACGATCTCTTCAAGATATAATTTCTCATAGAATTTCCTGAAAGCTTCCTCTATTTTTTTAGGATCAGTGGTTATCCCTTCAGTATCCGTTTGGATTGAGGAGATTGTATTCGCTGTTACCTGCTGTCTAGTGGAGATAGCCAGTTGGTGACCAATAATTTCACTACATTCATAAAGTTTTTCTCGAGACTCTGCCCACTTAGCAGCTGTTCTCTCTGCTAAAATGTCCCCCATCTTTGACTTAGTAACTGTTACCATTGTCTGTGCTTCTTCTATTCCTATACCTGCCTGAACTGCCTGTATTAATTTTTTTTCAGCATCTACCATTTGCTTTTGTAAAAGGTCAACTTGTATTTTCTCCTTTTTGTTCCTCCCAATGGAAAAGCGAAGTGTCTCTCCCCTAATGCCTGCCTTCAAGGTATCCCATACTACCATTGTTGATGCAGTCCCAACATTTATATCCAAAAACTCTCGGATCCAGCCAGTCATATGTTCTCGATAGCTGTTGTCATATAAGAGTGCCCTTTCAAATGTCCAGCTTGAGCTTAGTCCCCTATCGACCCAGCCCTCTAGATTTAGAATGAGCGGATTATGGTCCGATAATAGTCGGGGGCAATATCAATACAACAGTCATGAATTAGTGAGGATGAGACAAAGAAATAGTCGAGCCTCGCCAGAGATAGGTGAGGGGCTGGAAAAAAGGTGAACCCATTTTGACCAGATTTCAAGTGAGCCCAAACGTCTTTCAAACCATGAGTGTTTAACAAGTTAGTCAATGCCCGAAAGACTTTAGGCTTCCTTCCTCTGTAGGCCCAGAGTTTATCAGACTCCCAAACGCTAGGCAGGTTTAAGTTTAGATCACCACATAAAATTACAGGGAGCGGCCAATGTACTAACTCATCATTTATGTCGTTAATTACCCCTGGATCATCTAAATTACTTGCGTAAATAGAACAAATCGTAAAAACAAAGTTGGAGGGGAGACAACACCCTGCAATCACCCATCTTCCTAAGGAGTCAGATTTCACCTGGTTCACGACTAAAGGTAGAGTCTTCCGGGCCAAAATCCCAACTCCCTTAGCGCGAGCACCTTGCGATGTTGCCCCAACAATTTTGAATCCTAAGGAGTTCAACAAGGATTTCTGACCCCCTACGATGTGGGTCTCCTGGAGACACACAATGTCCGTCCTCATTAATTGCAAAGCCTGAGCGGTCCTTTGTCTCTTCAAAGGATCATTCAAGCCACAGATGTTAATCGAGGTGATTCTAAGTTTTTTTAGTATATTAATTTTCAGATTTTAGATATGACCACGTATGGTTATCAAAAAAACCGCAACCCTTTTTGCGGCATGTTTCTATCTTCCGCATGTAAAGAGTTTTTTGTTTTTTTCCGTTTTTTTCCTCCTCCCTTTTCCTTTCTTCCTTCTTTAAAAAAAAAAAATGTGGCTTCTAGATTATTTCTCCCACTTAGATTGCCCCTCTCTCTGATTGAATCACCCGTGATTATCCCTCCCCCCTCTCCCCTCCCCAGCCCCCCAGCCCTCCCAAGCCACTTCCCCACATCTCATCCCCCTGCCACTCACTATACATATATTTTTTCCTAATTTATTATACCAAGATTTTTAAACAGAATCAACATTTTGACTTTTAGTCCCACTGAATTCATTACAGACCCCCCTTCCCTCCCTCCACCCCCCCCAAAAAAAGCAGTCAGGATAGCCCTGAATGATGGTGAACAAGTGTGAGTCCCCGGCCGCCAGCCTACTCAATATTTTACCCGCTAGTCAGCGAAGTTAGGCTGATCTGACCCCCCGAAAAAGAGAGAAAAAAATCTAGAGAGGAAAAAGAGAAAGAAAGATCCTTGATGAAAGATTCCGATCCCGTTCTCCATCAAATTAGTCCTTGTGGTCTATATCAAAGTTTTTATCTATATATCTTATCTTATCTTTTCTTTCTCCCCGCAATATCCTTTAGATACTCTCCAGCTTTAATTTCGGATAAGAAAACCCGAGTAGTGCCTTCATATATCACTTTCAATCTTGCAGGGTTCATTAGATATACTTGAGCCCCCTGTTGCTGCAAGGGAGTTATCAATTGGTGCAATCGCCACCTGCGCTCAACTGTTGTGTGGCAAAAGTCTGGCTTAGAAAAAAAATGTATTCCGTCAACTTCTTTCTGGGAATTGGGCCTCGCCTGATCATATACCAGTTGTCTCAAAAGAAAGTTCCCAAAAAAAACTAAAAATACCCTAGGTTTCTCATTCCCTTAGCTATTGCCATCTCGTTTCTGTTTCAGGTTAAAGGGAAACGGTGTGCCCTCTGGACCTCCTGGTCCCAGTTCCAGCCAGTTTGTGATGGAAAAGCAGCCCGGAGTAGTTTGACGATATATCCTCTGGGGTCTTCGCCCTCCACGCCTTCGGGTATCCCCAGCAGCCTCAGATTATTTCGTCGTAGCCTGTTTTCTTGTTCCTCTAGCTTAGACATTAGGTCAGTGAGACAGGCCTCGTGGGAAACACCTTGATTCTTTACTTGAGAGATTTCTGTTTCAAGGGTCTCTGTCCGTGCTTCCACCATTGAGACTCGTTCGCCAATATCGGTGCATATCTTGTTTAACTTCCTGATACCGCCTTGAAGTTTTTTAGATGCTCCCTTAGCGGCCAGACTGTCTGATCTTGCTTCTTCCTGAAATTGTTTTATAGAATCAAAAATAGAGGACAAAGAGGGTTCCATCGAATTCACAATAGTTGGCTGCGGGCTCTGCGCATGCTGGAGATTAGAGGCTCCCAGAGATAATGGCAGTCCCCCGTATGAATCAGAGTAGTCCCACTTCAATTGGCTACGTCTTTTACTCCTAGCCTTTTTTTGAGTGGTTCTAATTGTGGGATCCGATCCTTTTTCTTCTGATTTGCTACTATCTGTAGAGCTGAGAGATTCATTTCCGGTTCCCGACATAGATCCATCTGAGACAGAGAAGAAATTCTCGACTAGATCTGGTGTCTGCGGGTCTATTTGTCTAGGGGTCTGAGGCGCAACTTCTCTATCCTCCAGGGGCATCTTTTCTGCCCCTTTGTAATCGAGGTCAACAGTGGCGACATCATGGGTATCATGGGTAGAAGTACAGGTGGTTAAGTTTTGACCCTGTGCTGTCATATTCACACCGGTTCCCACCCCGGTATCATCCATAGCTGCCTGCACATTTGAGTCAGTCACTTGTGTAGACGCTTGCTCTAAGTTCCCCTGGTTAGGCACCTGATTAGATAGCTTTAGGTTATCTATGTTATCCCCCATAGGCACATTAGAGTCAGAAAAAGTAGAGTTAGAGGTGGAGGTAGATATAAGCGGTACCTTGAGGACAGGAAAGTGTTTAGCGATAGATGGTGAACCCCCTGTTCCTCCCGCTGCATTTTCTTTTACCAGAGTTACTCCTCCTAACCTCCCCATATTTTTTTTGCTGACCGCTGGCTCCCGTCTACCTTTAGGGGGAAGGTCCATTTTTTCCGCCATTTTCTCCGCTTTGCCCGCTTTGTCCTTCTCTGTCTCCCCCTGATCTGTTCCTGCTTTCAGTTTGTAGATCTTCTGTCCACGGGTGGTCATTCTGTGCTTCCTCCCACGCTTCCTGCAGCGCGTTGCCTCAGATGCCTCCCCGCTAGCGCTGCTACCACTTCCCAGCAGCTTGAGACACTCTCGGGCCCAATCAATGAGAGCCCCAGCCGTCCGGCTCTTGATTATAGCCGGTCCCGTATGGCAGGAAAATCGAAGTGAGATTAAAACCCAGGCTCGGGTTTTAGCCCTTCTACCGCTACTCCGCGTGTAAGAAAAAACACCGGGTATCCGGAGCTCGATTTCGGACGCCGCCGAGGCTGCCGCGGACATCTGCTGGAGGTGTGTCCGTTTCGGATCAGGTCAGCTAGCCGATCGCCGGCTGTCAGAACTCCCGCGTGTGGCAAACGGCGTGACGACCGGGAGGGGAAATGCTCACACTAGCGCCATCTACTGCCCAGCTGTATTCCTCTTTCCAATGTTCTTTTTCTTCCAATACTTCGAACCTCCCACTCCTTTATGTACGTCTTGAACTTTTTCCTTTCCCCCCCTAACAGACCTCCAATTTTTAGGTCCTACGTCTACCTCAATTCATTCTTGCTTTACCTCTCCCTGTTTCAATGCACTACACATTCCACCCCCTGCCACCTCCCCGCACAGGCTCACAATGGCGCATCCTGGGACCAACCTAACTAACTTGGCTCTGTTATTGTATTGAACTTGGGGAATTGTTAAATTGTTTTTTCATCAACCCAAGTTTATGTAAGTTGACTCATGCCTTCTCTTCTTTCATGTACGGGGTTGTTGGACCTGTGTAAAGTGTAATGGTAATTGGTTGTCCATGATGGGTATGTTTGCCTTACTAGTAAAGTCCCTAGTAAAGTGCACTATGTGTGCCAGGGCTAGTAATGCAAATGCTACTAGTGGGCCTGCAGCACTAATTGTGCCACCCACACAAGTAGCCTTAAAGAGAGAACTCAGGCCTGCCACTGCAGTGCCTGCGCGCAGCTTGTTAAGCTGCCTTGTTGTCCTGACAAATGCACCCACTTGCCAGGCCTTACCCTTCCCTTTCTATGCACATCAGACACCCCTATGGTAGGCCCAAGGTACCCCCCTGGGCAGGGTGCAGTGTATGTGAAAGGTAGGACATGTACTGAGGTGTGTACCATGTCCTAACAGTGAAATACTCTCCATTTCGTTTTTCACTGTTGAAAGGCCATCTTGTCCATGGGACAGAATGGGGAAGGCTGTGTAATATGTTTCCAGCATATCTTCCCAAAGGCTTAAGATGGAGAGGTGAAGTTTAGTGTGCCTGAACTCACAATTTAATAACACATCTTTTTGTGAAGGTGGTTTGTATTTGCGTGTTTAGAAACCACTCTTTTAGAAGTGGCTGGGTTTTTGTGCTCTAACATTTCTGTGTGTCTCTGCCTGGTTGTGGATTGACTGTCTGGATTTAAATGTGATAGGCTCTGGGGAATGTCTTGACCCAGGGGAGGAGGTGAGACAGCAACAGGCTGACCTGCATCTGGAGTGTAGGGGGGAGGAGTAGCCCCTAGAGGTGAAGAGGCCTGGGTTGCTGCCATAAAACAATGGCTCCATCTCCTGCTGAGTGATTAAGGAGCCAGACCCCCACTATCAAAGGCAGAAGGTGTCACTGGCAGGGAGACACCCAGAACTGGTTTAGACAGGGGTCAGTGCCCTCCTGAACACAAAGACTTCAAAGACGTTTAGGGGTATAACTATGAGAGCTGAAACCCCTGGACTTTGGAATGGAACTGTTCAAAACTGTAAAGGATTGAACCTAATTCGTGGTCAAGAGGAACCTCTGCCAAGGAAGAAACAGCTGAATAGACTGAAGGAAAGGACTGACCCTTGCTGTATGTTCTGGGGCTGGCCTGCAGTTTTCTGCTTTAACCAAGGAGAGGCTAAAGGGTCTTTGCTGTGTGCTGTGTCCCCCTGCTTGAAAGGACTTTGCTGTGCTGTGTCCTGAAGTAACTTAACCCCAAGGGCCTGAGGAGAGCTGGCTCCCTTTTCTGTAAACTCAGGAACACAAAAGTTTCCAGAAGTGTCTCAGCGACGCTGTGTGCGTGTGCTTTTTGCAGCCTGAGCCCTTCGTAGGAAGTGCCCTGTGATCGTGGGCACCTGGAGTCCAAGCGAGTCTCGGCGACGCTGTGTACGTGTGCTTTTTGCAGCCTGAGCCCGTCGTGAGGATTGTCCTGTGATCGTGTGCACCTGGAGCCCAAGTGAGTCTCAGCGACGCTGTGTGCGTGTGCTTTGTGCAGCCTGAGACCTTCGTGAGGATTGCCCTGTGATCGTGCACACCCGAAAGGTAAGTGTGTCTCAGCGACGCTGTGTACGTGTGCTTTTTGCAGCCTCAGACCCTCGTAAGAAGTGCCCTGTGAACGTGGGCACCAGGAGTCCAAGTGAGTCTCAGCGACGCTGTGTGCGTGTGCTTCGTGCAGCCTGAGACTTTCGTGAGGATTGCCCTGTGACCGTGCACACCCGAAGCTCAAGGGAGTCTCAGCGACACTGTGTGCGTGTGCCCTGTTGCAGCTGAGATCTTCGATATCGCCATCGGCCCGGAATCAACCAAGTCGCATCGGAGGCCCAAGTCACGAGAGGAGGAGAGCGAGGTCGCACCCCCGAGGTAACGTGTGTCGCCGCCTGGGGCGGGGTGCGGGCTTGGAGAGGGAGGCTCTCGGCCTCTCCCTTTCTTGCAGCACAAGCCTCTGCTCAAGCTCGTATTGCGGCCTGTACGTGCCAAGGAGTGGCAGTACCGGGGCCGGAGTGTTGAGCTGTACTTTGGTTTACACCATACCCGTGTTGGGGGCATATGTTGGCGGAAGCTGACCGCGAGTCAGTACGAGAGGCAGAGAGACCGTCTGAAGCACCGTGATCGGTGCCGAAGTGCCTTGCGCATTGCATTGTTTCTGCATTACGAACTTCCTGATTGTTACATTGCGCATTGCATTGTGTTTGCATAACGAACTGCCTGATTGTTGCATTGCGCATCGCATTAGTTTGCATTATGAACTGCCTGATCGTTACATTGCGCATTGCATTGTGTTTGCATAACGAACTGCCTGATTGTTGTATTACGCATTGCATTAGTTTTGCATTACGAACTGCCTTATTGTTGCATTACGCATCGCATTAGTTTGCATAACGAACTGCCTGATTTTTGCATTACGCATTGTAGTATTTTGGCATTACGAACTGCTGGATCGTTGCATAACTAACTGCATTATTTTTACATTGCAAAGTGCCTGATTCTTGCTTTACGAACTGCATAGCATTGCACTAGAATTGCATTGGATCACCTAGAATTGCTCATTAATACAGCCAGACCTTACAAGGGCTGGCTGGCCTAATAACCGGCCAGGAGGAATATTACAAATACGCACTTTTGGATTTTTATCGTGTGGTCTCATCGTATATCTTTTTATATAAACATATACTTCTTTTTCTATGAAACTCGTGTGGAGTCCTTTTGTGGTGTCATCATTGGGTCACTGAGAGCGTGGTTGCAAATACTTTACACATTAGCCTTGAAGATAAGCCTGGCTGCTCGTGCCAAGCTACCAAGGGGGTGAGCAGGGGCTATCTCAGAAGGCGTTCTTCCTTTCCCTGACGTGGAAGCGGGGTCCCTACTTGGCCTAAGGTACCTACCTCAGCCAACTAGGGAATCCCTGTTCTAACATTGGAGGCAGCGGTTGAGACCTACCGTTGATGGTCAGCGGTTTTGGAATTTGAACATGTATTTGCAAATTCACTCACAGTGATTGGTGTACATCACAAGGTTAGCGCAGACCACGACGTAACCACATATTGTGTGTTTTGATTTTGTTTTTGTTCTATTTTTGAGCGACCTTTTCGGCCACACATCATGTCTCAGAGGAGTCAAGTAGCCAGTGAGGCTGCAGAATTAGAGTTCGACATTGAGGCATTGCTTACCTACAAAGTTGATCAATTGAGGCAATTCTGCAGAGCTTTGGGATGTCCCATGAAAAGTAGCGCCAAGAAGGAGGAGCTGCAAATGGCCTTGAGGGCCTGGTGGGAAGCCAAAGGGCCTCAGGAGACGGGTGATGTTGAGGTGGATGAGGTTGACCCAGGGAATGGATTTGGTCCACAGGATTTGCCAGTGGAAGGACCAGCCTCAGAGGCTGGTAGTAACCATTCAGGGAGGAGTTTTTCCCCAGAGGAGCTGGAGGAAAACCAAAGGGTCAGAGAGCATGAGTTGGAGGTTTTAAAACTTAAAACTCATGCAGAGGAGAAGAGGCTGCTCATTGAAAGTGAAAAGCGAGCAGAGGAGAGCAGGAACGCTCTCGCCTTGGAAGAGAAAAAGATTCTCTTAGCTCATGAGTTAAGCATGAGGGAACTGGACATTAAGGTTAAACAGGTGGAGTCCAGTTTGAATGGTGGCAGCGCACAGCCAGTGCCAAGTGTGGATGAGTACAAGTGTGCACTGGATGATTGGGTGTTGGTTAGCATGGCAAATGATTTGAAGGGGTTGCTCAATTTGGCCCCCAGGGAGCCTAGGCTCAGTAATTGTTTTCCAGGATTGCGCCAACCCGTGTTAGGGTGCGAGCTCTTTGATTCCTGGGAGCTGGCACAAGAGCCCGACCCCTGGTCATGGGTCCTAGGGTCTGAAAAGGCATTAGAGAGGGAAGAGGAGCGAAGTAGAGTAATTAGGTCCCAGAGTAGTGGGGGGGGGATGCGGGCTAGCGCCTTGTCTCAAAGGAGAGGGAGGGAGTGTGAGCAGCGTCCCCAGGGGTTCACCACCCCACCCTAGAGACTGGAGGGTTCCTTATGAAGAGCACCAGGTTGGAGGCCTAGTACCTTCTTGCCAGCTGTGTGAGGAAGAACACCTAGCGTCAGGAGGGCGGGGGGCGTCTGTACCCGGACCTCCCGCGGTCCTGAAGTTTGTGGGTGCCATTCCTAAATGGCAGGCACAGAAATCCAAACGGAAGGTTAAGAGAGGGAGGTGTCCCTCCGTGGGAAAACCCATGGGACAGTGCCCAGCCAGTCGGGCTAGGTCCCCTAGAAGTGACCGGGGTAAACCCACTTCTAACCTGGAGGGCAGGATAGCTGGGGGCAGTATCCTGACCGAGGGGTCTTAAAGGGGTACCGCTCTAGGTGGGGGTTGGCAAGGGACCAGCACCCCTAAAGAGGCCCCGACTTCCAGGAAGTACCCATGGAGCAGCATAGTTGGCCCGGGGAGTGGTGACCAAGAGAACCCGCTGGGGTCAGGAAGGCATAGAACAGGAGGGTGTCCCTGCAGTAGCAGGCCTGCGTCCGTGTTCTATCGCCCCAAGCAGGGAAGTCCATCGAGGTAGTGATTGTTCTACCCTGGCTTTCGGCTGGGAGGGGGTTGTGTTGGACTTGGCCCTTTTTGGCTAAAGTTCCTTAAACTTTTTGCTTTCCCCCTAGACCTTTTTTCTGACATGGTGTTGCCAACTTAGATGCTTTGGGCACTTTGCCACTGCTGATCAGTGTCAAAGTGCAAGTGCTCCCTGTGTAAAGTGTAATGGTAATTGGTTGCCCATGATTGGTATGTTTGCCTTACTAGTAAAGTCCCTAGCAAAGTGCACTATGTGTGCCAGGGCTAGTAATGCAAATGCTACTAGTGGGCCTGCAGCACTAATTGTGCCACCCACACAAGTAGCCTTAAAGAGAGAACTCAGGCCTGCCACTGCAGTGCCTGCACGCAGCTTGTTAAGCTGCCTTGTTGTCCTGAAGAGTGTACCTACTTGCCAGGCCTTACCCTTCCCTTTCTATGCACATCAGACACCCCTATGGTAGGCCCAAGGTACCCCCCTGGGCAGGGTGCAGTGTATGTGAAAGGTAGGACATGTACTGAGGTGTGTACCATGTCCTAACAGTGAAATACTCTCCATTTCGTTTTTCACTGTTGAAAGGCCATCTTGCCCATGGGACAGAATGGGGAAGGCTGTGTAATATGTTTCCAGCCTATCTTCCCAAAGGCTTAAGATGGAGAGGTGAAGTTTAGTGTGCCTGAACTCACAATTTAATAACACATCTTTTTGTGAAGGTGGTTTGTGAAATGCGTGTTTAGAAACCACTCTTTTAGAAGTGGCTGGGCTTTTGTGCTCTAACATTTCTGTGTGTCTCTGCCTGGTTGTGGATTGACTGTCTGGATTTAAATGTGATAGGCTCTGGGGAATGTCTTGACCCAGGGGAGGAGGTGAGACAGCAACAGGCTGACCTGCATCTGGAGTGTAGGGGGGAGGAGTAGCCCCTGGAGGTGAAGAGGCCTGGGTTGCTGCCATAAAACAATGGCTCCATCTCCTGCTGAGTGATTAAGGAGCCAGACTCCCAATATCAAAGGCAGAAGGTGTCACTGGCAGGGAGACACCCAGAACTGGTTTAGACAGGGGTCAGTGCCCCCCTGAACACAAAGACTTCAAAGACATTTAGGTGTATAACTATGAGAGCTGAAACCCCTGGACTTTGAAATGGAACTGTTCAAGACTGTAATGGATTGAACCTACTTCGTGGTCAAGAGGAACCTCTGCCAAGGAAGAAACAGCTGAATAGACTGAAGGAAAGGACTGACCCTTGCTGTGTGTTCTGGGGCTGGCCTGCAGTTTGCTGCTTTAACCAAGGAGAGGCTAAAGGGACTTTGCTGTGTGCTGTGTCCCCCTGCTTGAAAGGACTTTGCTGTGCTGTGTCCTGAAGTAACTTATCCCCAAGGGCCCGAGGAGAGCTGGCTCCCTGTTGTGGAAACTCAGGAACACAAAAGTTTCCAGAAGTGTCTCAGCGACGCTGTGTGCGTGTGCTTTTTGCAGCCTGAGCCCTTCGTAAGAATTGCCCTGTGATCATGGGCACCTGGAGTCCAAGCAAGTCTCAGCGACGCTGTGTGCGTGTGATTTTTGCAGCCCGAGCCCTTCGTGAGGATTGTCCTGTGATCGTGTGCACTTGGAGTCCAAGTGAGTCTCAGCGACGCTGTGTGCATGTGCTCTGTGCAGCCTGAGACCTTCGTGAGGATTGCCCTGTGATCGTACACACCCGAAAGTTAAGTGTGTCTCAGCGACGCTGCATGCGTGTGCTTTTTGCAGCCTGAGACCCTCGTAAGAAGTGCCCTGTGATCGTGGGCACCAGGAGTCCAAGTGAGTCTCAGCGATGCTGTGTACGTGTGCTTCGTGCAGCCTGAGACCTTCGTGAGGATTGCCCTGTGACCGTGTGCGCCCAGAGCTCGAGGAAGTCTCAGCGACGCTGTGTGCGTGTTCTTCGTGCAGCCTGAGACCTTCGTGAGGATTGCCCTGTGACCGTGCACACCTGAAGCTCAAGGGAGTCTCAGCGACGCTGTGTGCGTGTGCCCTGTTACAGCTGAGATCTTCGATATCGCCATCGGCCTAGAATCAAGGCGCATCGGAGGCCCAAGTCACGAGAGGAGTAGAGGAGAGCGAGCTCGCACCCCCCAGGTAACGTGTGTCGCCGCCTGGGGTAGGGTGCGGGCTCGGAGAGGGACGCTCTCGGCCTCTCCCCTTCTTGCAGCACAAGCCTCTGCTCAAGCTCATGTAGCGGCCTGTACGTGCCAAGGAGTGGCAGTACCGGGGCCGGAGTGTTGAGCTGTACTTTGGTTTACACCATACCCGTGTTGGGGGCATATGTTGGCGGAAGCTGACCGCGAGTCAGTACGAGAGGCAGAGAGACCATCTGAAGCACCGTGATCGGTGCCGAAGTGCCTTGCGCATTGCATTGTTTCTGCAATACGAACTTCCTGATTGTTACATTGCGTATTGCATTGTGTTTCCATAACAAACTGCCTGATTGTTGCATTACGCATCGCATTAGTTTGCATTATGAACTGCCTGATCGTTACATTGCGCATTGCATTGGGTTTGCATAACGAACTGCCTGATTGTTGTATTACGCATTGCATTAGTTTTGCATTACGAACTGCCTGATTGTTGCATTACGCATCGCATTAGTTTGAATAAGGAACTGCCTGATTGTTGCATTACGCATTGCAGTATTTTGGCATTACGAACTGCTGGATCATTGCATAACGAACTGCATTATTTTTACATTGCAAAGTGCCTGATTCTTGCTTTATGAACTGCATAGCATTGCACTAGAATTGCATTGGATCACCTAGAATTGCTCATTAATACCGCCAGACCCTACAAGGGCTGGCTGGCCTAATAACCGGCCAGGAGGAATATTACAAATACGCATATGTTGGATTTGAATTGTGTGGTCTCATCGTATATCTTTTTTATAAACATATACTTGTTTTTCTATGAAACTCGTGTGGATTCCTTTTGTGGTGTCATCATTGGGTCACTGAGAGCGTGGTTGCAAATACTTTACACATTAGCCTTGAAGATAAGCCTGGCTGCTCGTGCCAAGCTACCAAGGGGGTGAGCAGGGGCTATTTCAGAAGGCGTCCTTCCTTTCCCTGCCGTGGAAGCGGGGGTCCCTACTTGGCCTAAGGTACCTACCTCAGCCAACTAGGGAATCCCAGTTCTAACAGGGGTGGTGATACCTCAGGGTGGAGTGCACTTTATTAGAATGTAAAGTGAATCAATAAATATGTCTCACGTCCCTCTCAGACTTCCTTGTGCAGCAATCCTCTGCTTACCACAGCAATGGCCATCGGGTTTGAAGGGAATGGGTTCAATCGCTGGATCTGAGAAATGGAGGCAAGCGATTATCTGCAGGGCCTGGTGAGAAGCAGTAGGAAGAGTGACTCTGAATGGGTGCTGCAGGACCAACACTGGAGGTGGTACTTGACTCAGTGGCGTAACTTAAGTCCCCACAGCCCCTGCGGTGCAGGGGGGCCCGAGCTCAAGGGTGACCCCTCAGCATAAGTGGCAGGTGGTGGGCCGGGGAGGGGGGCCCCTTCTGTGTACTTTGCAGGGGGGCCCCCTCAAGTTTTCTTACACCACTGACTTGACTCCTGAAGAAGGCAGTAGTCTGCCTCCAATACATAGCAGCGAAGTCAGAATTAACCCTCCCTTTGACGTCAAGCTCTGCATACTCTGTACACTAGATTTGCCAAGAACTAGCAAATCTCCCACCCTGTCAAATGTAGTGTGCCCTCACACTGAGGGCTTAATTCGCCTACTGGAAATGAGTGATTGTGTAAAAAAGCACATCATTGTTACCCAACCATAGGCAAAGCCAGTAGGTCTGGCATTGGTCACCAACCTTTTGGCTTTGTCCATACTTGCTTTGTTTTTTGGAAAACATTATTGTTGTGGAAGCTACCTGGCACTCTCAGCAATCTTAAAAAAACATTGGCTAAAGGCAAATAAGAGCTGTTTTCGAAAAAAATTCTTTGCCATAGTAGTTCCTGACGCTTTAAGGAGCTACTTTTGTATGGATGTGCTCCTTATGAAATGGCAGAATTCCGTAACTCACAGTGAAGTTGTTAGAAGTAAACAGCAGACAAGGAGAGACTGGAAGAAGCTGTTTATTCAACCAAGATCCTCAGGCACCAGCTGGCAACTGAGGCACTACAACATTCTAAGGTGAGCTTCTCTCCAACATTCTAAGGAGAGGATTGTACCAACCAGGAAGGAAAGGAGGGGTGGAACGGGCGAGGGAAAGAGGAGAGGAACGGTAGGAAGCAGGGGAGACAATAAGATATAAATGGTAGAATATACATGTAGATTACAACACACCTCCCTTTGAATAGGGAAGGAGAAACAGTTGATACAAGGAGAATACAATCATCAGTAAAATATATCACTATACAATATTCACGGAAGAAATAGCATTACATTTCATAGTCCACTTGCCAAAGTGGTGGACGACTAATTCTAATGTCCTTTGGTTCTTGTGTGTTTGAGACTGAGTCATCCAGACTTTCCCCACTAGCAGACATCGGGAGACACACTTTGTGACAGCGAGCTACATTGTTCATGCTCCAGGTACTTCTGTCCTCCAATACTACTGAATTACTAAAAAGCGCTGAAGCCAAGATATGAGCTGTGCCTGTCAGCAGTGTTTGAGCAGGCAGGTCAAAATGAAAATCCCTCTTTGCGGATGCTAAGCGTGCACAAGTGACAGGATGTGGGCTGTGTCTGTCAGCGGTGAACGAACTGGCAGGTATATCCAGATTAGTATGCACCCAGAACTGGAAGGAGAAAGAAACAATCCCGTGCACAGTATGTAAGCTGTGCCTGTCAGCGATGGATAAGGCTGGCAGGCAAACAATAAGAAACAATGGCACTGCAACCGTAGGAGAAAACACTTTGTGGAACCAGGCAGAGAAAATAAACACAAGTGGAAATCTTTTCCTCAGTGGCGGAACATGCGGAAGAGAATACTGAAAACAGCTGAAAAGGCTGAGGCAGCTGATGCGTCACCGGGCCTGACTACTCTCACACCCACTGAGAGGGTTAAGTCCTTGCGCTTGACGGATTCCTCAAACAGCTGAGGAGATTAGCTACTGGGCACAGACACTGGAATGAGAGGGGCTTTACGAGTGACCTTGGATTTGTCACAGGATCCACATGCCAGACAATCTTTCACAATTCTTTCCACCATGGAGTCCATGTTGGGGAACCAATAGTCTTGTCTGATTTTACTCTTAGTCATGCTCCTCCCTGGATGACCCTCGTGTGCTACTTCAATGATGCATTCGTACATGTTTGTAGGTGGAACAATTCTATTGCCTCTGTAAATCTGGTCACCGATTATTGACAATTCATCTCTCACCACCCAGAAAGACGTGAGATTCTCTAATAAATCTTTAGGATTCTTGGGCCACCCTCTGCAAATTGTGTTTTTTAGTCCATAAGGGTAGTGTCCTCTTTTAACCCTTTCTCCCATTCTTCTTTGTTAATAGCAGGATTGTCTATTGCAAGAATGGTCTCTTCAGGTGGGTTAAATTGTGAATTTTCATTGGTAATAGGGAGTCTCGAAAGACAGTCTGCAATTTGGTTCTTGTTGCCTGGTACGTAACACATAGTATAGCTAAAACCCTGAAAGCCTAACACCCATTTGGAGATACGGGGAGTGGCCCTTTCAATACTTTTTGTGGAGAACATGGGAAGTAGGGGTTTGTGGTCCAAGCGTAGAGTAAATGGAATTCCCCACAAGAAAAACTTAAAGTGGTTTATCGCCCAATAGCAAGCGAGAGCCTCTTTTTCAATGGTGGAATAGTTACATTCCAGTTCTTTTAATGACCTTGACGCAAAGGCTATCACTCTTTCTTGACCGTTAACATTTTGTGTGAGTGAAGCTCCTAAACCTTTCATGCTGGCGTCAGTAGTTAAGGTTGTTCTAGCATTGGGATCAAACATCCCTAAAAGAGGTGCTTCAATTATGGCTTGTTTAATATGAGCGAAGTCAATTTGGCATTGGGAATTCCAATTAAAAGGGGTCCCCTTTTTTAGCAACTCTCTGAGAGAATGAATATGTCCTGCGGAATTTTCCACATACTTGGACATATACTCTACAAGGCCTAGAAAGGATTTTAGTTCCTCCTTGTTAGTGGGTGCTGGGGCTAGCTTGACCGAATCAACTAGGCTGGTTTTAGGTCTGATTCCTTCACCAGAGATGGTGTTTCGCCTAGGTATACTACAGACGCCACACCAATTTTGCATTTGTCTCTTTGTGTGGTGAAACCCGCTTTGCTTAACTTGCCAAGAACTTTTTTCAAGACTTTGTTGTGTTCCATCTCTGACTCACCATATATCAGGATGTCATCCTGGAAACACAACACTTTGTCGGAACCTTTCAAAATGTGTTGCATTATACGTTGAAACACTGCCGCGGCTGATGCCAAGCCGAACGGCTTTCTGCAAAATTGGTACGTTCCAAAAGGTGTTATGAAGGATGTAAGGGTTTTGGAGTCAGGGTGGAGAGCTACCTGGTGGTACGCTGAGGAAATGTCCAGGACGCTGAAATATTTGGCACCTTGTATAACACTGAGCATCTCATTGATGTTAGGAAGGGGATGTCTATCTACCCAAATGTTGGAGTTTAGATCTCTAAGATCAACACAAAGGCGGATACCTTTCCCTCCCTCCTTGGATGCTACCACTATGGGAGCCAACCACTCCGAGCTCTCAATCCTCTCGATCACACCACTGGCTTCCAACCTGTCTAACTCTTTTCTAAGAGGGTCTTTTATAAGCAAAGGAACAGATCTAACCTTGTGGACAACAGGTTTATGTTGTTTCTTCAACTTGATCTTATGTAAGAAACCCTTCAGCAGACCTAATTTATCAGAAAATACTTCAGGAAACTGCTCACAAACTTCTTTTCCTACACCAGATCTCTCAATTAAATACACTGGTTCTGGAGCATTGGAATCCAACTTGATCCCTAAGTCTTTTTGGTGTTTCCACCCTAACAAATTCGACCCATTTTTTGTAATGTAGACTTTCCCCACAGTAGCTCTGTCTTTGAAATTGATCTGCATTACAAGCATTCCCACGAGAGGTATGGGATCATGGTTGTAGCCGCCTGGATTAACGTCAGGGGGTAACATCTCATAATCTTTGCTCCCTGAGTTTTCCTTGAATGTAGATTCATTGGTAAGGGTATAAGGGGAACATGAGTCGGCGAACACTGTATAAGGAACATCATCGAGGGAGAATTTTACATTTGCGGTAGTTGTTATTAGGAAATTCCTTAGGATCAGCTACTTGGAAGATGATGTCTTCATTTGAAACTGGTTCATTGTGGACTATGTGAGTGACATTGCTTCTTATTTCTTTACAAACCTTTGCAAAATGTCCACGTTTGTTGCATTTCCTACACGTGACAGTCCTAGCCGGGCATCTTAAATTGTTGGCTAAGTGACTGGGATTACCACAATGGAAACATTTTAGTTTGGTACCTTCTGTTCTTTGCTTTGTAGGTTCAGCAGAGCAAACTTTGTTCTTATCATCTTTTGTAGATACCTTATATACACTTTTTTCAATGACTTGCTTAATCTCAACAGCATCTTTCATTTCATTCATACAAAATGCAGTGTGTTCTATGCTTTTAGCAATATCTACTGCTTGTTTTAAGTCTGGGGCATCAGCCAATAGTTTCTCTTGGATTTTCTTATCACAGGTACACCTCACTAATTGGTCTCTGATAAGAGATTCTGTTAAAGTACTGAACTCACATGTAGATGCTAACCCTCTTAACACCGCAATGTAATTACAAACTTTCTCATTTTTCCCTTGTGACCTAGAAAAAAATGTATGGCGTTCTAGGACTACATTAATTTTTTCTCCAAATTGGATCTCTAATTTCTTAAGGGTATTTTCATATACATCATGTTGGGGATCACCATGTGCATCTTCATTACCACCTTCACCTTCAATTATGGGATCAGGGAGATCATCAAAAAATTCTCTTGCATGTTTGCCCAGGTTATGTAACAAAATATGCTGTTTGCGTATAGATTAAAATCTGTCTCCCCCAATTGCAATCAAATAAGATTCAAAAAGATTCACCCATCTTTTCCATGGAATAAGAGGCTCTCCTGCTTCATTCAAGAATGAAAGAGGTTGCGACATTGCAAACAATGCCATAATGGGTGATAGGAGGACGAAAGAAAAGAGAGAAAAAGTGAAATAGTAGGTAAGAAAGAGAAAGGATGAGGAATAGAGAGAGGAAAAACAAAAACCAAATGAAGTACAGAACGCAGAGAATAGTGGCCTAGAATAATTACTGTATAAAGTTAAATAAAGGACATCATTCCTACTGTAAATATGCACTGTACATTGTAAATATGCACTGTAAATTGTAAATAAATAAATCTTAATACAAAATGTGTAAATCTGTGTGTGTACTTCACAAGGAGTTAAAACAGTGCTTCAAGAGGAAGTTCCAATAGTATGAAGAGAGACAGAAAATTCTGTAAGGAAATTGCTGAGGAACACTGTTAATCATGAAATGGTTCTGAAACTGAGGAAAGGAGGATGAATGGCTAAAAAGCGCTGAAGCCAAGATATAAGCTGTGCCTGTCAGCGGTGTTTGAGCAGGCAGGTCAAAATGAAAATCCCTCTTTGCGGATGCTAAGCGTGCACAAGTGACAGGATGTGGGCTGTGTCAGTCAGCGGTGAACGAACTGGCAGGTATATCCAGATTAGTATGCACCCAGAACTGGAAGGAGAAAGAAACAATCATGTGCACAGTATGTAAGCTGTGCCTGTCAGCGATGGATAAGGCTGGCAGGCAAACTATAAGAAACAATGGCACTGCAACCGTAGAAGAAAACACTTTGTGGAACCAGGCAGAGAAAATAAACACAAGTGGAAATCTTTTCCTCAGTGGCGGAACATACGGAAGAGAATACTGAAAACAGCTGAAAAGGCTGAGGCAGCTGATGCGTCACCGTGCCTGACTACTCTCACACCCACTGAGAGGGTTAAGTCCTTGCGCTTGACGGATTCCTCAAACAGCTGAGGAGATTAGCTACTGTGCATGACAAAACCCATCCACCGCTGAGGGGAGCTGAGGCAGCTGAGGCGGAGATGCGCTGCCGAATTCCACACAGACTGTGAGGAAAAAACGGTTGAGCAACGCCGCGCCTGACAATTTCAGCGATCAACTGTTGAGGCGGCACCGCGTTAGGAAGGTTCCTCTCGTGGCTGAGAGGGCAAGTCAGTCAAGACGGCATCGATACCCAATTAAGCACCCAGCTGAGGGGACAAAAACTGAGACACACCGCTCTGGTTGAAATTGAAAGTCAACCGGAAAATTGGAAAGAGAGAGGAGCGGGCGGGGCGGGTAGACGGCAACAATACCACTCAGCTGAGGAAATGACACCTTGACCTCTGGTGTGGATAAGGTCAGTCTTGCAGAAAGATTTGCAGGGAAACGGTGCAGAGAAAATCTCTGATCAGCGGCAAGGAGCTATGCCTGTCAGCGTAGAGGGTAGCTGGCAGGCGGCACAATTAAACACCTCACGCAGAAGAGGATAGAAGAAATAGCGCAGGTTCCAGGAAGATTTCCCAGTAAACGTTCCTTAAGGATGACTCAAGACGGGAAGTCACGAACTGAGGCACTCACCAGTAATGAAGAAATGTATATATTTTCCGGACCGCTAACTCTCAGAAATTCCGGACGAGTGCAGAACATTCAGCTGGTGATGGAGAAACTGGGGGAGGATCAGGAGCTGCCCCCAGCGCAGCATAAATCGTCCCCAATTTGTTAGAAGTAAACAGCAGACAAGTAGAGACTGGAAGAAGCTGTTTATTCAACCAAGATCCTCTGGCACCAGCTGGCAACTGAGGCACTACAACATTCTAAGGTGAGCTTCTCTCCAACATTCTAAGGAGAGGATTGTACCAACCAGGAACGAAAGGAGGGGTGGAACGGGCGAGGGAAAGAGGAGAGGAACGGTAGGAAGCAGGGGAGACAATAAGATATAAATGGTAGAATATACATGTAGATTACAACAGAAGTTAACCAATTTCTGAAGCAAGCTGACACACTGCCCCCTGCTGTACTGGTTGGCAGAAAAATTTGAATGACCCAGTAACAGACTAAGGAGGAAGAGGGCTGACTGAAATCCCCTATAAGCAAGTGTATTAAATATCATTTTAGTAAAATCACTCGTTCTTGCCTAACACCAGAGCAAAACACAGGTCTAATGTAAGGTTACAACATATGGTTCTAGAATTCTTTTACTACCATACATTCTTCATTTCCTGCTTTGTACGCCCTATCCTGGCAGAAGAGCAGCAAGCTACTGCAACCCAAGGCCAAGCCCAGCACCAGTCAAACATCTCAGAAAGGCGACAGAGGCTGCTGAGCATTGACACAGTGACCAAGTAGTTAGCAGTAGCATAAAGACTACAAGTATGCAAGTAATAACAAGTGGTGCTCACTGTCAACCCATGGGCAAACCTTTGGAGCGAGGTGGCAACATGGATTACTTTTGTGTACGCAAACTGCCACTAAGGCTCCTCGAATACTTCATATATTTTAATACTGGTGCTCCTTGGAAAAATAAAGAGCATATGAAAAGAATGATGTCAAATACTCAAACTATATGAACATAAACATATAAACTATATGTTACCCTGCATATATAGTGGTATTTTCAGAAGTACCATTTCACAATAAAGAACAATGGGCTATATGTACAAAAATTAGGAATTGTGATTTCCAAATTGTGATTCTTAACAAAATATTTTAAAATGGTGATTCTTAGTGGACTCGCAGATCAACCTACCTCAAGAATATTAATGAGGTAGGTCGCAATTTGCGACCCACTAGGAATCACAGCAATCGCAGGAGTCAGGAGACCACCAAGTGTGTGATTGCTTTTTACTAAAGAAACCTTTTTTCCTTTGAAATGCTGCCCGTTTTCCTTAAAGAAAAATGGGATGAGCTTCAAAATAAAAATGAAACTTTCAAGTTTCATTTTTTTAGAGTAGGATGAGGTCAATGGGACCATTACCTGCTCTTAAAAAAAAAAATATTTATTTAAATTCTAAAAGCGGAAGCAGTCCCATAGGGACCACTTCCCATTTGTGAATGGTTACTACTAACTTTCAGTAGTCTGTAAAAAATTTATGTTTTGCAACAATAATTCAATCGCAAAACATAACTGCATACCACTGCAAATCGGTATTTTGAAGGGCCGCCCTAAACATGCCCCTTCCAAATGCTGAATTGTATACCCAAATTGCAAATCAGGCCCTTTGTGACCTCTAACTTTGCACATATGGCCCCAAAATGCATTGTTAAAGACCAGGGTTCTCCAAAGTTGGTCCTGGAGGGCCAGATCCATGCCAGATTTTTAGCATATCCATATTTTTATAAATGTAGTTATCAAACATCTGGTATGGGCCCGGCCCTCCAGGACCAACTTTGGATAGCCCTGTTCAAGACTAAAAAAAACAGTAACTTTGGTCTTGTAACAATACTTTCACAAAAACCTTTAGTTAACTATGATAAAATTAGAATTCTGATTATATTTAAAGAGTCATATGACCAAAAATAAAAGCAAGCCCTCCAACGAAATTTGACAATTTTGAAAGCCATGGCGATACATGGTCTGTTTAATCAAAATTCAGGTGACAAAAGTGTGCATAGTGCATATTTAGATCACCAACCATTCACTCAGCCTCTTTGTAAATATCACATTATCTAAAAAAGAAAAAAAAATTGTTTTTTTATAGCGCACACTCGACCCAAAGGTTCGGGACACTTTACATGAGCACAAGTCCTGTTACACAAGGACACTTTCATTTTTGGTAGGCACGGGGAGACTGATGGCCAGATGTACAACCTTTTTTAGCGGTCGCAAACAGGAAATCGGCCCGTTTGCGACCGCTCAAAAGGGTTGTGGTATGTACAAACCCTATTTTCGAGTCGGTAACCTATTTCCGATTCGCAAAGTAGGGTTTGCGAGTCGCTATTAGGAAGCGGCGTGCCAAGGGCGTCCCTTCCTAATAGCTAGTCGCACTGGTATGTACGATTGTTTTGCGACCGCAAATGCAGTCACGAAATAATCGCAGTTACCACCTACTTTACGTAGTTGGTAAGCCAGTCATAAACTAGAAGGGGTCCCAAGGGGACCCCTTCCCCTTTGTGAATGTATGCGAAAATATGTTTTAAGAGCAGGCAGTGGTCCCACGGACTACTGTCTGACGTTAAAAAATGAAAAGAAAACTTTTTATTTTTTTATTTTCTTTTAAACGCATTTCCTGTAAAGGAAAATGGGCAGAATTTGAAAAAAAAAGTTGCTTTATTTAAAAAAGCATGCACAGACATGGTGGTCTGCTGACCCGAGCAGGGCCACCATCCCTGTGATATGTGAGATTCCTAAGGGGTCACAAATTGTGACCTACCTCATTTATAATAATGAGGTGGGTCTTTAGCGACCCCAGTAGGAATCACAAACAGTGTCTGAGACACTGTTGTACATTTCATTTGGCAACTCGCAAATTGTGAGTCGCAAAAACGTCGCAATTTGCGACTCTCAAAATGGAATGGTCGAACATCTGGCACCTAATGATTTGCCCAGCAACACAGGATGTTGAGCCAACGCTGAGACAAGAACCTGTTCCGCAGTTTGAGAGGCGGCAGTTCTGGCCGTTACACCACATCCTCTCTCCTGCCAGAACAAGCCACTCAATCTAGTAAGAAGAATGTAAATACAAATGTAAAAAAAGTGCGTATTCTTGTGGCTTTGGTCTCCTGCTTAGCTATGTTTGCTTGCTCTTCCCACATTCCGTTATTTGATGAACTTCGAAAGAGGAACCTAGGATGGTGAAATCAAAATGATTGGCCAGTGTCAATATGGAAAAACGGAAATGGCCAAATATGCTTGTACCATTTTTCTGATTTCACTGTTTTAAGGGGCACTGCAACTTCTACTAGAATGTTTGTGTTCATACATTTCTCCTGTGGACAAATGTTCTGGATGGACATGATTTATACACTTTCATAAATAGTTCCGGCGTTGTGCTGCCGTTTTGTTTATAACATTTTTGTAATATCCAACAGTCATCAGTAGCCTCTTTCAGCTAGGACCGATAAATATCCCTCTTGGTCAAAAAAGTGAACATGTTGGTAAGAAAAATAACAATGGTAATGGTTTTGGGGTGCTTTCGAAATGCTAAGATATTTAAAGTAATTTCTGAATACCCCATCTATATTTTTATTCACCTCTGTTTTTAGAAAGTTTACTTTGATATGCAAAATGTGTCCTGGTTTGGGGAATGTTGTGTCACTTTTGAGTAGGTCTTTGGGATCTGTCTCAACATCCCTGACCTTCAGATAAGGGGTGTTGAAAAATGGCCCTTTCTGAAGGGTCATCCCAAACATTTTGCCTTCCTCCTGCTCTTTTTGCTGAATTCTTTTTTTTAGCCGTAGGACTCTGAGCACTTTACCACTGCTAACCAGTGCTAAAGTACATGTGCTCTCTCTTCCTAAAAACATGGCAACATTGGCTCATACCCAATTGACATATTTAATTCACTTGTAAGTCCCAACAAGGGGCACTACATGTGCCCAGACCAATAAATTAAATGCTGCTAGGGGGCTTGCGATACCAAAGGGGATGATGGACGGAGCGTTTGAGCAAATCAAACACTCACCCCCAGTCAACTGATCTGGGTTTAATCCATCATCATTCTTTAGCTCACTCCACCACCCCAGTTCAGACATGGCCATATGCAAATCAGTCTGATCCTGTGCCTCATGGGAACAGTCCAGCCCGAACTGCCAAGCCATGTCTTCCCTGGACCGGAAACAAGCATCGTGGGACCGGTTTCTGGCTAATCAGCCATCATCAGCCAGGCTAGCTTGAATCCAGTGGCAAAGTGAGCAAGGGACCCACGTCTGGGCATACCCTGCCAACTTAGGGCGAACAAAGCGATACCAAAGGGGATGATGGACGGAGCGTTTGAGTAAATCAAACACTCACCCCCAGTCAACTGATCTGGGTTTAATCCATCACCATTCTTTAGCTCACTCCACCACCCCAGTTCAGACATGGCCATATGCAAATCAGTCTGACCCTGTGCCTCATGGGAACAGTCCAGCCCGAACTGCCAAGCCATGTCTTCCCTGGACCGGATACAAGCATCCTGGGACAGGTTTCTGGCTAATCAGCCGTCATCAGCCAGGCTAGCTTGAATCCAGTGGCAAAGTGAGCAAGGGACCCACGTCTGGGCATACCCTGCCAACTTAGGGCGAACAAAGCGATACCAAAGGGGATGATGGACGGAGCATTTGAGCAAATCAAACACTCACCCCCAGTCAACTGATCTGGGTTTAATCCATCATCATTCTTTAGCTCACTCCACCACCCCAGTTCAGACATGGCCATATGCAAATCAGTCTGACCCTGTGCCTCATGGGAACAGTCCAGCCCGAACTGCCAAGCCATGTCTTCCCTGGACCGGAAACAAGCATCCTGGGACCGGGTTCTGGCTAATCAGCCGTCATCAGCCAGGCTAGCTTGAATCCAGTGGCAAACTGAGCAAGGGACCCACGTCTGGGCATACCCTGCCAACTTAGGGCAAACAAAGCGATACCAAAGGGGATGATGGACGGAGCGTTTGAGCAAATCAAACACTCACCCCCAGTCAACTGATCTGGGTTTAATCCATCATCATTCTTTAGCTCACTCCACCACCCCAGTTCAGACATGGCCATATGCAAATCAGTCTGACCCTGTGCCTCATGGAAACAGTCCAGCCCGACCTGCCAAGCCATGTCTTCCCTGGACCGGAAACAAGCATCCTGGGACCGGTTTCTTGCTAATCAGCCAGGCTAGCTTGAATCCAGTGGCAAAGTGAGCAAGGGACCCACTTCTGGGCATACCCTGCCAACTTAGGGCGAACAAAGCAATACCAAAGGGGATGATGGACGGAGCGTTTGAGCAAATCAAACACTCACCCCCAGTCAACTGATCTGGGTTTAACCCATCATCATTCTTTAGCTCACTCCACCACCCCAGTTCAGACATGGCCATATGCAAATCAGTCTGACCCTGTGCCTCATGGGAACAGTCCAGCCCGAACTGCCAAGCCATGTCTTCCCTGGACCAGAAACAAGCATCCTGGGACCGGTTTCTGGCTAATCAGCCGTCATCAGCCAGGCTAGCTTGAATCCAGTGTCAAAGTGAGCAAGGGACCCACGTCTGGGCATACCCTGCCAACTTAGGGCGAACAAAGCGATACCAAAGGGGATGATGGACGGAGCGTTTGAGCAAAGCAAACACTCACCCCCAATCAACTGATCTGGGTTTAATCCATCATCATTCTTTAGCTCACTCCACCACCCCAGTTCAGACATGGCCATTTGCAAATCAGTCTGACCCTGTGCCTCATGGGAACAGTCCAGCCCGAACTGACAAAGCCATGTCTTCCTTGGACCGGAAACAAGCATCCTGGGACCGGTTTCTGGCTAATCAGCCGTCATCAGCCAGGCTAGCTTGAATCCAGTGGCAAAGTGAGCAAGGGACCCACGTCTGGGCATACCCTGCCAACTTAGGGCGAACAAAGCAATACCAAAGGGGATGATGGACGGAGCGTTTGAGCAAATCAAACACTCACCCCCAGTCAACTGATCTGGGTTTAATTCATCATCATTCTTTAGCTCACTCCACCACCCCAGTTCAGACATGGCCATATGCAAATCAGTCTGACCCTGTGCCTCATGGGAACAGTCCAGCCCGAACTGCCAAGCCATGTCTTCCCTGGACCGGAAACAAGCATCCTGGGACCGGTTTCTGGCTAATCAGCCAGGCTATCTTGAATCCAGTGGCAAAGTGAGCAAGGGACCCACGTCTGGGCATACCCTGCCAACTTAGGGCGAACAAAGCAATACCAAAGGGGATGATGGACGGAGCGTTTGAGCAAATCAAACACTCACCCCCAGTCAACTGATCTGGGTTTAATCCATCATCATTCTTTAGCTCACTCCACCACCCCAGTTCAGACATGGCCATATGCAAATCAGTCTGACCCTGTGCCTCATGGGAACAGTCCAGCCCGAACTGCCAAGCCATGTCTTTCCTGGACCGGAAACAAGCATCCTGGGACCGGTTTCTGGCTCATCAGCCGTCATCAGCCAGGCTAGCTTGAATCCAGTGGCAAAGTGAGCAAGGGACCCACGTCTGGGCATACCCTGCCAACTTAGGGCGAACAAAGCAATACCAAAGGGGATGATGGACGGAGCGTTTGAGCAAATCAAACACTCACCCCCAGTCAACTGATCTGGGTTTAATCCATCATCATTCTTTAGCTCACTCCACCACCCCAGTTCAGACATGGCCATATGCAAATCAGTCTGACCCTGTGCCTCATGGGAACAGTCCAGCACGAACTGCCAAGCCATGTCTTCCCTGGACCGGAAACAAGCATCCTGGGACCGGTTTCTGGCTAATCAGCCAGGCTAGCTTGAATCCAGTAGCAAAGTGAGCAAGGGACCCACGTCTGGGCATACCCTGCCAACTTAGGGCAAACAAAGCGATACCAAAGGGGATGATGGACAGAAAAGGAAGCAGGTAAATAGGTCTGTAGTTCTCCGGCTTAAAGGGGTCTAGTGTAGGCTTTTTAAGCAGTGGCACCAACGAGGTATGCTTCCAACTAAGAGATACCTGGGCCGTCATAAAAGATTTATTTAATAGATCTCTGAAAACAGGAAGGAGTTCAGCCATTCCATGCTTCAGAATATCAAGAGAAGCTGGGTCGAGTGGAGAGCTAGACTTGACTGATCCCATGCAAGTCTGTAGCTCTGAAAGTTCGACAGGTTTGAACTGTAAAAGATTGTTAGGGTCTGTAGAGGGCTCAAACCAGAAGTCGAGGCAAGAAACATTCCTGCCAGCCTCCGGAAAAGAGGAGTAGATCCCTGCTATTTTCTCCAAAAAATAATCAGCAAGCATATTACAGCTATCCTCTGACCTGGCAACCTCAGCTAAAATATGATCCAAAGAGGATAGAGTTTTAACAATCGCAAATATCTCTCTAGAAGTGTTTTGAGTCAGTTCGATTTTATTAGCATAGAAGGCCTGACGCATGGTTATGAGAAGATTTCAGAGCTGAAGGATATATCTCCTAACTAGCTTGGTCAAAGCCATATGCGCCCACAATGTTTGCAATTTTTTTTAGCACAGCTAGTTCCTCTTTGAGCCAGTCCGCTGATGGTCTAGGTCTGCGAGCTACCCTCTCAACTATGGGTGCAATACAATCCAGTGCCCCAGACATCTAGTTGCCCACTTGCATGTTAGCAGTGGTGACACAATTGTCAGGTTTAGGGCAGGTTATGGCAAGGGCATTAGTAAAGTTACTGGCAGTGATTTTGGCCCATTTCCTAGATCTAAACTTCTGACCGGAGATCGAGCTAGAGAAGACCTTCCCAACGAGGACCTGAAAAGGGACAGCTAAGTGGTCAGACCATGGAAGCAGCGGGGGGGGGTCAACCACAAGCTGGATTAAGTTAGAAAAAATGGGGTCGAGCGTATGTCCGCCCTTATGTGTGGGCCAAGAGATTAGTTGCGACAACTGAAGCCCTGGAACAGCATTTACTAAAGAAGCAATGAATTTCGATGCTGGACCAGGTGGACGATAAATCAGAGCCCCAGAGAGGGTAAAATTACTTGCACAGGTCAAAGAGAAAAGAGCTGCCTCCCAGCCCTCTAAAGTCAGTTTGGAGAAGGCACATTGTGAGAAGCTGGCTTGGTATATTGTATACACTTATGTAAGTGGGCACCTTGCCCCAATCCAGACAACCCTTATGCAGTCGCAGCCGGCATGACTCGCAGGTGGGGGTGGGAGATCGCGCGGGGGGATTAATTTAAAATAACAATACATTTAAAAAAAAGTTAACTTACCTTCGCCGGCCCGGTCGCGCATCGTCTCTGCTCCTCTCCTTCCAGGAACAGGAAGCAGAAGCAGACAGCCCCCCTCCCCTCCCCTAAGCCAATCACAATGCTGCAATGGCAGCGTTGTGATTGGTCGGGACGCCGACCAGCCAGGCGCCTATGCGGAGACCATTTTCTCCATGTAGGCTTCATGCAGCCTACATGGAGAAAAGGCAGAGTGCGCATGACTGGTTTGGTCAGCCCCAGAGGGCCGACCAAACAGTCAGCGCCCTCAGCAGTGGGCAAGCCACTCCTTCTCTGCCCTAAAGCAGACCCACCCACCGGCCCGCCCCCAACCAAACCCTTCTGCTTTCTCACAGTGCGAGAAGCAGAAACAAAATGGTAGTTTTACCATTTTATGGTTCTGCTTCTCGTACTTCGAGAAAGCAGTGGGGCGAGGCTCCTCCGCCCTAGTGGAGGAGCCGCCCCTGCCCTTATGGTGATTTAGTCATCTTAGACAACCTTAGCAAGCTTTCTAAGTGGTAGCTGTGGAGAGCAGCCTTCAGGCTTAGTCCAGAAGGAGTGTAAAGCAGCTTGTTTTACCAGAACATAATCTTGTAGGTATAGATTAAGTGAAAAAGAACCACACAGTGTATTTAGAAAAATATGTATTTATTATAAGACACTCACTAACACATATAGATATCTCCTTGCAGCAGCAGGAGGGCAGAATCGTGTCTCTGGTCAGCAGCATCCATGTTGTGCTGTCCGGGTCTAGAAGACTGGTACCGGGAGCACTGAGGGCCTCAAGGAGGAGCTTTAAAGTGCATGGAATCACACCCCCCACACCGTTTATGGTGTGGGGGTATGATTCCAACATGTTTGATACCAAACATGATAGGATTAGTTACAGCCAGTTTCGAGGTGGTCATCGTGTAATGACGCGGTTCCCCTTTATATGTTATATGGCTGTCTCACTTACATCCCAGGAAAATGGACTCCGTAGGCTGTAGGGGTGTCCTGCTCATGCAAGAGCACCCTCACACTTAGAAATGAGCACCCTGCCTTCAGGATTGAAAGGCCTGCTTTAGGGGTGACTTATAGGTTTTAAGTGCAGTGACCCTAGATATAGGTAAACCTATATATTTCGTATAGCACAGGCCAACACAGGCAGCAATGGCAGGCCTGTAGTTACAGTTTGAGTGGTCCCTCATGGGTGGCATAATACATGCTTCAGCCCATGGGGGACCCCTGGTGTACCTATGCCCTGGGTACCTTAGTACCATATACTAGGGACTGATAAGTGTACACCAGTGTCCAATCTGGGATGTACCCAAGTACTTACCATACCAATTTAGAGTAGAAAGCACAGAGACTGGGGTCCTGATTAGCAGGATCCCAGTCAGACTAGTCAGAAACAGCATTACATCAAGCAAAAACGGGGGGTAACCATAAAAGCAGATAACCACAATGCCCCCACCTCATTGGACTTGCCTATCCAGTCTGGCTAGTGCATAGCCTGCTGGTACAGCCAGAAGGATATCAGTATCTGCATTTTTATAGAGCCAAGTCTCTGTCAGGAAAATAGCACCAGGGAGATAAGCAGAGATGAAGTCACAGATCTCAAACTTGTGCTTCCCAAGGAACAGCATTCTAATGAATAGAAGAGGGCTTTAGCAGAGCCTAGCGAGGGTCCACTCACCTCAGCAACCGCATTTGAAACATATTAAGGCATAGCACTGACCTCCAAACTTGGGGACGAAATGCACAGAGGTGCAAAGCCACAGTGTTTGCATAATCGCACTGCAGCCGGATCCAGTGCTTGACAGCAGCCATGGGAAGACGCTTGGGCTAATTTCCGGATTTCCATAGAAGAATACTGTAATAGAGGTATGGTCCCACAAGCAGGAGTCCTGTCCCCTAGCGCCGCCCAGGCGCGGACTGGCACAGACAGTCTTTCTTTGGCGCACCCGCTGCGCGAACGAGCACCTCGCATCCTTAAAAGCCCACCACTCAGGGGGCGTGGCCAAAGTCGTGATGACACCAAGAACGAAAATGGGGGGACTAATAAAAACAAAACTGGAGTCCAGCAGCCCCCCTCCCTCCTAGAAGTCTCTCCTATCGGGGGAGTACTGGCATAATTAAACAAGCTAAAACAAAGAGGTAACAAAGTTAAAATAATAAAAGCACGCAATGTGTAGCCTGCCCTTAAGATGACCCCCACTGTGTCTGGAGCCAGGCATCTCTACAAGGAAATCAGCAATTATCAGGAGGTGAATATGACAGTCCCTGAACAGGCACAGCGCTCCCGTCTGGAGCTAGACCAGGTGCAGACATGCCCCTCGAATCCTTAAAATCCTACCACTGAGGGGGCATGGCCAAAGACGTGACGACACCGGGAACGAAAAAAGGGGTGACAAATAAAAACTAAACTGAAGCCCAGCAGCCTCTCCCCTCCTGGAAGGCTTCCCTACCAGGGTGGAATACTGGAGTAATTAGACAAGCTAAAACAAAGAGTTGACAAAGTTAAAATGATTAAAGCACGCAATGGGTAGCCTGCCCTTAAGATGGCCGCCATGGTGCCTGGAGCCAGGCAACTCCGGCGCTGAAGCGCTACAAGGAAATAAGCAAATGTCAGGAGGTGAGTATGACAGTCCTTAGGCAGGTACAGTGCTCCTGTGTGGATCTAGACCAGGCGCAGACACGCATCTCACATCCTTAAAAGCCCACCACTGAAGGGGCATGGCCAAAGGCGTGACGACACCAAGAACGAAAATTGTGTTAGTGTGTGTTGGACACATACTTTACACATTACCTCTTTAGATAAGCCTGTCTGTTCTGGGCTAAACTAACAGAGGGTGAGCACAGGTTATCTTTAAGGGCCTGATTATGAGTCTGGTGGTCCGAGGACCTCCAGACTCGTGGTGGCAAGGCGGTATCAGTCTTGCGATGGCTACATTACGACCTTGTGGTCGTGCCGCCCTGGGACTGCCGATTCAGCCAGGGAACCGTCGTTCCCTGGCGGTGGAGCAGCGGTCAAGAGGCATCAACATGCTTGGCAGGACCGCTCCAGTCCCGCCAAGCATATTACGACTTTCATCACAGCCACTGATTTCATGGAGTTCTTTCCTCCATGAAAACAGTGGCGGTTAAGTAAGAAAGGGGGCCCTTTCAGAGCCCCCTTGTGCCTCACGCCTTGTGGATGCACACATGGGGACACGACATGTGCCCCCCACTGTGCATGTACAGACTTTACAGCATGGCATGGACTTTCGAGTCCATCATGAGCTGGAACTTCCTTTGACGTTACCATTGCAGTGCCTATTTTATAGGCACCGTCGTGGGAACGGCAAAGGAAATGTGCGCCATGACTAAAAAAATCATTATAGGGCGGGCGGTCCTCACTTGGGTTTGGCGGTGTAGTGGAGGGGTGGTTCCGCCGCCGCACCATCAAACTCATAATCGGGCCCTTAGTGTATATCTAGCTTACCCTGACTAGAATGGTGGCTCCTGCCTTGCCTGGGTGCATACCTCAGCCAACCAGGAATCCCATTTCTACCATGGTGATCGGAGGTGAGGATAGGACTTGTGTTTGCGCAATACCATATAGTAACTCATTGTTCGATGCAACTCTATACTTAGACGAATTCAAGCCTTTTTCAAATCTCCCTGTTCTGACATCTTTTGATCTTTCCAAAGTCCATTTGTCCAAGTCCCATTTTCTCTGCAATGTCTGTGTTCCTACCTGTCAATATGGTATTCGAGCTGGGCAACCTGGAGGCATGCTCAGTGGCCCAGCTCAAGGGGTTCTGCCAGGAGAGAGGGGTGTTCCACAAGGGAAGTGCCAAGAAGACAGAGCTTCAAAAAGCTTTGAAAGCGGTATTAGACAAAATATCGCATAAAAAAGTCATCACACCAAAATATTGTCTCTAAAATATTGTGATATGAAAATATCGTCTGCATGAATATCGTTGTCAGGAATATCGATTTTAAGGTAAGTAAATATCAAAATCATTAATATCGTTTACAAAAATATAGTTGCTTATTTCATTTTTAATCATTGTTATGTATTTTAGTATATATTTTAAATGTATATGTTATAAATGTTTTGTATTAATATTGTTTATGTTTTTTAATATAGTTGTTACATTTTTAGTAGATATTAAATATAGTTTAATTCAATTTTTAGGTCTTTAAGTACTGTAGCGGGTTGTGGGGTTTATACGGGTTCAGGGTGGGAAGTACATTAATTATTATTAATTATTAAATAATTTTTAATTAATATTAATTATTTGATTGATGATTAATTATGGTATTTATGTAAAAAAAAATTATGTCGAACTTTAGGTGCGGGTTGTGGGTTTTGTAGTGGTATAGGGTGGGAAGTCAATTAATTATAATTAATTCATAATTAATTTTTAATTAATATAAATTATTTAATTGATAAATAATTATGTTACTTGTGTAATTAATTTTTTTATATTAAATTTTAGGTGTGGGTTGTGGGTTTTGTAGGGGTATAGGCTGGGAAGAAAATTAATTATAATTAATTGATAATTAAGTTTTAATTAATATTAATTACTTAATTACTAATTACGTTAATTGTATGATACTTTTCTTATGTGAAATTTTAGGTGCAGGTTGTAGTTTTTGTACGGGTATAGGGTGGGAATGAAATTAATTATGATTGAATAATAAATACATTTTAATTAATATGAATTACTTAAATAATAAATATATATGGTAATTGTGTAATTGTTTTTTTTATGTTAAATTTCAGGTGCGGGTTGTGGGTTTTTGTAGGGGTATAGGGTTAATTAATATATGTTTTTAAATTAATAATAATTATGTAATTGAAAATTAATTATGCTAATTGTGTTATTAATGTTTTTAAATGTTAGGTTTTAGGTGTGGGTTGTTGGTTTTGTAGGGATATAGGTGTTGCACTGATTGGAGTCGGAATAATACATTTTACCACTCCGCAATCCAACACTTTCCCTACCGTTGCACTGACTGGAGTGGGAATAGTAAATTTTACCCTCCGCAATCCAACACTTTCCCTACTGTTGCACTGACTGGAGTGGGAATAGTACATTTTACCCTTCCGCAATACAACACTTTGCCTACTGTTGCACTGACTGGAGTGGCAATAGTAAATTTTACCCTCCGCAATCCAATTCTTTCCCTCCTGTTGCACTGACTGGAGTGAGAATAGTAAATTTTACCCCTCCGCAATCGAACACTTTCCGAGCTGTTGCACTGACTTGAGTAGGAATAGTACATTTTACCCCTCCGCAATCTAACATTTTCCCTACTGTTTCACTGACTGGAGTGGGAATAGTACATTTTACCCCTCCGCAATCCAACACTTTCCCTACTGTTGCACTGACTGGAGTGGGAATAGAAAAATGTAACCCCTCCGCAGTCCAACACTTTCTCTAATGTTACATACACTGGAGTGGGAATGATAAATTTTACCCCTCTGCAATTCAACACTTTCCCTACTGGTGCACTGACTGGAGTGAGAATAGTATTGTAGCATGTGCTGCAGGCCGCAGGACTTGCTGCAATACAAAGGATACACATTGCGACTGCCTTGAAGGCGGTCGTATCGTAATTCCCGTTGCGGGGCTGCTGACAGCTAGTCGGGCGGTCCCGTTTCCAAAGGGATGGTGGTCGGACGTAAATACGACCACCATCCTAATTAGGCCCTATATTTTGTTCAACTATATTAATGACTATGATATTCTTAAATCAATATTTATGTCATTTGCATTATAAATATATGATGAAGATATTTTTGACAACGATATTCATGTCACGATATTCTGGTACGTAATATTTCCAGAGGCGATATTTTGTCAGTGAACCCTTGAGAGCATGGGCAGAGGCCCACCCAGAAGGAAAAGTGGATAAGGAGCATGGATCTGTTCCTGAGGAAGGATCAGAGAGGGACCTGACCTAGGGTCTTGTCATGCAGCCGACAGAGAGGGGGGCGGCAATTTTCTCCCAGAACTAGCAGTTCACTCTAGTCCATGCAGCAGTTTGTCTTCAAAGAGCCTGTCCCCCGAGGAACTGGCGGACAGGAGGCAGGAAAGAAAACGAAAGCTATTGCTTGCCAAGATGGAGAAGGACAAGGAGCAGACCCTTGCCCTTGTTAAGTTTTTAAAGGAGCAAGTTCTAGAGGACAAGAGGCTAGCCATGGAGGAAAGGAAGATGGCCCATGAACTAAGCCTCAGAGAGCTGGATATTAGAGGCCTCCAAGTGGGGTCCAGCAATGGCAATATTGGTGGCAGCATACCTGAAGTGTCTTCACATGAGTCCAAATTTCATATTCCAAAAGATATGGTGCCCAGTTATAATGTGTGGGATGACATAGATAAATGGTTGGTAGCATATGAAGTGACTTTGAAAGTGTACAGGGCCCCAGAGGAGTTATAAGGGGGCAGTCTTCAGTGGTACAAGCCCATGGTGGGAGGGACACACTCCTTACATTAGAGGTGGAGGACCAGGCCAACTACACTTCCATGAAGACCATTTTAGTCAGTAAGTTTGGGATGACACCTGAGAAGAAGAGCATTGGTTCAGGGCCAGTCACAAACTCTCTACACAAACATGGGTGGATTTCTTAGACTATGCTGGAAAGGCACTGAAAGGCTGGGTGAGGGACAGCAAGGTGAATGATTATGAAGGGTTGCACAACTTGTTTTTAAAAAAGCATATTCTTGATATTTGTTTTCCATAGATGTGCCAGCATCTGGTTGATAGCAAACTTACTGACTCCAGGAAGCATGCTAAGGAAGCGGATATCTGGGTCAGCACCAGAGTGTCCAGAAAGGTACCAGGGGTGACTCCAAGATGGGTGGTTCAGGTTCCTCTGAACAAAGTGAGGTGGAGGGCCAGACAGACCCAGACAGGTCCCAGAGTAAGGGGGAAGGAAAGGGTTCCCATGTCCCTTCTGAGAAGAGGAAGGGAGGTTCTAGTGGGCAGTGGACCCGGGCGCCCCATTTCCAACCCTGCTGCTTTGATTGCTCACAATTAGGACACAAGCAGGGGGACTCTGTCTGCACAAAGATACCACCCACTGGTGGGAACCCTACAGGGGTGGCCAATGTGGCCTTAGGGTAAATTAGTCCCTAGAGGAAGGGCATAGAACATGCCATGATCTCCCTCCGTTGTGAGATAGACTCAGAGGGCGAGTTGGTGGGAGCAAATGGGATCCCAACCACTTCTCTTAGAGATATTGGGGATAGCAGGGCCATGGTTGTGGAAGATCTAGTCTCCCCAGATCAGTAACCCGGCGAGATGTGTACAGTGACTCCAGCCCATGGGCAGGAATTCTTCCACTCCTTGGCCCAGGTGTCCATAGAGTGAGATGGGGAGGTAACCCAGAAAAGGGTCATTGTTAGGCTCTAGATGCCCACTGACTGCATTCTGGGAAATTATTTGCCCCCAGTGTCAGGAGAACTGGGAGGGGCAGCAACCACAGGCACCATGACAGTGCAGTTTTCAGGGGATACCCCTCTGAAACAGAGAATACAGGACCTCTGATGTAGGGGCAAGGGGACGAAGGTCTCACCTCTGACTCCTGTCAAGCTCAAGGGTACAGACCATAGGTTGGAGGAGCAGTTGCAGGATACCGCCCCTGAACTGGTGGGAGGTGGAGTAGAAAAAGAATGCAAGGCACCTGGGGATACTGCTCCCAGCCACTCTAAGAAACCACAGAGGAAAAAGACCCCTGGATGGCCTGGGGTCTGGCTCTAGACACTGACAGCTGTCAGTGGCCTCTGTGGGTTGCTGTCCTTTTGGACAGAGTTATCCTTGGGTTGGGAAGAGAAGTCAGACCCAAAGGGTGGAATGGGCCACATCACTTTGTTGGCCATGGTGGTACTGTCTACCTCCTGGTATGCATCTGTGTGAGAATTTGGCCTGGTTTATGCTGTCCAGTAATTACAGTAGGCACCTTGAACCAATCCAAACATCCCTTATGGTGATTTAAGAGGTCAAAGATAACCTTAGAAAGCTATCCAAGTGGTACCTGTGGAGAGTAGCCTTCAGGCTTAGTCTTGAAGGAAGGTTAAGCAGTTTGTTTTACCAGAATGCAACCTAAGAGTATTGGTTAAATGAAAGGAGAACCACACAGTAGTCATAAAAATATGTATTTATTAATATAACACTATCTAGTACGACACAGTATCTCCTACATGGAGATAATCACAAAGCACACAATACTTAAGCTCAGAAATGAAGGTAAATAGCACTAATACACAGCGGGACCCAGGGGGGGACCAAACCATATACTAAAATAGTGGTATAAGAACCACGACTCGAGTCAAGACAGTGTCGAGAGGACGTAGAATCGCTGGGACCCCAAGGAACCACCCAAGGTGAGTAAGTAGGGACCCCACTGAGGACGGGTGCAGTGTGGGAACACGACTGCGTGCTCCGTACAATTCTATGGGAAAGTCGCGGTTGACGTTTTAGAGTTTAAGGACTCTTCCCAGTGGACTTTGAAGAAACCCCGTGGAAGTTAGGAGGTTGGAGAGCCACCCCACCCATGGATACTGAGGTACCCGAGTTACCTATCCCAGGGAAGCTGGGTGCATAGGTCTGAAGTGGCGTCGGAAACCGCAGTCGAACCCAATGAAGGACTTTGAAGAAGAGCCGCTGCTGGAAGGAAGAAAAGAGTCCGTTGGAATCCAAAGGTGGATTCTCGTTGAAGAGTACCTGAAAGCAGAGGGGACAGAGTATGGGTCACTCAGGGGTGACCAGGGGCTCAGTAGACGAATGCCCACCGATGTCAGGTGCTTCAGGTGCGTTGATGGAGTTCTTGACTCTGCATCTATGGGGACCAGGAGACATCAAGGACAACCAAGAGCCGGATATGAGCTGTCCCATGAAGAATGTTGAGTGCTGAGGGGTCAGTGTCCGGCGGGAGCACCAACAAGCCTTGGCAACGGCAACCCACGCAGAAGGTCAAGGATGTGTACGGTTCGGACCAGCAAGGTCCAGGAGACTTACCAAACACTGGGAAGTCAGGGGAAGCCTGGAGCAACCAGGGGTGGCCAAGAAAAGCAAAGTTGACCCTCAAGTGGACCCACAGTCCGGAGGCACAGGAGTTGCGAGAGGACCTCGAGCGATTTCACCAAACAACAGCCCACGGAGCACTCGGTGTGAGGAGGCTGGAGTTCTTGGTAGGAAATGATGCCAGAGGTTTGGGCTACTTGGAGCCCAATGCACTTGTTCGGGAAACGCCAACAAGCATATGCTAATGTACGCAGTGCACAGGGGTTCGGGTATTGCAGCCCCCACGAGGGATTCTGACCTCAAGCTTGGTGAGAGGGCAGCTCGGACCTCGAGAGACATAGAAACCCACCTCCTGGGTTGCTGAAGCCTTCGGAGTCCATAGGAGCTCAGGGTCAGCAGACCAGACAGCCGTGTTGCGGTGCCTGCAAATGCAGGGGAGTGACTCCTTCACTCCAAGGGAGATATCTTTGGTTGTCCTTGATGCTCCACAGGTCCTGCACGGATCCTGTATGGTGCACGGGCACAGACGATGCTTCAGACTGAGAGGGAGACGAAGTTGGACCCAAACGAAGTCCAGCAAAGTCCAGAGTGTCCAGACGGTCGAAGTTCAGTGGTTTCTGGTTCAGAATCTTGTCCAAGTCGAATCTAGGGTCCTACAGCCAGGTAAGACCTTTTGTACCCACGAGAGAGAGTTGTACAGAATCAGGGGACCCTCCCAGGGGAGGGTCTGGACAGTAGGGAGGTTACTCCCATGTCCTTTGTCCAGTTTTGTGCCAGAGCAGGAGCCAACCACTCCCAGAACTGGTTTGCACTGGTCTATGCACAGGGACATTAAATGTGCCCCTCATGCAGACTTTCGGTCGCTGAAAAGCGCACCCACCCAGCCCTAATACACTAAATCCTGTCTGGGAGGTGGTCACACCTCCCTGTGACAGGATGCCTATTGTTCTGCCTTCCCCTGCTCGAACTTGAATCATCAGCATGAGGGCAGAAATGTGTCTCTGGTCAGCAGCAACCATTTTGTGCTTCCCGGGACTAGAAGGCTGGTACCGGGAACACCAGGGACCCAACGAAGCTCTCTTCTGAGGGGTGGAACCCTACCTCCCACACCAGTTACCGGTGTGGGGGTATGATTCCAACATGTTTGACACCAAACATGATAGGGTTAGTTTCAGCCAATTTAGAGTTGGTCATCACGCGATCGCATAATGCCACTCTATATGTCGTAAATGGCTGCCTCACTGACAACCCGAGAGAATGGACTCCGTAGGCTGCAGGGGTGTTCTGCTCATGCAGTGGCACCCTCTCACTTAGAACCAAGCACCCTGCCCTCAGGATCGTAAAGGCCTGCTGGAGGGGGTGACTTATAGGTTTTAAGTGCAGTGACCCTTAGATATAGTAAACCTACATCTTAAGTAAGTGGTGCATGCACCAACCTACACAGGCTGCAATGGCAGGCCTGTAGGTTCCATTTTGCATGGCCTCTCATGGGTGGCATAATATATGCTTCAGCCCATGGGAGGCCTCTGGGGTACCTATGCCCTGGGTACATGGGTACCATATACTAGGGACTGGCAAGGGTACCCCAGTATCCAATCTGGAGTGTACCTAGGTACATAACATAACAGTTTAAGGAGAAAGCAGATAGACTGGGGTCCTGATTAGCAGGATCCCATTCAGAGTAGTCAAAAACAGTATCACATTTAGCAAAAAGTGGGGTTAACCCTGAGAAGCAGATCCTACTTTCCTACAATCTGTGAACAAGTTAAGGTTAGGAGCCGCACAGATAGGAACCATAGGTAAGGAGAAGGATTCCCTATGGTTTAGCTTAGTGGCCCCAGAGAGCATAAACAGAAATATCCAACTGCGTTCAGAGAAGCATAGAACTGGCAAATACCCCTGAAATAGTGAAACATATTCTAGTGCCCTAAGCAGAAACGTCAATCAAGGTACTGATTAGGCTACCCTGGCTTTAGACTGGGGGTGTCATGTTGGAAAATGGCCCTCTTTGAAGGGTCACTACAAACTTTTTGCCTTCCTCCTACTCTTTTTGCTGAATTATTTTTGTTGGCCTTAGGACTCTGAGCACTTTACTACTGCTAACCAGTGCTAAAGTCTGTGTGCTCTCTTGCCCTAAAAACATGGTAACATTGGCTCATACCCATTTGGCATCCTTAATTCACTTATAAGCCCCTAGTAAAGTGCATTCATTACATGTGCTCAGGGCCTGTAAAGTTAGTGCTACTAGTGGACTTACAGCACTGATTGTGCCACCCCTATAAGTAGATCCTTAACCATGTCTCAGGCCTGCCATTGCACTGAGGAATGGCGGCCATTTCTCCTCTATTTTTTCGCTACACATACGGCTTTGTGGTCACATCCAGGTTTGGCCATCATGGATTGGGTGACACTAATGAGCTGGGGGAGGAGCCCGGTCTATTTGTACTGTTGGCGGGATGGAGACACTTGTACACGGGGAAGGAGGACCACGCATACGGCGTCCAGGTAGGAGTGCTGCGGTTGGGACCTATTGGGCTTACTTAGATTACCGATCTGGGTGGCGATCATTGATTCTGTCTACTCCTGTTAATAAGTGTGGGTTGAAACCGTTACTCGTATTTCGAAACTATGGTTCGTTACTAGTGTTCCGTGGGGTGTTCTAAGGCTACTTCTTTGGAGGGTCCTTTTCATTCATTATTACAAGGACAATTACCGATGTTAGCATGTATTTATCTAAGGGATTTTTGCCGTTCTATTGGGATGGGCCAAAATCTGGAAGAGGCTTTGCGTATTCACAGATTTTTTTCTTGCCCTGCACTTACTGTTCTTATTCTCGAGCAGGGGTTTTTCGGAATCATGCCGTGATGGGGGCAGTTTGAGCATGATGGGCTTCGTGATTTAATGCGGGCACTACACAAATACGGTATTTATAAATTGGGATAACATCTTCAATCGGGGGTCATTATAAATTACAATAGCTTACCTGGCAGGTCTCAATGAAGTGTGGACAAATCTGCTTCTGTCTTTTATCTATAGATTGCGGTTTGGCAGGATTTATCATACCTGTCGCTTGTTCGATTGGCTCCAGTGCATTACACGGGACCGCCGCTAATAGAATACATTGCAAGAGACCTACGGTCTACAAGGTACGATGTCTGGATGTTTTGCACTGCAATATTGGATTAGTGATAGAAACACCGGGGGGCTGGACTTACGCTTCTCTCATAGGTACATTGGTTGACTTCTGATTTAGGGGCATGTGCTCCTGGTTTCATGGCATCATTACATATGAATTTGGTGTTTGGATATTTATTTTGACTTTAGTTAAATCAGGACTCCGCTCGTATATTTAGAACGGGCGTGGAGCTTCTTGAATGGGCATCTTTGCACCACTAATACAAACTCTGGACACCAACTGCCTTTAGATATATTTGGTTATGAACCTGTGCATGGAGAACGGTTGCCGCCTCTCACTGATCTTTATTCCTGGTACACAGACAGTATGTTTCATTTTACTCATGATTCGCAGGATCGATCACTCTCACGGCCTGCGGATTTTGTGAATTGGGTCTCTCTTGTTCATATTCTGTTCCTCTCTTCTTATCCTTCTCCTTATTACTGGCTGTGATTTCCTTTTGCCCTTATATGCGCCTCAACAGGGTTTGCTGTGTAGATACCAAGCCTTAGTTTTTGATGTTTATATTTGATTCCTTAGGAATTCAAATGGACGCATATTAACTTTGGGAGAATACGCACTTCCAGATATTACGGAACGCCTACACTGGTTGTTGTGAGAGGGTACATTCCACTTGCTATTCTTTTATTGGTAAGAAATGTTGTATTATGTCACTCATTTTCCTTTGTCCACTTTTTATTATACCGGAGATTTGGTTATCTAGTCCATCCGTTTTGACTTACCTATTATAGATAAGAAAACATGCTCGATTTGTGTCCAAACTAGGGGTGGGCCATGACACTCACTATCAATATATGCAGTTGATACGCACCACAGCTTGGACAATGATTAGTCCTGCTGTCATGTTGTTCTGCCTACCATGTACATTTTGAATTTTATTTGTATATAATATGTTCAGTCTCTTGTGTTTGTTTGAGTATTGACTGTCCAATAATAAGAGTTTTATATATTTTTTGTCATGTTTTGTGGGAACTTATGTATATATACATATGTGTTTTTTATGTATCAATATGTATGTTCGTACTAGTTTAGTCCTGTGTCTCATTCTTTGAATGTAATATTTATGTTGTCTGTCACTCTTACAGCCCTGATGAAGTTCCCAGTATAGGAATGAAACCCGTTGGCTGGAGTTTCTCAAGTTTGCTGAATTTGAGAAAATTGGAATAAAGAAATTGATTTTACACATCACTACTTGGCTATTGGACTTTATGATCTGCGCACCCCCATTTCACTAAAAATGGTCTGGTGAAGTTGGATTTAACATTACTATTTTAGAAATGCCAATTTTAGAAAGTGGACTTTTTTCTGCTCTTAGCACTGTTGTGCCTAAGGATTGGGCTGAAAGGGATTCTGATGAAGGAAGTGACCCGATTAGGGTCACCCGGGTCACTCAGGACCACCTCTCAGCCTTCCATACAAATGAAGAGTTGGTCAGACCGTAGAGAATACAAACCAATATATTTATTCAGATACACTCGAGTGGAGCCCAGTCTGCCCAGTCTCTTAGGATTTCTGCAGAGGAACTGACTACAGCAAACATGGTGATACATTATGTACAATTCAGAACCAGTGAAGGCACCCCCACAATGGAATTTTCCAGGCAGATGCAGCTACACAAAGAAGTACAGAAGGATAAGTTTTGATTCTGAGACCGGGCAAACACTTTCTCCTACTCAAGGTCGTTCCGTCCGTGCCCACCGCTAGACTAGTGGGAGAAGGCCTCTATCTAGTGTGAAAGGTATGCGCTAATAAGAGCAGTGTATTCATAGAGAAAAGGCAAGGCCCACCTCGGAGAAACAAGACTTACCAAAAGCTGTCTTTTCAGGAAGGGAAAGATTAGTTTTGATCATGATTCAAAATGGCGGCCAAACATAAAATGGTGCAGCGAATGCTAACTTACATAGAACAATACATAATCAACAGAGCGAAAACATTTTCATTCTAACACTGACCCACACTAATCAGACACTTCTGCATCTTGAATTGAACCTCTGTCAGAAGGACTGCTGTGCTGCTTAAAGGACTCAACTGGACTGCTTTTCTGGAAGGAGTGCTTTTCTGCTTGTTGCCCTGCTGCTCTCTGACTCTGCTGGAACAAGAGCTGAACTCTGCCTTCCTTCAAAATGATCCCCAAGAGCTTGCTGACTTGCCTCCTGTTTTCTGTCCAGTGTCAGAGTATGTGTGTCAAAATACACATATGTACACATCACATTGAGTAGGTACATTAGTGCTCACAGCAATGTTTAATCGAAACAAATAACTTACTTTACTCTCAAATTATACCCATAATATGTATTTTCTAACAGAAGCATATGAAACACTCAAGTAAAGAAGTAAAACATGTATTTAAAAAATATAACACACTCTAAAATAAATAACTACCACTATCTAGACTTACTCTACTTATTTTAATCAAAATCCTACTATACCTAACCTACATCTTAATCAACTTAACTATTCCTAACAAATCACATTATAAATATCAACCCTCCACCCCTTAACCCCTTTGCTGCTAGGCCTTCCTCCCCTGTGCTAAGCCTATTTTTGGCTATTTGGATTAGTTCGCGCTTAGGCCCCTGTAACTTTTTCTTCACGTAAGGTATCCATGCCAAATTTTCATCTTTTTCTTCCAACATCTGGAGGATTCTAAAGGTACACAGTGTTTGTGGAGTCCCCTGGAGAGGACCGAGAAATTAGCTAAAATACAGCAACATTTTGTTTTTTTTAGGAAAAATGGGAAGAAAGTGCTGCTTTTTCCAGTGAAAACTGACCCCTTTTTTGTAATGTGCCTAGCGTGTGTGGATTTGGGACCCTAGCTCAGCAGGCACCTAGAGAAACCTAGCAAACCTGTACACTGTTAAATACTAGACACCTATGGGGATCCAGCATGGGGTGATTTGTGTGGCTCTTGCCAGTTTCTGTTACCCAGAACCCCTTGCAAACATCAAACTTTGTAAAAAAAAAAAAAAGTATTTTCCTCACATTTCTGTGATAGAAAGTTCAGAAATCTGTGGGGAGACACAAATATCCACCTACCCAGCTTTCCCCCAAGCCTCCTGATGAAAATGCCTCACTGACAGAATATCAAGAAAAAATATATCGAGGAGAAATATAGAATACGAAAATATCGACTGCCTATATCTAAAATGGTAAGTACAAAAATCTCAAAAAAATATTGTTTACAATAATATAGCTGTATTAAGTATCGATTTTTAAATATATATAATTAAAAATATTAAAATAAACATGCATTAAATGCTAACATTAATTTATAAAAATAAAATATATTTAAATATATATTTTAACAAATAGAACAAATAAACTTACTTTTAAAAATGTAAACACACACACACACACATACATATATATATATATATATATTTATATTATTGCTCCTTTTCCTTTTGTGAAAGAAATTCAGCACTCACGGGGGCGTTTTGAAGATATTTATTCTTCCAGTATTAACAACAAACGCGTTTCGGCGGTCAGCCTTCTTCGGTGTTACTGGCACACCGGAAGCGACTCTATTTTACATCCGGGTCACTTGTGTATCACAATGGAAAGGGGACTAACGCAATACGCAAAATATAGCGCCATTTTGAAATGTTACACATACATATAAATTTAAATTTGAATTGCGTACACATAATTTATATACAATAAATATTGAATCACACTGTGACAAATTATAATTTCATCAATTAATTGATTAGTTTCGGCTGCTGTTGGATAAAACAGTCATATGTTTGGCTATCTTGCCGTGGATCGGCTATTATCCCCTCTTGCTGCGTCACGTAAATGTGACCAAAAGGAGGGAACTACATAATTACATTGATTTAACTATATACTCAATAAATATTGAACCACTATATGACATAATGTATCCTATTAATTAAAATACATGCCTTAATTACCATTCAAGGTTTTATAAAATTCATCAATCATTCAACATATATTAGCCAATTAGTGCCTTAGTGTACTGTTCTCTTGCCGTGGATCGGCTTAAGTCCCTTATTATTGACCATTGTTATTTATACATATCCTGTGACATAGATAATATGTAAGAGACATATTATAACTGCAACTAATGCCACTGTGTAACAGCCTAACGATTTTAATTTTTAATTTTTCATTTTTCAATTTAGGAGCCCAAGTGTGACGCCAACTCCTCCCCACTGTTTAATCCTTTTGGGAATTTAGTTCGCAGGTCTACAATATAACGTGACTCTAACCTACGTAGTCTCAGGGTTCTATCGCCCCCTCTGATATTGTCCGGGACATGGTCCAGACCATAGTACTGTGCCAGATTTCTATTACTGGAATGTTTATCTGCAAAGTGTCTTGCTACTGGATATGTTACATCTTTTTAGAGATTGCCCGTAAGTGTTCTAATATCCTTATTTTGAGTGGGTGAATGGTACTACCAATGTATCGTAGCCCACAAGGACATGTTAAACAGTATACAGAATACGTGGTATTACATGTCATAAATCTTTTTATGAGTCTGTTTCTATTTATGTCTGGTATAGTATAAGACAAAACTCTTTTGCTATTCGCACAGGCTTTACATTTCCCACACGGGTAAAACCCTCGCATTTCTTTCAAGGTACCCCTTTTCTGTATTACCTTGTCAAGATGACTTTGAACCAACATGTCCTTAAATGATCGGGCCTTTCTAAAAGTGACCATTGGGTAGACTGGAATGTCATTACAGATAATACTATCTGTTTTTAAAATATGCCAGTTTTTCTTAAGCATCCGTTTAAGATAGTTTGCTTCCGCTGAATATGTAGTAACCATCCTAAACTTACCCCCTTCGTTAGTATTGGGGATATTATTTGTTCTTTTCCCCAGTAATTGGTCTCTAGAAATCCCTTTTACTCTATTGAATGTTTTTTCCAATAATGTGTTATCATAGCCTCTTAAAGCAAATCTAGCAATACACTCTTTAGCTGACATTACAAAGTCACATTCTCTGGAACTATTCCATTTTAATCTTAACAGCTCTCCATACGGAATACTATATATCAATTTAGGTGGATGATTACTTGTCGCAAATAAAGTAGAATTTCCCGCCGTTGTTTTACGATATAAGGCTGTGTCTAATTTGCCCTCTGATACAAACACCTTCAGGTCCAGGTAGTTCACTGCCACTGAACTAACTGAGCCCGAAAAGTGCAAATTTAATTGATTGGTATTCAGGACATTAATATACTCATATGCTGACTCTGATGTACCTTGCCATATTATAAAGAGATCGTCTATGTAACGATACCACACGATAACTTTGCCCATCAATGATCCACATTCATATGATCTGGACACCTGCTCCTCCCACCAGCCAACGAACAAGTTCGCATAGCTGGGGGCGAAGCAGGTGCCCATCGCAGTCCCTGAGATCTGTTTAAAGAAATTCTCCTCAAAAAGAAAAATGTTATTAGTGAGACAAAATTTCGCAAATTCGATCAACATTTGATTATGCTCTGCAAATCGAAGTTGGCGCTTATTCAGGTAGAACTGCAAGGCCTCTAAACCAGCCTCATGATCTATGCATGTATATAGACTAGTAATATCCAATACCATTAATTGGTATGAAGAAACCCATCTTACTGCAGCAATTTTTTCCAAGAAATCTTTTGTGTCCTTTATATAAGATTTTAACTGAACTACAAAGGTGGCCACAAAATAATCAATAAACATAGATAAATGTTCTGTGAGACTGCCCTGAGACGACACAATTGGCCTGCCCGGCGGATGTAAAGGGTCCTTATGAAGCTTGGGGATATGATAGAATGTTGGGATTACAGGATTCGTATTTCGTAGGAATAAATGTTCATCAGTTCCCAACATTCGTTTATCGTACCACTTCCTAATTAAAATTTCATAGTTGTGTACGCTTTCTTGATAAATTTCCCGTGTAGTCGATTCATAATATCTACAATCCAACAATTGTCGTTGGGCTTCTTTGCAGTACTCAGTTCTAGTTTGAAGAACAATGTTCCCTCCTTTGTCCGAGGGCTTGATTATTATTGCAGTGTCCTGTATTAGACTTTCCAATGCTGCTTTTTCTTCCATTGATATATTATTCTTGATTTTATTCTTGGATTGCTTAGATCTAAACTGCAGTAAGTCATTAACCATGGCCTCAGAGAAGACATCTATTGCGTCGAGTGGCATCTGTGGTATAAATTGTGATTTTGGTTTTAGAGGACTCTCTTCCATTTCTTGCTCTATTCCAACACGTTTTGCTCTGTTGGCCATACTATCACTTTCAACAAACTGTTCTTCTTGATCACTTTGAAGATTTTCCAACAGTTCTATGGCAGGAGGCGACCTCCCTCCAAAACTACATGGACGCGAACAGAGTGCCGAGAGGGCTTCTCTGAGGCCATGGTTAATGACTTACTGCAGTTTAGATCTAAGCAATTCAAGAATAAAATCAAGAATAATATATCAATGGAAGAAAAAGCAGCATTGGAAAGTCTAATACAGGACACTGCAATAATAATCAAGCCCTCGGACAAAGGAGGGAACATTGTTCTTCAAACTAGAACTGAGTACTGCAAAGAAGCCCAACGACAATTGTTGGATTGTAGATATTATGAATCGACTACACGGGAAATTTATCAAGAAAGCGTACACAACTATGAAATTTTAATTAGGAAGTGGTACGATAAACGAATGTTGGGAACTGATGAACATTTATTCCTACGAAATACGAATCCTGTAATCCCAACATTCTATCATATCCCCAAGCTTCATAAGGACCCTTTACATCCGCCGGGCAGGCCAATTGTGTCGTCTCAGGGCAATCTCACAGAACATTTATCTATGTTTATTGATTATTTTTTGGCCACCTTTGTAGTTCAGTTAAAATCTTATATAAAGGACACAAAAGATTTCTTGGAAAAAATTGCTGCAGTAAGATGGGTTTCTTCATACCAATTAATGGTATTGGATATTACTAGTCTATATACATGTATAGATCATGAGGCTGGTTTAGAGGCCTTGCAGTTCTACCTGAATAAGCGCCAACTTCGATTTGCAGAGCATAATCAAATGTTGATCGAATTTGCGAAATTTTGTCTCACTAATAACATTTTTCTTTTTGAGGAGAATTTCTTTAAACAGATCTCAGGGACTGTGATGGGCACCTGCTTCGCCCCCAGCTATGCGAACTTGTTCGTTGGCTGGTGGGAGGAGCAGGTGTCCAGATCATATGAATGTGGATCATTGATGGGCAAAGTTATCGTGTGGTATCGTTACATAGACGATCTCTTTATAATATGGCAAGGTACATCAGAGTCAGCATATGAGTATATTAATGTCCTGAATACCAATCAATTAAATTTGCACTTTTCGGGCTCAGTTAGTTCAGTGGCAGTGAACTACCTGGACCTGAAGGTGTTTGTATCAGAGGGCAAATTAGACACAGCCTTATATCGTAAAACAACGGCGGGAAATTCTACTTTATTTGCGACAAGTAATCATCCACCTAAATTGATATATAGTATTCCGTATGGAGAGCTGTTAAGATTAAAATGGAATAGTTCCAGAGAATGTGACTTTGTAATGTCAGCTAAAGAGTGTATTGCTAGATTTGCTTTAAGAGGCTATGATAACACATTATTGGAAAAAACATTCAATAGAGTAAAAGGGATTTCTAGAGACCAATTACTGGGGAAAAGAACAAATAATATCCCCAATACTAACGAAGGGGGTACGTTTAGGATGGTTACTACATATTCAGCGGAAGCAAACTATCTTAAACGGATGCTTAAGAAAAACTGGCATATTTTAAAAACAGATAGTATTATCTGTAATGACATTCCAGTCTACCCAATGGTCACTTTTAGAAAGGCCCGATCATTTTAAGGACATGTTGGTTCAAAGTCATCTTGACAAGGTAATACAGAAAAGGGGTACCTTGAAAGAAATGCGAGGGTTTTACCCGTGTGGGAAATGTAAAGCCTGTGCGAATAGCAAAAGAGTTTTGTCTTATACTATACCAGACATAAATAGAAACCGACTCATAAAAGATTTATGACATGTAATACCACGTATTCTGTATACTGTTTAACATGTCCTTGTGGGCTACGATACATTGGTAGTACCATTCACCCACTCAAAATAAGGATATTAGAACACTTACGGGCAATCTCTAAAAAAGATGTAACATATCCAGTAGCAAGACACTTTGCAGATAAACATTCCAGTAATAGAAATCTGGCACAGTACTATGGTCTGGACCATGTCCCGGACAATATCAGAGGGGGCGATAGAACCCTGAGACTACGTAGGTTAGAGTCACGTTATATTGTAGACCTGCGAACTAAATTCCCAAAAGGATTAAACAGTGGGGAGGAGTTGGCGTCACACTTGGGCTCCTAAATTGAAAAATGAAAAAATTAAAAATTAAAATCGTTAGGCTGTTACACAGTGGCATTAGTTGCAGTTATAATATGTCTCTTACATATTATCTATGTCACAGGATATGTATAAATAACAATGGTCAATAATAAGGGACTTAAGCCGATCCACGGCAAGAGAACAGTACACTAAGGCACTAATTGGCTAATATATGTTGAATGATTGATGAATTTTATAAAACCTTGAATGGTAATTAAATTAAGGCATGTACTTTAATTAATAGGATACATTATGTCATATAGTGGTTCAATATGTATTGAGTATATAGTTAAATCAATGTAATTATGTAGTTCCCTCCTTTTGGTCACATTTACTTGACGCAGCAAGAGGGGATAATAGCCGATCCAAGTCAAGATAGCCAAACATATGACTGTTTTATCCAACAGCAGCTGAAACTAATCAATTAATTGATGAAATTATAATTTGTCACAGTGTGATTCAATATTTATTGTATATAAATTATGTGTACGCAATTCAAATTTAAATTTATATGTATGTGTAACATTTCAAAATGGCGCTATATTTTGCGTATTGCATTAGTCCCCTTTCCATTGTGATACACAAGTGACCAGGATGTAAAATAGAGTCGCTTCCGGTGTGCTAGTAACACCGAAGAAGGCTGACCGCCGAAACGCGTTTGTTGTTAATACTGGAAGAATAAATATCTTCAAAACGCCCCCGTGAGTGCTGAATTTCTTTCACAAAAGGAAAAGGAGCAATAATAATTTGCGGAGTACACGGCCGCATACAAGCACCCGTCCGAGAGTGCTTCCCATGGAGGTGTAAAGTGAGCGTGATATATATTTATATATATATAAACAGACACATATATAAAAAATATAAATAAACTAATATTTTAAATAATAATATAAATTAAAAAATAGTACATAATATATTATCAAAAATAAATGTATACATATTTAAATATACCAAAAACATAAAATATTAAAAAGGAAAACTAATTTAATTTAAAATAAAAAGTAAACAATACATATTTTTTACAATTTAATTATACATAATTTACAAACAAAAAACTATTGATATCTTTAAATAGTATTATTATAATAAATCAAACAGATAATTATATAAATTACAATATAAAATACATTATTAAAAATTCAAATAAATACATATAAATTTCCCACTACATTTAAAGAAAACATTTTTATACAAAATAAATATAAAAATGAGTACTCCCACCAACACAACACAACAATCAAAAAATTCTTTACATCACAAAAAAATAAGATTTACTACTCTAACTACAAAAAATATAAAGTTAATTAAAATACAACATTTGAAAATACTACAATTTACTATTAACAGTTCAATAAATATTATAATTAACAAAAAAAAAAATAATATTCCCACTCCAATCAGTGCAACAGTAGGGAAAGTGTTGGATTGCGGAGGGATAAAATTTAATATTCCCACTCCAGTCCGTGCAGCAGTAGGGAAAGTGTTGGATTGTGGAGGGGTAAAATCTACTATTCCCACTCCAGTCAGTGCAACAGTAGGGAAAGTGTTGGATTGTGGAGAGGTAAAATGTACTATTCCCACTCCAGTCCGTGCAACAGTAGGGAAAGTGTTGGATTGTGGAGGGTAAAATTTACTCCTCCCACTCCAGTCAGTGCAACATTAAAAAGTAGTAAAATATCTTAAACAAAATGAAAACATTTTTAAAAAGTAAATAAATTAGAATATATATTGCATAAAAAATACAAATATATTTAATATTAAAAATGTAAAATTGATTTACTTCCCACCCCATACACCTACAAAACCCACAACCCACATCTAAATTTAAAAAAAATTAATTGCACAGTTAACATAATTATCAATGAAACAAATATTATTTATGAAACACTAAGGGGCCGATTCCGATTCGGGCTGGAAATCTCCCCGACCGAGCCGGACCCGGAGAGATTTCCGACCGAATCGGACCCGTGCAGTCCGACCGAACGAGTACGATGCGCACGTATGCCATCGGACTCGAGTCGGTCGGACTCCCATTGAAGTCAATGGGAGCCTGTCGTACAACGCGTACGCGGGCTCCCATTGACTCAATGGGTGCGATGCGGACAAGTGCGCCCCCTACAGCGGGTACGCGGCAAAGTGATTCGCGCCGTACACGCACAGGTAGGGGGGACCCATGGGTCCCCCCTGTGTGCGACTCGCGCGGCTATGCATACAGGGGGGTCCGACACGGACCCCCAAAGTACGGCTCTGACAGCTCTTTCAAGCCGGAGTGCGCGGCTCGGTCGGATTGCTCGCGGCGCGCATCGTACTTACCCGGCCGGGGAACGTCTCCATTGCGCGGTGCGAGTCGTGTCCGTGCGAGTCGGTCGGTGCGGTTCGACCCGGGATCGAGTCAGTCGGAGCGGTCGGGACGCCCGGACGAGTCGGTCGGTGAATACGCATCGTACTCGCTCGCCCGGACGCGCGTACGGATCGGTCGGGAAATAGGGCTCCGAATCGGATCCGGTTAAGCCGAATCCGATTCGGAGCCCTACCGGCCGAGATCGAAATCGGCCCCTAAATATAAATTCATTAAAATTAATTAACTTCCGACCATTTACCCCTATAAACCCCACAACCCCAACCTAAAATTATACTAAAAAAAAATTAATAAGACAATTAAATTAATAAATTTACAATTAAATAATTATTAGTATTAACAAATAAAATAAAATCATTTAATCCCCACCCTTTACCCTATAAACCTCACAAACCAAACCTAAAAAAACATTCAATTAACCAATTAACAAAATTAATTATCAATTCATTAATCAGTATTAATTAATAATTAGTTATTAATGTATTAAAAATAAATTACTTCCCACCCTTTACCCCAATAAACCCAAACAGCCACACCGAAAAAAAATAATTAAACAATTAACATAATTAGTTATCAATGTATTAATTAATAATATTAAATAACCACTAAGGGGCCGATTACGATGTTGTTCGGAAAGGCTCTGAATGGTATTCGGAATCTCAGAATCCGATTAGCAACCTATGTTTCAGACCGAATTGTACACATTTCCAACCGACCAATTACAATGCACGGAAACCAATCGGGCTGTCGAAAATGGATCCGAAAGGCATTTCGACAGCCCGAGTCTTTCGGAGCCGAATCGTACAGCTCTATGAACACGCTTTCCGAGCGAGCGATTACGATGACCGGACAGCTGTTCCGATTCGGTCTGCCTGACACAAAACAGGTGTCGGAATCTGAATTTGGGGGCCCGTAGCAGGCACCCCTTCACCATGAGGTCTCCGGTTGGGGCCTGTGGGTGTACCCAAGTGACCCCCCTTTTAAACCATGCACAGTATGGCAGGCACGATGGGGTGGCCGCTTCAGGGTGGAAGGTTTCCCCCAACCACCCCTTTCTTCAATGGGAGCCTGTGTTTGCGTTCGGAACATAGGCTTCCATTGAAGTCAATGCAAGTCCGACCGAATGATGTTGGGAAGCATCGTAATCGGTCAGACTCGCAGAACACGATTCGGTCAGAAACGATTCCGAAACCGATTCGGTCAGAAGAGTTTCTGAACGATATCGTAATCGGCTTCAAATAACTAATAATAAAAATTTTAAATAAATTACTTTCCACCCTTTACCCCATAAACCCACAACCCACACCGAAAAAAAATAATCACACAATTAACATAATTAATTTATTATTAACAACTAATTATTAATAAATTAAAAATAAATTACTTCCCATCCTTTACCCCATAACCCCACAACCCACACCTAAAAACATTAATTACACAATTAACATAATTAATTATAAATTATTTAATTATTATTAATTAACAACTAATTATTAATGAATTAGAAATACATTACTTCCCATCCTTTACTCATATGACCCCCAACCCACACCTAAAAAATCAATTAATTAAAAAAAGATTAATTACAACTAATTATTAATTATTTATAAATAAATTACTTTTCATCCTTTACCCCTATAAATGCCACAACCCATAAAAACATTTACATAAAAAAGTTATAACACAATTAACAAAATGAAATATCAATTAAATAAATAATATTAATATAAAAATAATCATTAATTTATTATAATTAAATTACTTCCCACGCTATACCCCTATAAACCCATAAACCGCTACATAACTAAAAAAAACAAAATTTAATTAACTTAAATTTCATAACTACTAAAAATTTAACTAATATAGTAAGAAGCATAAACAATAATTTAAACAAAAAAATTATGTCATATACATTTAAAATATAGACTAAAAATTATAACAATAACTAAAAAACGATATTTTAAACAACTATAAGGCCCATTACGATACTGGGCGTAAAAAAATCCGCCACCCATGAAAGCAGCAAAAATCCGCCCGCCTACACCGTCTGAATACCGACCCAGCAATCATGATGCCTCGAACCAAAAACCGCCAGCGGCGGAAAAAACACACAAAATACCGCCCGCCCTAGCCCGAGTCGGAGTCAAACCGCCCGCCACGGACGGAAAGACGCACGACAACACAAAACCGCCCGCCCTCACGGTCGAGACACCGCACGTGAAATTAAGATCGCACCGACATGAGCGCGGAAAAACAACAAATACACCGCCCGCCAGCGTAAACAACACTGAAGAAAATGGACACGGCAGAAGCCATGGCGGCCACGTCCCTGCACAGAAACAGCCGCGGACTCAAACAAACACACACAACATGGCAAATAAGTCCACACAGCAACCCACGCACAAATACACAGACAAAGTACACATCCCGAAAACACACCACCCCTGGACAAACAAATAAACTACAAAGCCCAGAACACCAGCCACAACACACCTGAAAACAACAGACCATCAGGACACACCCACATAGGTAAGTACAAAAGCAGCCCCTCCACAGACCACAACCCCTTGCAACATTGCAAAGCAGAGAGGAGAGGAGAGGACACAGTGACACAGCAAGGACAGCAGCACACCACAGATACGCACACATCACACCCACCACCACCACCACCACCAAACACCGGCACCACAAACCCCCTGCACATCACACATCACACACCGCACCAGCACCACAAACACCATGGCATCACACAGAATGCCCAAGTTCACTTCCACTGAGCTGACGGTCATGGTCGACGAGATCGTCAAGGTGCACACACAAATCTATGGCAACCAGGTCCAGCACACACCACTAGCCACCAGAAACAGAATGTGGAACAGAATTGTAGACCAGGTCAATGCAGTCGGGACCGTACCCAGAAACAGAGGAGAGATAAACAAACGGTGGAACGACATCAAAAGCCTGGTCAAGAAGAAGGAGAGCAAAAATCGAGAGCTGGCTGCCACGACTGGCGGAGGGAATCCCGCGCATTACAAGACCTTCAAAGCGTGGGAGGAGAAGGTGCGAGTCATCATCCATCCGGAGATCCTCACCGGATTACCAGGGGGAGTGGAGGCTGGTAAGTACAAACAAATGTATACCAGCACACCGCTATGTACTCACATGCACTACCACCATGCCATAGCTCCGAGGGACAAACACCCCCATGTCCAGTACACAATACACAACACATCACTCACACATGCAACAGGCACCACCACACACACAGCCCAAACATATCAACTAACAAAACCATGGGGGCATGTGTACACCCAGCCAGCCACGTAACCACCAACAGGTCCCCTAGTACTCCAGAAGCGCCACAACGAGCACCCCCCACCCATGTGGCAGCCGTAGCTGCACCAACCGACAAGTAACAGGTAAGTAGCCGCAACACAAAGGCAGTGGGTGGGAGGGGGACAGCTGAAGTACAACACACACCAGGCCCCTAGTTCCACAGCACAGCAAGGAGGAGCACAGCCCACACCCCACACCCACGTAGCAGCCACTGCAGTGCACACCGGCAGCCGACAGGTAGACATCCCGCCCCAGGACAAACTGTGTCAGTGGGTGTCCAGCCATCACCACGACCCATAACACCGCCCCCACCCCCACAGACCTGCAACATGGAGCATCCCCCGCCCATAACCATGTTGCATCCAGTCCAGTGCACGCTCAAAAACAACCTGCAGGTGGGAAACTGGACAGGGCGAGGGTGACTGGAGGCATGAGGACTGAATTACGACTAACACATGGGACATGTCAAGTAGCAGAGGAACACGCAGCACTGCTCCCTGTCACAACCATGTGAACAATGTGCACACGGACATGAACCACAGAGTCACACCCCACATGACCCATCACAGACACAGCAACACCCAAGGAGCCACGTCTGCATGCACAAGTCACACTGATTACAGAACCACACGGCAGGCACAGTGCAACCCATCACACACAACTGCAACACCATCGAAGTCCTGTCCATGTGGCCCCTACTGCCTGTCAACCACACATCCCACAACTACGCCCATGTAAGACATACCACACTAGACGCAACAGCGTGGAACAACATAAATGCACACGAACACCACTGGACCCATCAAACACACAGACACACAATGCACATACAACATACCATCCATCTCATCCGTCAGCCCCAGTCACATGAAAGGTATGTCATCCGAACAGCTGGTCCACATACAGTAGTCACGCAAAGAAACATGCCCATGACAAATCATGTGCCAGAAGTGAATGAAGCGCACGTCACACTGTGAGCAACAACACACATAACATGGGCCACACCCCCGAGCACTGCATTGATGCACATGGCACAGGGCAGCACGCACACCAAGGAATTGGACCATCTGCAATACGTCGTGTGGCACACAACCATCACTCACTCATAACAATGCGTCCAATTACATGGCCAGAAATCACAACAGACAGCAAATATGCAGGGTATGTCAGACATACACACACCTCAGACCATGCACTGTCATGTTGCCACAACACATGTCACGTTCTGCACCCATGGCTCACAGTATGTACCCCAAAAGCATAGTTCATCTCAAATGCGTTTCAGGGGGCTGACCCCCATTTTGCCATCTGCGTTTCGAAGCGTTCCATTTGAACCCCCAAAGCATAGTTCATCTCAAATGCGTTTCAGGGGGCTGACCCCCATTTTGCCATCTGCGTTTCGAAGCGTTCCATTTGAACCCCCAAAGCATAGTTCATCTCAAATGCGTTTCAGGGGGCTGACCCCCATTTTGCCATCTGCGTTTCGAAGCGTTCCATTTGAACCCCCAAAGCATAGTTCATCTCAAATGCGTTTCAGGGGGCTGACCCCCATTTTGCCATCTGCGTTTCGAAGCGTTACATTTGAACCCCAAGAGCATAGTACAAACCAACCTCCACGATGGGTCTGGAGTCCGCATACACCAGAGCCACAAAAAGCAGGAGCACAGCAACACACCCATCGGCATTGCCAATCCGTCCCATGCCACATGTCCACAGCACACAGTCCCATTGGCATGCCCACACAACAACAAATAGCACAGCCACACACACGGCTCCGGTAAACCTGTGCACGACTGTGCACGAACTGTGGATGTCAGACAACCTATACATACTTTGTCAGGTGCAACACAATAACATATCTCATTCCCCCACAGGTGACGAACTGCTGGATGCTGGAGATGGAGACAGCAGCCAGCACAGCCAGCCTGCAAGCCCCCAACAAGGACTCACGGATGTGGAGGATCTGTCCTCCTATTCGGACACGGACCACCCAGCAGGCCCATCTGGTGTGGCAGGGCCCAACCGCACCCCAGGCACCCTCCTACCCACCAACCCATCATCCAGGGCTGATGACCACTCACAGCCCCCTGCTGCCACTGTCGTAGCGGCCACTACCACTGTTGTGGCGGCCACTCCCACGGTCGTTGCGGCCACTCCCACTGCCGCAACCACCACCACCGCCGCGACCACCACCACGTCATCACTGGCCCCAGCCCCAGCGCAAGTGGTGGTCCGGCCGACTGGGTCCACCCTGGGAGCCACAGCGAGGACCGTGGTGAGCAATGTGGCTAGTGGGCAGGTCGGTGGCAGCAGTACTGGTAGGAGGAGCAGGGACAGGCTAACGCCAACTGTGCCTGGGAGCCAAGCCCTGCCGCCAATCGACAGAGTCCTTGGGGCCTATGAAGAGGCCCAAGGCGAATGGGCCAGGTCGGCAAGCGACACGCGGGAGGTCCTTGCGGTGTTGAGGTCCATGGACGCCCATATGGCCCAAATCGCGGACCTCATGGGCCAGCTGGTGGTGGGGGGGAGGGCACAAGCAAGGCCAGCAACACCACCTCCGCCACCACCTACTGTGGCGCAGGTTCGTGCAGCATCGCGTTCCCCTGCATCCACAGCGAGTGAGCACTCCTCAACCACCACCAGCGGAACATCAACACCCCCCCCCTACCAAACGTGGAAGGGGCCGTCCGAAGTGGAAACAGGTGTCCAGAGAGGACTTCGCCCGCACCAAACGCCAGTGAGTCAGCCAGCCACCTTGACCACCTACTGCATTGACTTGTAATACGATCCTACCCCACACTGCCATGTGAATGGCATGTGTCTGTTGGACTGTGGACATAGAACTCCATGGGTACACCTTGACCATCACGCAGCCATTACCGTCAACTCATTGTCACAGCATGCACCACATTTGTCATCACCTTGCACACAATCACATGTCACCGCTGTAAATAAATACACCTTGATCACAATCGGCTTAATGTGTCCTGGGTTTATTCCACGATGTGCAATCGCCACCATGAGCAGAATTGCATCTGCTGTGTGGCATGTCGATGGGACAGGAGAGGCTGCAGGGACCTAGGGGTGAAAAACAGAACAAGAGTACATTCAATGAGTGTGTCACACACTCATCACACAGTACCTGTCACCAACTACAAGCAATGCACACACATCTCACAGAGCAACAGGGCACAATGCTACAGCCACTGACAGAGGCATACCAACCTGGACATGGACCATTGACACACAGCACTCAGTGAACAAAAGGCCCCAGTAACAGAGCACACATACACCTGCACAACTACAGCTACATCAGCCGTCGTACATGGTCACTCACCGTCAAGTGAAGTAGCGGGCGATGAGCTGCTGACGCACATTCACAGCTTCATCCTCTCCACTGTCTTCTTCACTGGAGCTGTCCTGGTGTGCAGGCTGGGGCCCTGGTTGATCTCCGTCATCCACAATTAGGGGGATCTGCTTTCGAATGGCCAGATTGTGCAGCATGCAGCACGCCACCACTATCTGGCACACCTTCTGTGGGGAGTACGCCAGCGCACCCCGGTGCGGTCCAGGCATCTGAACCTGGACTTGAGGAGGCCAAAGGTACGCTCGACCACACGTCTGGTCCTCCCATGTGCCTCATTGTAGCGGTCATCTGCTGGGCTCCGAGGATTTCGCAATGGACTGAGCAGCCAGGGCCCATTCGGGTAAGCCGAGTCACCTGGGCGTGAGGGACACAGAGAACCGTTGCAATTCAAACAGGACAGTAGACAGCATCCTTAAGCCAGCACGCTACACAACTCCACATACTCACCGACAATCCAGCCACGGTCCTGTTGCAGATTGGTCATCAGTCGTGGTAATATGCTGTTGCGCATGATGTGCGCGTCATGGGCCGAGCCTGGGAACTTTGCACACACGTGGGAAATGACCATGTCCGCAAGGCACACCACTTGCACATTCAGGGAGTGCGTGTGCTTCCGGTTGCGGAAGAGCTGCTCAGTGGCCTGTGGTGGGACAAGGACAACATGGGTGCAGTCTATGGCACCAACGACGTGTGGGATCCGTCCAAGAGCATAGAATGCACCCTTCACTGCCGCCAACTCACGTGCCCTGGGGAATCGGATGTACCTGTTCCTGTACAGCATCATGGCTGCCAGTACATCCCTCAGCACCATGCTGAACATGGGCTGGGACATCCCACCTCCACTGCCCACTGTGTGCTGGAATGACCCAGTGGCGAAAAAATGCAGTGCAGCCATCACCTTAGCCGTGGGGGTGAATGCTGTCGGATACACCCTGCGAGGACGGAGGTGGGGTTCCAACATGGCACATAGTCGATGCAGGGTTGGTCGGTCCAGACGAAATTTCCGGATGACCTCAGAATCCTCCATGTCCGCCAACAATTGGTAAGGGCGGTAAATGTTTGGTCTCCGCCTAGGAAAGATGGAAGTGGACACATGTCAAAGCAACACGCCACGTGGCATTTTCACATACACATAACTGATATGACAGAGCAAGAACATGAGTCACAGAACAGCTGTCATGCAGGGACAGCACAGCCACAATACACTTACACAGGTCTCCCACCAATAGCAATGGGCAGTGACACAAACCATTGCTATGTGCATGCACATGGGGATCCAGGCCTCAATGACCTGTGAGGCGTGCTGATGGGGACTGACTGCATATTCGGCAAGCGGCAACACCACGGCAACATGACTGGCTGCTGTGCATCACACTGCTTCCGAGGCTGGATGAGTATGGCACACACCAACGACGATGTGGGCACAGGCTGAGTGGCCAAGACAAGTGGGACCTGTGGCACGAGGGGATATGAGACAGTCATTGGTGTCACCACTGCACCCTATGTGCAGCACTGTACGGATCACACCTCCAGAAGCATTGTCAGGTGTACACATTGACAGCCCCATGCCAACACGGCTTGTGCTTGCAAATACACATCACATGTGACACGTAACCTTGCACGTGCCAAGTGGCAGATGTACATAGTGAGAGATGACATGCGTGTGCATATGCGTATACCATGCACCCATGCCAATGTGCAGATGATGACATGCTAACAGACATGTGGGGGCCGGCCACTGGCCGTCCCTGCCTATGCACATGGCATGTTGTGGCCCCGTCCATTGTGCACCTGCACCCACACGCACATCATGGCCACACCTGCAGATGCAGTGCGCACATCATACTGTGTGGTGCACATGGCATCAGCGGACTGTCACCAACATGGGCCAGGCCATTATGGCCAACTCCGATGACCCTCGCGGTTGCACCCTGCGTGTTCCACTATGGAGGTTTTAAACCCGAAACCGGTCCCAGGATGCTTGTTTCCGGTCCAGGGAAGACATGGCTTGGCAGTTCGGGCTGGACTGTTCCCATGAGGCGCAGGGTCAGACTGATTTGCATATGGCCATGTCTGAACTGGGGTGGTGGAGTGAGCTAAAGAATGATGATGGATTAAACCCAGATCAGTTGACTGGGGGTGAGTGTTTGATTTGCTCTAACGCTCCGTCCATCGTCCCCTTTGGTACCACTATGGAGGTAGGCGTCCCGGGCCAGCTGGGTGCAGGCCAACGTCAGCAATTGCCAATGCAGGTCTCAGTGCACTTGTTGCTCGTGTGAATGTCAGGCTGGGCCATGCTGCCCCTCTCAGTCCCAGCAGGCCTGGCCTGCACATTGACTGCACAATGCCAGTAGGTGACAGCACCGACTGCCTAGTGGGTTGCATGTGTCTCCTGTTCAGGACCCTCCAGATGGGCGCTAACTCAGTACTGACTATTGGACACACCATGTCTCGTGATAGGGATGTGTGTGTGGGATGGTGGCACTGAATGTGACCTCCGTTGCGTGGTGGGCCATGCACAGGGCGAGTACGTCGATGATTGCGCAGTGTTGGTCACAGTGGGTGCACCCACACAGATGTGTTGCCCTATGTTCATTTTCTATGTCCGCATGATAATGGACTGTAGATGTGGGCAGACTACACATTGGTCGATGTGCTGTCAATTTGAATGTGCCTTCACACCAGGCACAGCTGCCCCTGCACATGTGACCCCTGCTGCACTCGCTGCTGGGTCTGTGGAGCTGATGCACCATCTGTGCGTGGGGCGGACAGCTCTCCTCACTTCCGTCATTGCGCATGTCATCACTTTGCCGCAGGTGACATGGATCATGGAGGGCCCACATGTACGCGTGGGTGGCCTCAACAAGTGTGTCCAATGGTTGACACCCCCAGTCAGTGCTTCGAATGTGAATGATGTTGTGCTGGTGCTAATTTCTATGTGGCGGGAGGGCGGGGCTAGGTGCGGGCTTACATGCAGGACATGGGAGGGTGATCGGATTAGCGACTAGTTGCAATACACACGGGGCACGTCTTTTCCTGTCCACATCAGGGTCATTCCTTGAACTCACTGACAGTAATACAGTCGTCTTTGTCCCTGTCCTCATGGCCTCCCCTTGCTCCCCCCAATATGCATTTGCACCTGTGGGGCTAGCGCATTCAGATGCAGCCCCAAGCTCGCCCCGGAGAGGCCAAGGAGTGTATGTGTGGGTCCAGTTGAACGAGTGGTTTGTCTCACGGCATGATGTGTGGCGGGACGCCGTCCACCTGCGTGGTGCCCCGACTCGAGACCCGGGCAACATAGACAATGCATAGCAGTCTCCGCAGTCCGGATACACCACCTGCGACACACAGAGGCTGTAGCTGCCCTAGCAGCCCATGCCGCGTCCATCTGGGGCTGATGGACCCACACATTCACTCTTTTGCCTCACTGGGGCGGGCTCGGAGGTGCTTGCGCACGCGCTGGCTTCTCTGTTGCAACGGCATGTGACGTGTGTGGAGATGTAGGCAATGGGTGGGATGGTGCGAGCCACCTTCCGTGACGTCACTCCTGCTCGTGATGTGTGCGTCCCCCAATACTTCCATATGACTTGTGCCATGCTACACATTGAGGATGTTTTGCCTGCGTGATGTGTCCCGGAGGAGCGCGCCGAGTCCTCTCCCCCACCATGCTCCACTGCCATCCCGTGCCCTGGATTGCCTGTGCAGGTTGACATTGTTGGGGATACACCTGGTCGGCAGGGGCTGTGTGTGCCTTGTCAAGGGCCTGGCGGGCGCACAACAGGATCCAGCTTGTCCACAGAGGGTGGGCTGACGTGTACGCCTGATACCGCATTGTTCGTGTGCCCGGCTGCTGTGCACACATGTGTTCACATCCCCCCGACAGGTGGCCTTTAACATTGCCCAGGGAAGCGGTAATGTGCAGTTCCGGACCCCTCCCGACACAGCGTGTTTCAACTTTGCATGTGCGCATCTACCCGTCACACCCACCCACCTGAGCGAAGCGTCACTCCCGCTTCACACGACACATGTGTGTCTTCCACAGTTGTGATACTCATTTGCGTTAACATCCAATGACAGTGGACTACATAGTCATGTCACGACTGCCGTGTACATCACACACTCTCATCATCTCACATTCGTACTTGTGAAAGGAATCAGCAGAGACAGTTTCTTTCTTCAAACCATGTATTGTGACTTATGTCCTCTGTGATGCAGTATAGTGGACACTACTGGCAGCGGAATGCATGTGGAGGATATACTGAGCATGATTACACATAGCTAAGGGTGTAGGGGTACATGTGATTAGCTGTTGCATGTGGGATGTGGGCTTCAGAGTTACATCTGCTTGGCCGTTGCTGTGCTAATGTTCATTTGCAAATAGCTGCGGTGCTGCGGACTTTGACACAGACGGTATACATTTAGCCTACCAGACCGCTTGGCATCATGGGCACAGTCCATCTCAGTTCCATGTGACAGGTGTGCTGCTGTTGTTACTCATGCACGCGTGCGTGTGAGTTGACATCAGGGTATGGGCTTACGTGCATGCAACGGCGTCCCACTTGTTGTTGCCATATGGTGGCTACTGGACATGTCACAGTCACTGGGGTCGTGTTGTTGTTGTATGCACTTGTCGTCCATGCAAAGGTCCTGTTACGGGATTTCCGGGGAGGGGGAGAAGGGGTGCAGCTCTCACATACTCCAGCCGAGCGATTCCTGTCCACTGTGCGGTGCATATGTCCATGGGCGCAGGATCCATGTCATGGCATAGTTGTACGTGCAGTTCTGTCCATGTGGGTGCGATACACATATCCCATGCCACTGCCTCCCCCGATACATGCAGAGTTCCTGGATGTGATGGGGAACAGAGTGCATGTCCCGGACACATCCGATGTCATGGCAGTGTCGTTGATGGTGTGGTATCAGTTGCAGGTCGTTTGGTATGGCTGTTGTAGTGGTTACTGGCCAGTCCGTGCGGAAGCTAAGCATGGGTACAGTGTCGGACATCATGGCTCAATTGGGGGATTGCGTCGGGGTCCTACGAATTGACAGGTTGACAGGTATGCGATGGCTTCCTGCAGGGCTTCCATTTCATTGGTGGTATACATGTTTGCCAGCCAATGTAGCGGATGGTGGCTGTCACGGTGTTGTTCGTAAGTTGTCCCTTGTAGGAGCATGATGGGGCATGCTGGGTGACATTCGATGTAGCTGTGATCCATGATCCGTCATGTGGAGGCACAGTGGTCCCATTGCAGTGTGGGTCCGATGTTCGCCACATACGCCATGCCCCCATAGGCTGAACAGACCCTGTCGTGTGCATCCAGAGGGTGGAATAGTGGTAGCAGGTGCGCCCTTGGACATGCCGGGTTGGAGAGGCACACTCCACAGGATGGTGGAAGGGACACCTCCGACAGTAGAAGACGGGTATGACGCAGCTGAACAATGCGATGCGGTAAGTCAGTTGGTAACTTACGTTCAGCAGGGATAGGGGTTCGCATCCCATTATCTGTATCAGGTTGTGTTTGTACAGCTTGACCTGTCTGGCGTAGTTGGGTAGGTGTGTTGTAGGTGCCATTTTGCTGCGGGGCGATGTGGTGGCGTGCTCCGGCTGTGTGTGCAGTCTGCAGTGTGCAAGCTCCGAGGTTGCTGTGAGGTCTGTGATGGTCGTAGGGGGCAGGACTTGTGTTCTGTTAGCTTGTGCGGAGGACACGGGCCCTCATCCCACGTGCTTCTCTGAATGTTCAAGGTCAGTGGTGTGTGACTCCTTCCAGATAACTTGCATGGGAACAGCATGCGGGAGTTTTATATTTTTTCTTTCCCATTCGGTATGTTCTTAGGTGATATGCGCTATCTGCCCTGTGGTCGGTTTCCTCTGCATGCCTGTGTTGGTCTTTTTTTGGGACAATGGCTGTATTCTCTGGCTTGTTTAGTCGGGTTGTGGTTTCGGAGTTGGAATGGAAGGTCATTCAGTGCTGTCTGCTCTCCCGTGTGTGGGCGGCAGGCTGTGTTTCCGCTATGCGTTGGGCCTTGTGTGTGGGTGTCATTCTTGGGTCCACCTGTTGTCGGTCCCCGGGCTCTTTGGTGTTCCGTTTTGTATGTCTGGTTCATGGGTGCAGGGTGGTATGGGTGTTTCTGTGTGGTACTGGCGTGCCTCTTCCCGACGGGGCCCATGTTCTGCTGGGTGGTGTTGCCGCCGCTGTGTGCTTCGCCATGTTTGTCACACAGGGGTGTGTCCTGATGTTGCGTGACTTCACTGACATGTGGGCGTCGGTTGTGTGACGTTGGGTGTTGTCCGTGAATTGGGCGTTGGGGACATGACTGTGGCAGGCCTGTCACGTGTCATGTGCGTTCTGGGTGTGGCTGGTGTGTGTGGTGCTTGGTTGTGTCCCTGTGTTGTTTGTGTGCGACGCATACATGGCGTTATGGTTGGGCGCTGAGTTGTGCGCATGTGTGGCTGCGTCATCGCCGCTGTGCTGCGGTGCCGTGACGGGGTCGTTAGTTCCTGGTCCCAGGTGGTGTGCCCATGATAGTTGCGAGATGTTGCAATTTGCCCTGTGTTACATTTGTGGGTGCAGTGGTGGATGTGTCTTGTCCACGCAGGGGTGTTGGGGGGTGCCATGTCCTCCTTTTCCGCACTTGCACTGTGTGCGCTGTTTGCGTGCCCTTGTTGTGTGTGTGCCTACCTGCGTCTCCGCGGTACGTTGCCTCCTTGGTGGTGCATCAGGTATAGCATGGGGAGGGCCTGCAGTGCTGGATTCATGCTCGGGGGGTCATCTCTTCGGTGTCTGTGCTCGGCGTTCGGGTTTCCGCCTCACTTTCACGTGCGGTGTCTCTTAGCCGTGGGAGCTGTTTGTTTGCGGCATCGTAATTTGTACGCCGGGCGGTACGTGATTTCGTCTGGCGGTGTGTCTCCATTGGGCTGCGCCGCTACGTGAGCGGGCGCACTTTGATGGCGGACGGCGTCGCTGGCTTGCCGGCGGTGTTTGGCTGCCTTTTCACATCGTAATTTGGCGGGCGTGTGGGCTGCGGCATGCGGGCGGTAACTGGTGGTTTTTGCATCCGCCAGCACGGCGGTGGTGCTTCCGCCCGCCATTCTAATGGGCCCCTATATTTTTGAAAATGATATTAATGACTTCTACATTTTAAAAATCGATATTACTTACCTTCAAATCGATATTCTTGACAAAGATATTCTTGCACTCGATATTTCCATTCCAGGATATTTTTAACTCGATGTTATGGTGAGTCGAACTTTTTTCCTCGATATTCTTTCTCATTACCGATAAAAATTGTACCCCACTTGTGTGGGAAGGCCTAGGGTCCGCAACAGGAAACAGGCTAAAATACAGCGTGGACACATCACATTTTTCCAGTGAAAAACGGATCCTTTTTTTGCAAACTGTCTAGCTGTGGATTTGGGACCTTAGCTCAGCCGGTACCTAGGAAACCTAGCAAAACTTAACATTTTTGTGGATCCCAGGATGGGATGACTTTTGTGGCTCTCAACAGGTTCTGTTACCCACAATCCCTTGCAAACCTCAAACTTTGTCAAAACAACACATTTTCCTCATATTTCTGTGATGGAATGTTCTGGAATCTGTGGGGAGCCACAAACTTCTACCCACCCAGCATTCCACCAAGTCTTCCGATACAAATGGTACATCACATGTGTGGGTATACCTAGTGCTGGCGACAGGAAACGGATCAAAACAATGCGTGGACACCTCACTTCTTCCCACTGAAAACTGACCCTTTTTTTGCAATGTGCCTAGCTGTAGATTTGAGACCCTAGCTCAGCCGGCATCTAGGAAAACCTAGAAAACCTGTACATTTTTTAAAACTAGACACCCAGGGGAATCCAGGATGGGGTGACTTTTGTGGCTGTCACCAGGTTCTGTTACCCAGAATTCCTTGCAAATCTCAAGCTTTGTAAAAAAACAACTAATTGTCCTCATATTTCTGTGATGTAAAGTTCTAGAATCTGGAGGAAGCCACAGACTTCCATGCACCCAGCATTCCCCCAAGTCTCCCTATAAAAATGGTGCCTCACTTGTGGGGGTAGGCCTAGTGCCCGCGACAGGAAACGGCCCAAAGCACAATGTGAACACATCACATTTTTCCACTGAAAACTGACCCTGTTTTTGCATTGTGCCTAGCTGTGGACTTTGGACCTTAGCTCAGCCGACACCTAGGGAATTCTAGCAAACCTGAACATTTTTGAAAACCATACAACCAGGGAAATCTAGAATGGAGTGACTTATGTGGCTCTCACCAGGTTCTGTTGCCCAGGATCCCTTGCAAACCTCAAACTTTGTAAAAAATAGACATTTTCTTCATATTTCTGTGATGGAAAGTTTTGGAACATGTGGGGAGCCACAAACTTCCGCACACTCAGCATTCCCCAAAGTCTCCCTATAAAAATGGTACCTCACTTGTATGGGTAGACCTAGTGCCCGCAACAGGAAATGGCCCAAAACGTACTGTGGAGACTTCAAAAATATCGATCACAAAAAAGACCTGGTTTTGCGAGGGAGTCACCTGCATTTTTCATTTTTGGTCATGAGCTCGGTGGGCATCTAGGGAAACCTACCAAACCCAGACATTTTTCAAGACTAGACACCCAGGCGATTCCAAGGAGGTGTGGCTTGCGTGGATCTCCCAACGTTTTCCTTCCCAGAATCCCATGCAAATCTCAAATTTAGCTAAAGAAAAAAAACATTTTCCTTCAATTTTGGGTTGGGGTCACTGAGCTGGCACACATTTCCTACCACCTAGCGTTCCCCTCGGTCTCCTGAGTAAAATGATACCTCTATTGTGTGGGTGGGCCAAGGGCCTGAGACTGTGATGGGCCACAAATGTAGAGATTGAGGGGATAGCACAGCGAGCTCTAAGCGCTATATTTTTTTAATATATGTTTTTAGGCTGACTCTGCATTGGACACCCAAACAAGTAAGGCATCATTTTTATCAGGAGACCAAGGAGAATGCTGTGTGGTAGGAAATCTGTGTCAGCCTGGTGTTCCCACAGCTTTCCCACACAGACATGTGAGGAAAAGTTAATGTTTTTAGCTAAATTTGATGTTTGTAGGGGATTCTGGGTAAAAAAACGTTGGGGGATCCACATAAGCCACACCTCTCTGGACTCCCCCAGTTGTCTAGTTTTCAGAAATGTCTGGGCTTGGTAGGTTTCCCTATATGGCTGCTGAGCCCGGGACTAAAACGCAGGAGCCTCATTTGCAAAAACAGTTTGTTTTGTGATGGATGGGCGCAACTGGGTTTTTAGTTCCCATGCTGGGCAGCCATCTAGTTAACATATCACTGATCTGTGCCCATTTTTTGGGGGGGCATCGACATGCCCCTTCAGGGCAGCCCCCACCCCTGCACTAGGAAATAATTAGTCCCTGGTGCCTAGTGGGCTTTCTGCACCCCTGGGGGGCAGATCAGGGGCTATTGCCGTGATATGCCCCTGGGGGCAGAAAGACAGTGCCCATTTTTTATGGATGGGTGGGGGCATTGGCATGCTCATTCTGGGCAGCATCCACACCTTTTAAAAAAAAATAATCAGGGTGTCTAATAGGCAGATTGGGGTAATAACCCCCATCTGCCTCCCAGGGGGCAGAAAGACTGTCCCTTTTGTGTTGGGGGTGAAGGCATCGGCATGCCCATTGTGGGCAGCCCCCACCCCTCTGTTAAAAAAACCAATAATCCCTGGTGCCTAGTATGCTTTTTGCCCCCGAAGGGGCAGATTGGGGGCTATTGCCGACACGTGCCCCCCAGGGGGGGCATAAAGACTGTGGCAATTTTGGGAGGGGTGGGGCATTATAATGCCCATTCAGTGCAGCCCCCACCCCTATATATTCAAAAGAAAATAATCCCTGGTGTCTAGTGTGCTCTCTATCCCCCCGGAGAGGGGCAGATTGGGGGCTGCTGCCCCCATCTGCCCCCTAGAAGGGGCAGAAAGACTGCACTTTTTGTTTTTTATGGGGTCAGGGCATTAGCATGCCCATTCTGGGCAGCCCCCACCCCTCTTTTAGAAAGAAAAAAGAATCCCTGGTGTCTAGTGATCTTTCTGCCCCTCCTGGAGGGCATATCAAGGATAATAACCCTCATCGCCTACATGAGGTCAGAAATACTGTTCCTTTTGCAGTGGGGCCCATCGGGGCAGCCCCCAACCTTCTTTTATAAAAAAAGAAAAAACTGTAATCCCTTGTGCCTAGTGGGCTTTCTGCCCACTAGGGGTCAGATCGGGGGCTATTGCCCCCATTTGCGCCCTAGGGGGGGCGGAAAGACTGTTGCAATTTTTGGGAAGGGTGGGGGCCTTATATTGCCCATTTAGGGCAGCCCCCACCCCAACACATTTAAAAGAAAATAATCCCTGGTGTTCCGTGTGCTTTCTGTCAACCCGGGGGGGGGGGTAGATTGGAGGCTACTGTCCCCATCTGCCGCCCCAAGACTGAATATGGCCAAAATATACAAGGGGAGCAAAATACCTTGCCCAAGGGGCTGCTCCCCCCTCCCTGGTGACTCGCCGTTGGATCCCTGCTTGGAGATTGCCCTCCTTCGGCGATCGCCAAGCAGGGATTCACTAGGAAAGGGTACCATTGGAAAGGGGAGATTCTCCCCTTTCCAATGAAACCTCTCTCGTCACTATGTTCTTGTGAGCACATAGGCAGTGAAAGTGAAATGAGACCATCGGCTCATTTCACTTTCATTTTCAATGTAATAACGTCAGCGCGCCACGCGTGCTATCGTCATTCCATTGAAAAAAAAAATGCCTCAGGAGGTTGGAAGCTCTTCCCCAGCACCTGAGGTTTAAAAAAAAAAAAGGAAACCCCTCTGCTATTTAGAGCAGAGGGTTTTGGTGCTCGTGTGCAGAGGGTGGAATGGTTCCGTCCTTGGCACACGAGCACTGTGGTGCATGACGGAACCATTCTGTCATGCGCGTGGAAGAGATTGATATACATAAACAGACACAAACCTAGATATACTATGGCCTAAACATTTAGTAATTAAACATTAATTATCACATATCTAACCACACAAATATATTTTTTGTATTTTTGTAGCTTTAATATTTTCATTTTATTCTCCTAAACATCTAACATTTAAACCCCCTCCCGGCGACTTACTTTTACCACTTTTTTCTGAACATTAAACTTAACACTACAAGTTACCTATTTCATCCTACTCTTAACCTACTCTTAACCTATTTCTAAAACTAATAAATACCCTAACTAACTAATTCATTTTAATATATACACGCAAAATAATAAAAGGTAAGGGGAAAAGACAGAGAGAGACTCACTATTTGAACTAAATTTGTTGGGATATTAGGTAAAGGGCCTCCTGGCACCTGTGAAGCAGCTGATTGTTCTGAATCAGAGAGGGGCACTGTATTTTTCAAAAAATGAATGTAATTCAATAGGGAGCAAGAAAAAGAGTCTGTAAAGGGTCGTATAGGTCACAGAATGACAGATATTTATTCGCATAAATTTCAATTTTTAGGGTGCTCACACAGTAAGTGAAAGAAAGCGTGACGTGAAATAGTGATAGTGAACTTTTAGCCAGCAACAGCAGCAGCAGGACGTCTCCGTCTGCACGGCTTCAGGCACCCATTCATTGCCCTGTCGCCCAACCAAATAAATTGATACTGCCCTGGTGGCTTCATGTACTACCCAGCTGCACTGCTTTAGTCTGCTTGATCTCACATGACGATTTAATCTGGCTTTTAAAACACACTGCCTACGGGGAGCCCTTGACTCCCGTGCTGATTCACTGTCCCTGGGAACCACCCAGCTAATCATGGGTTATTTTCCTTAAACCCAATTTGCTTCGGACCAAGTTTTTCCGTCCTTTGACTTACCGCCAGTGACTACGATCAATTAGTACGATCACTAACTAGCTCACCATTGTCCTGAAGATGAACCCCAATAATTGGGTTCGAAACGCTCGTCGACCATTCTACAACATGACCTCCTTGTAACCTGTATAAATCATTTAGGGAGTTCAACTACATTGTTGTCAATGCGATGTCTTTTTAAAAAGTTCACTATCACTATTTCACGTCACGCTTTCTTTCACTTACTGTGTGAGCACCCTAAAAATTGAAATTTATGCGAATAAATATCTGTCATTCTGTGACCTATATGACCCTTTACAGACTCTTTTTCTTGCTCCCTATTGAATTAAATTCATTTTTTGAAAAATACAGTGCCCCTCTCTGGATCACCACTCTTGCTATTGGACCTTTTTAGGCCACACTTGAACCATTGTTCTTATAAATCCAGTACCACCCCAGGTTCATATATCGGGGTACCCTTGTTTCCCAAAAATCTGATTGTTCTGAATCAGCAATCTGTTTTCTTTCTCCATTTTTTTCCAAGCATCTCTAGGGCTTTTTTTGTGCTTTGCAATGACATTATAGAGGCTCAAGGACATCTTTTGTTTTTTTTGCCTCTGTGCTGAATGTCCCTTGGTACCAGCATCTCTGTGTCCATGTTTTGCTGTCTTCTTCCCGCTGCCATAAGGGGTAGCCCTCCTGTAGATGTGGTTGGCTGTTGTGTGTCTCCAAAAGAAGCCGAGGTTCAACCACCTTCAGTTCCTCATGTAGTCTTTATATATGTCTATAGCCACCGGCAGCCTTCTGGATACGTTCCTAACGTGTCTTCGGGGATGCACATTTTTTCCTTTACAAAACATTGTCAACATGCCAAATACATACATGCTCTACCATCTTAATAATGTCATAAACACTGAAATTAAAAAGTATGCCACGGTCTAGCCATATCAACTTGCAAGTAGTACAACACGTTCTGTCGATTTGCTGTATTCATGCTACTCACATGGCCATACCAGTAAAGTGAGTCATCAAAACCTATTTCACAACATATATAGAGCACACACTATGGTGTTGCCATGTGTCAGGTCCTTCTGCATCTGGGCCATATAACATTTACAAATGAATATTCCACATTGACTGTGAGCACTTGCAAACTCATATCCATGCTCTCCAAACAACATGAGTATCACTAACCCACTCTATCACAATCCCACTGGATTATTACTTACTGCATCACTACACTTAATCAGCACATATCAGAGTGTACAAATAATAGCTTGCATTTTTTTGTATCCATTCTAACTGTCAATACCAATATTAATTTGACTAATATATGATGGAGCTGTGACAATATCACACATTTAGGGCCTCATTACGATGTCGGGCGGAGTTTCCTCCGCCTGACATCGTCTCGGTCAAGGGACCGACCGACACCCGGTCGGGGGTCCCGACCGACTGATTAGTATGCGACCGAACACTGTTCGGTCGCATGCCTATACTTTACAATGGGAGCATGTATTTCGGCCGGAATACATGCTCACATTGTAAAATGGGAGGTGCAGTTCATCCCTGCACCCGTGGCAGGAACCTAAAGGTGCCTGCCACAAGATGCAGGGATCAACAGGGGGGCACCATCATGGTGCCCCCTCGGCCTCCAACCGGAAGCCCTGCACCCATGGGGGCCCTTCTTGGGGCCCCCAAAATCGAATTCTGACAGCCTTTCTGTGTCGGAAAGGCCGGCACAGAAGCACTGTCGAAATCCGTCATCGTAATCCCACGGTCAGAAAGAGCCGCCCTTGGAATTACTGACAGTATTACAACTGTCGGATGGGCTCTCTGAGCCCGTCAGAAGCCAGTCGGAATGACCAATCGGATTCTTTTTCGACCGTCTCCATCGTAATGAGGCGGTCGGAAAGGAATCCGACCTACATATTACGATGCGGTCACAAAGGCTCCGACTGACAGTCGGAGCCTTTTCCGACAAAATCGTAATCAGGCCCTAAATTGTAGAATGATCCATTCACATATGTCAGGAGGATGATCCTATACATGGTGGTTTGTGACACAGTTAGTAAAAGTCTTACATGAACAGCTTTGTATAAAACACTTAGGTGTATTGTCCATCCTTACAGCAAAGGTTAAGGATGCATACCTTGAATCACATACACAATGCAGCCTATAATGCTGCAACACTTACACCATGGACCTATATTCCTTGTGTATGGGCTGGGAAGCATACAGTGCAGCATCTATAAGACATATATGGCGCACACATCATGGTAACATCTAAACATTACATCATCAGCAGTAATCATGCAAGTATATGACATAGTATATGCAGGATGTTGTATATAGCCTTAGACATATAGGTGGTTTTGCTTTCATGATATGGACATTTGGCAACAAGCAGTACTGCTCCAGGCCATGTGTAGGAATTCTCATTAGAGGTGCATATAGTTGTCATATAATTGTCTGTAATATTTTTGCAATTTGTTGACAGTTCCTGCGCCTACTGGATTACAAGTACTTCCTGGGTGGTCAATGGATTCAGTTATTTACTAAACTTATGTTTTGTTTGTTGATATGGAACTGGGGTTTAGTGTTTGGTTCCTGATTCCATTCCTCTCTCACCCCTTGTAGGATGCTGCAGTGGTGCATAGATTCACAAGTGTCTTTTCCTGTTGGAGGGCAATTGTTTCTGCCTGGATTTATTGCATCAACAGAGATGTGTTTGGCCCAGGCATCTAGCTGCCCTCCCATGGGTCCTCAGTGTTGTGATCTATAGGTTGTCTTTCCCTGGTCTCAAATCAGTGTGGTTCTGGCTCTCAAGACAGGTCCAGACTTCACACACAAATAATTTCACATTGTTTTCCTTTCTCCTCACAGAGGGGTACAGAGGATTGGTATCAGTCAATGGGCATTCCATTACTTGGCAATTTCCTTCAGCCTCTTCATTAACATTAGTTGGAGGCATTCACCTGGCATGTGTCTGAGGTTGTGAACACACAAAAAGTGCCTTCTCTGCCCTAAGGATAAAATATGTTTAGAAAGGAGAAATGCATGACCTTGTGACTTATGTCCAAATAAGGACCAGTTTGGTCCTAGTTGCAAGTGGTTCTGCCAATTTCCCAAACCTGCTGTGCCAAAGCTTCCAGTCAAAGCTGCAGTCTATGACCTGTTGCTGTGAGGCTATTGAGGTGCCTAGGTTAATGGCATGCCTTTATCCCTTGGCCAGTGGTGACATGAACCTTCAAGAATCTCTGACATAGAGCTATGCTGGCTTATCCTACAGGTCATGCTGCAGTACTCACTGATGCGGTTGATCAAATGTTGGATGCTGCCTTGATATGATCTTGTGAATAATATGATTCTGGCCTTGTGTGTGAGGATTTACGGAGGGCATGCTTTTTAATTTCTGGTTAAAGATTTTCCCTCTGTGTCATTGGCCATGCAGGGGGGTGAATACTGTTCGCAATTGCTGACCCTTATGGAGCCTGCTGCCAAATGTTTATCTGATGGCTTCTTTGATGACGTGAAAGAATCTGAGATGGCTGTTGGTACATTGGTGAATATCTGTAGACATCAGCAGCTTCCTTGTGCAGGGAAGTTAAGTTTGTTGCTCCTATTGGTAGAGGACTTAACAACAGCAAGAAATGACTCCAGGTACAAGGTGACATGGTAAATTATGCTCTTCAGAGTTTCTTGTTCCTTCTTTGGTGTGTATTTTTCTAACCTGGCCAATTTGATTGCCTGTGTCTTCAAGGTGTCAGGGGCTCGCCTACACATAGGTCCCCAGAGCCAAATGATTTTGCAACATGGGAGACCTGTGGTAAAGGAAATTGAAGCTCTCCTACCAGTGGCAGAGAACATCTGCATGCCAAGTCAGGGGAATCTCTCTGTGTCTACACTCACCTCCCATTCTCACCATAGATGCAGGCAGTTTTGGATGGGGGACCAGTGCATGGGCTAATATCAGCTTTGAGTTTTTGGCCTTCCTGTGAAATCGATCATTCCTCCAAATGTAGGGAACTAGCAGCTGTGCAGAGGGCTCTTCAAGTTTTTTCACAGGAGATCCAGTTGTAGTCATCACTGACCGCACTTTAACAAATGCATACCTGAATTGTTACTGTTTCATGGATTGGTGAAATTATGGTTTACATCTAGGCAGTGCACATTTTGAGTCCTTGAACAATAATGAAGCAAGAACTTTGAGGTGGACATTTCCCAGTTAGCTTATTCTGTACAATCCTGTCTTCCAGAAGCTCTGTTGATGGATTGGCGCTGTGCTGGTCTGTTTGACAATGGCACAATGCCTTGCTTCCTCAGTTGCCAGGTTCCACAAACTCCCAGCCTTGAGAATTGATGCTCTCCTGATTCCATGACCATAAAGAGTGCTGTATACCTTTCTACCTACTTCATTATTTCCCATCTTCTGGCCAGAGTCCTGGGGGCAGAAGCTCTGATAGTAGTGGTCCTTCATTTTGAGCCGACGAAGCCTCAGGTTTTTCCATGCACAGAGTGACAGTGGAACCAAAATGAATTCTTCCTCTGACCCCATGTCCACTGTGCCATTTACCTCTAACCTTTGCCTCTTTCCAGTGTCTAAAGCTGTCAAAGTGGTAGCTGGAAGGGCAAACTTCAAAGTATACATATCTCCACCCAGTGACTCTTTCTATTCAAATAACTTGTAGGCCAAGAATGCAGCCTGCCTAGGACCACCACTAGGCTTCCTCTCATCAGTGCTGTCTGCTTAGGGATGTGTCTACATTATAATGTGCTCCACTGGTTTTTCTGTTCCTGCAGAGGGATTTTGATTTTGGCCTCCCCATGTTAACCATGTTTGCAGTAGGCCACCATCCATGCCTTTTGTGAATGTTGGGCTGTTCTTCCATCCGGTAAGACTCTTGAATTTTGATTATTCTTGGATTTTGCCTTTTTAACAGCCTAATGTTATGGTTTTTTCCCATCCATGGGATCTTCATCTTGTCCTTACAGCTCTTAAAACTCGCCAGTTGGTCTCAGAAATGTTTTTGTTACTAAAGTGCATCTTTCTGGTGCTCGGAGGTTGGGGGACTTGGGCTCCCTTCTTGTGCTTCTCCTGCCTGCAGGTGTTTGAGTAATCAGATGGCCTTGTCATCTGGTCTGGGAATATCCTGAGGGCCATCTCTGCCTTCCCTTGGGTCTGGATGCTGTTCTTCCCTCCTTCTTCCTAACCCTTCCTCTGATTTGGAAACCCTACTACAATTGCTGGATAGGGTTCGGGCTGTCGGGATCTACCTTAGTAAGTTGATTGAATTTCCAAGCTGTGACAGCTTTTTTGTTAAGTTTCGTGTGGCTCAGCATGGCGCAGGTCCTCCTCACCTACTCTAAGTCAATCAATATGTTCAGTGATTTCCTTCTTGTACAGCCAAGCTTGCATTGTCACGCTACAGGCTGGACATAGCAAAGGATTGTGAACTGTTGTTAAGTACTAATGTCTGCACAGATTTCTCAGGCATCTGATTTGCCAAATTCTTTTTTGTTTTACTACTTTTCCATGATGCCCCAAGAAACGGTTGATGTTGCATTATATCCGGCATTTGGTGTGTCTTTTTGCTGGCTTGTGATGAAGACATGCCGTTTTGGTACATCCTCAATGAGTAAGGAATAAGCTAGGGACAAAAATGAGTAGCTAATGATGGGATTACTTACTGATAATCTCCGTAACTTCAATTCATCCTTAGGCATCCAAATACTTTTATCCTGTCTGTTCCTTGTACATTTGGCTTGGTATGATCAGGAGGTTTGCTTGATGAAGACTTGCTGTATGATGCAAGGGTAAGCGGGCAGGTTAAATAACAACAAATGCTTTCAGTAAGGTGTGCGGGGAGGCAGAAGGTCTCCTAATAGCGTAGGCACTAGGGACATGAAGGAAAATGTGGATTAATGAGGACCACTGTTAAGTATTGCAGCAACTAACCAATATCTCCCCTTGGACACTCTTAACATTAAATGTCATCCTTAGTCCAGGCAGCCCCAAAGCTGAGGATACCATCATATTCAACACTTGTCTCTTAGAACTTGATCAGAAAACTCAAGTCTCATGCGTGAGTGAGATTCACACATTTGGAGTTTTAATTGAGCTCTCACTCCCAAGAGGTGACATGTCAGACCTGGGGAGAAGGGCTAGAACCTGAACTCTAACAGAGCTCTATTCAGAGATCGCTAATCTGGAGCAACTACTGGGGGGCTATAGAGGCATGAGGGAGCAATCCCACCACGAGTGAAGTGCTCTTACTAACCCCATCAGTTAAAAGGAGGAACTGGTTAAGGCAGATCACACTTCTATGATGCTACTTTTGTAAACCATAAATCTAACTCAAGAAGTCTTGATGTTAGTTTATTCATTTTATATTCATTTTGATGTATTTTCATTTCCCTTAAGTCACTTCTGGTGATGGCTTTGATGTCAAAGGTTGTGTGAGATAGCGTCCTCTGATGTCATCAAATGTGCCAATTGGTTCTCACTTCTAAACAATTTCAGAATTTAAAAGCTCTGCTGCATTTGAAAACAGATCTTGGGCTTTTTGATCAATTCACGATGCTACAGTATCCTTTACAAGCTCGTCGGTGACGTGCCCCTCTTTTAATTGAAATAAACAGAGACATACATTGCTGAAAGGAGGCCCTTATGTAAAACAAACATGTTTCAGGATGGACAGCAAGCATGGAAAACGGCACAACGCAAGTCCATGATATTCACGCTGTGCTGTGGAGACAACCCGCAAGGTCACCTCCCTGCCACTGCTACAAGCTTGGCTACTGCTGTAAATTTCATCCCGCGCCTTTCCGGGAAAAGTAAATAAATTCCCTTTTTAATGGCTTCCGTCGAAAAGTCCCCTTTCATCTACAGTCAATACATCATTTATCAACAGCAAAGGTTATTTCTAAACGACTGCAGGCGGCCAACGATGCTGGCTCGGTGTCAGAGCTTCGGCCGAATGGCGTCCATGCTAGGTGAGATAATGATGTTGTGCAGTGCACAAGGAGTGGGACGTTTATATAGAGAAATATTATCCCTATAAAAATATTATTTCTGCTTTACAGTGCAAGTCTTTTTTTGGCGCCCCTCCCCCATTTCCTCCTCCTCCATGAACTCTATAGCACCTTTCTGACAAACATTTCACTTTTTAAAGCGCTACTCATAGTTTACTCACACTCAGTTCTGTGATCTGCATGGTACACGTTCTTAATAGCTGGCACATTAACCCTCTGCGCTGTGTGGGTGGCAGCAGTGCCCATGTGAGTGCACAGTGAGCGATGCAACAGTGTGAGAGCAGGGTAAGAGGAGTGATTGCAGGGTGAGTGAGGTGACCATATGAATTTGGGTGCGGATGTGAGTGCAGAGTGGGACGGATGAATGCATGGTTAGTGATGTGCCTGTTTGAGTGAGATTGCAGATAGAGCAGTGAGGGGGACAGGTGAGTGAAGTGTCACATGAGTGCAGGGTGAGTAGTGTGCTCGTGTGACTGCAGGGTGAGGTACAGGGTGAACAGCGCAAGTGCATTGTGAGTGCAGGGTGATCACTGTGAGTGAAGGGTGAGCAGGTGAATGGTGTGAGTGCATGGTGATCAGTGTGAGTGCATTGTGATCGCTGGGGGAGCACGGTGAGCGTAAAAGTGAAGGGCAAGAATGAGGAGTGAGTTGTCTGAATCCAGGGTGCAGTCCCAGACACTTGAAGTAACTCAGCTTGTTATTGACGGCGGCGTAGGGTTTCAGATATAAGTTAAACTATTTCAATTATGGCTTTAATCAGGGATCGAGGGTGGAGGAAATAAATAATGTGCTGATTCTGCAACAAACTTCCAGTTTTATGATTAGGGTTGCCAGCTCATTATTTTGATGTCCCAGACGGTAAAAAAAATAAGCAGTCACCTAAACCCATATTTCCAGCAGTTATCTGTACATACTTCGAACAGCAAATATAAATAGAAAGACCTTTTAATTGTGTTGTAGGGCTGCCTGAATGATCCAAGACTGATAATTAAAGGGAACAAAGACAGAAAAGTCACAATACAAATGAATACGTACTTTTTTTATTTATAACCGTATTTAGTGTCAAGACGAGGTCTTTGCAGGATCTTGGGCAGTAAATGTAAAACACAAATGTAAGGAATAGGCAGAGTGGGGTCCCAGGGGGTACTGGAACCAGAAAAAAAACCAAGCCTCGGTTACCAGTTGACAAAGGTATGTAAATATGCAAATGGTCTTTAAAGACCTTGAAAAAATTGGGCGTGCCGGAGATAAGACTCCAGACACTACCCAGCCAAGCACACAGCAGCTCGAGCTGCAGCAGCCCGGGCTGAGACACACGACGGGGGTGCTGAAGCCCTTTCAGCCCTATGGGCGTTGCGCACCTGGTTTCCAGCAATATCCTATTTTAAAATGGCTCCGAAAGTATGCAGACTTCTGTAGCGGCTTTTGAGTGAGCAGGCCTAATCTGCAATCAGAGAGAGGGCATAGGCTAGTTCCTAAATCTTAATGTAGCCCAAAGTCTGTTCTGGACATAAACGCGAGGTTACAGCAAGGGCATAAACACGAGGTTACATCAAGATTGTTTTAGAGAAACGAAACATTTGACAGATGGTTTACTATCCCGGGTAATGTTTCAGATAAAAAGGATGCTGCCCGAAGTGGACTCTCTTTCACTTCGGGAACGGTCCCAAAAAGGTGGAAAGAGGCAATTGTCCTCCCCATAAAAAAGAAGCCGAATGTAAGCATGAGTCAATTGGAGAACCTGCGTCCGATCTCACTTCTGCCATATTTTGCCAAAATAGCAGAAAAAGTGGTCAACACTCAACTTATAGCCCATATTAATCAACACAACCTACTTCACCCTACACAATCGGGCTTTCGAGCGACCTACTCTACTGAATCAGCACTGCTCCTATCCACAGAGACCATCCGCAAACATGTAGATGAGGGCCAGACAGTCGCCCTAGTCCTCTTAGACCTCAGTGCCGCATTCGACACTGTAGCCCACCCAATACTTCTACAGCGCCTCAGGAAAGGATGACTGGCGGAATGAGCCCTAGACTGGCTGAGGTCCTTCTTACATGACCGCAGCTTTCAGGTGTCTCAGCAACCTTACTATTCTAAGAGCATTGCGCTGGCCCAAGGGGTCCCTCAGGGCTCCATACTCAGCCCCACTCTCTTTGATCTCTATATCATCCCATTGGCAGAGATTATTGGGAAGTATGGCATCAGTGTTGTGTCATATGCGAATGACACACAACTGGTGGTGTCATTAGCACAAGCCCATGATGAGGCAGCCATCAACTTCTCTACTTGCCTACAAGAACTGGCGTCTTGGATGTCGAACAACTGTTTAAAACTTAATGGCAATAAGACAGAGGTTCTAGTGGTAGGCAAAGCCCTCTCGATTTGGTCCTCATCATGGTGGCCTCAGACTTTGGGCCCTATTCCATCCCCCAGCGAACAGGTTAAGAACCTAGGGATGTGGCTGGACACCAAGCTCTCCTTTGAGAGCCACACCAGACGGGTGGCAGGGAAATGTTTTGGGGTAATGAGAGGACTTCGGAAGACCCTTGATGTACTTCCCATGACGGCTAGAAAAACCATGGTCCATGCTCTGGTAACCTCCCACTTGGACTACGGTAACGCCCTTTATTTGGGGGCAAGTAGCAAATGTATGAAAAGACTTCAAAGCATTCAGAACGCGGCAGCCCGCCTCGTTCTGATGCTGCCCAGGAGAGCTTCCTCTAACCAGGCCCTGGCATCCCTTCACTGGCTTCCGGTGAGGGAGTGAATTCTCTTCAAAGCCCTGTGTGTTAGTCACCGCATCTTGCAGAGAAAAGGGCCAACCTATCTACATGATCTACTTACCCCCTACACCCCGACCCGCCTTCTGAGATCATGTGGGACAGGAAAGGTCAGAACTCCGACCATCAAAAGAGCGAGAATGGGTGGCCGATCCTTCCGTTTCCTGGCAGCCAAGCATTGGAATAAACTCCCCCTTGGTCTCCGGATGGAGCCATCGGAGACAATCTTTCAGAAAAAAAACAAAACTTGGCTTTTTCCGTCCTTAGGCCTTCCCTTCTAGCTGTTTCACAGTACTGCTACTGACGAGTCTTTCTGATGCCGCAGCGCGGGGACACACTAGTGAGTGTAGCCATGCGCTTTATAAATTTGTTTATTATTATTATTTTATTTAAAACAAGCATTTGCAATGCAATTGGTCTAGCCATTGGGACCTTATAAGTGTTTAGCCATGCAGCATATTATCGCACATTACAGGGGTGTTTTAACATTGTTGATGAAAAGTCGTTTTTATTGTTAAAGACACATACATACAATGTAAAATATTCAGCTGCGTTTGCAATCCAACAGCGCCCTTCACCTCGCCATCATGTATTTATGAAGAAAAGCCTAGGCTGCAGTCATCTCCTAACACAAGAGCAAACATGTTCAAGGAGTGCGCTTCTATGCACAGGCAAGATGCTGTGAAGTGAAAAAAGGGCGCATGTTACTGCTGCATACCTTTAGTAAGTACATGCAGAAGGAGTCCCAGAGATCCTCATAACTATGTCTGCATTTTTTTCTTTACGAGTGTTTGTTTATTCGTGCTGCTGTGGGTGTTAAAGGGCAGAAAGAATGAGCGCTGCCTGAGAGCACACAGTGCGTGAATCAAAGTATCACAGCGCTGGGCTCCCTTTAAAAGTTCCAATATCTCTTCTGTTGTTCTAGCAGAGTATTTTATTCTCAATACAATACTGCACCGAGTAACAGTCTGTAACTTATTTGCAGAGTGAGAGTATGGCAAACAGAGTGTACTGGAGCTAACACTAAGCAGTCACTTCCTGGCCTAACAGTTTCAGATCTGCCTTCGCATAATAAAATGTAGTGTCCCTTTAAGTTCAAGTATAATATTTTACTAAAAATTCAAATCGACCTTTAATTAAAAAATAAATCAGAAAAATGTAAGCATTTAGGGGCAGATGTATCATTGTAGCAGTTTGCGAGTCCCTAATAGCGATTTTTAGCGAATCGCTATTAAGGACTCGCAAAATGCTATGTAGGTAGAAATCGCAATAATAATTGCGATTCCTACCTATTCCTTAATTGCGAATCGCAAATAGCGTTTCGCAATTAAGGAATCCCTTCCCATTCATTTCTACGGGCCAAGAGGCCCATAGGAATGAATGGGAATTGCATGCGCAATTTGCGAGTACCCAATAGGTACTCGCAAATTGCGCATGCAATTTCAAGGGTGCAAGGGTTCCAAAAGGACACCCTGTTCCACCCCTGAAATGTGCACGTGTGCACATGTGGCGCACATACATGCCCTAAGGGCATGTATGTGTGCCACATGGCACTTTGAAAAATGCAAAAAGGTGCTTTTTTTGAGGAAATCGCAAATTACCACCAACTAGAAGTTGGTGGTAATTTGCGAATCCTTACAGAAATATCGCAATTTGCGATGGCTACTAGCATAGCATTTAGGGACTCGCAAATTGCGAGTCTCTAAATGCATGCGCAAAATAGGGAATCACAAATTTTGCGATTCCTTATTTTGTGAGTAGGTTTTTCTATCCTACATTGCACACAGCTAAATTGCGATCACAAACGCTGAAATTCTGCGAATTTCAGCGTTTGCGATCGCAATTTAGCTTGATACATCTGGCCCTTAGTTACATGCAATAGCGATGTGGAAAATAGAGCTCTTACTCAAAAGGCTGAAGCTGCTTAGAGGAGCTGGCTTACATACATACTGTGTGGTAAAGTTCAAATACTTTTGGGAAACTCCAGCTAATTCTACAGAGTGCATTCACCTACACACACATGGGGAATCCTCTCCCAAAGCCAATGTTTTGAAACTCCCAAGAGATGTGGCGATGAAAAGCTCATGGGTGAATTTCAAAGCCTTTCACATTTCAAAGCCTTTCATGTGCTTTCACATTCTGTCAGTGGCTTAAGATATGCAGTGTACCATTTCTTGTGGAATCCGGGACAAAAAATGAGCAATTGAACATGAAGAGCCACAGAGTCTGATCTCCTGCTGCCTGCCAGTGCCCTTTCCCAGAAGCAGCAGCTGAAGTTGCTTTTCGTTGCTGCATTAGGTATAGAAACACGAAAGGCAACGGAACAGAAGGCTGGGGAAAGGCGAGCAACATATTAGGCACGCCGCCTTTTCAAAATAGTGTATTATATTAAACTATAAAGCCCAGAACAAGAGTACAAGGGCAACATTAAAAACGAGACACAGCAGAGAGCTCGACACCCAGCAGACTAGCACGGCGAAACTCACCGGCCGTCTCCCTGGAGCCACCGCAGTCTTTCCAACAAATCAATTACAGCTGGGTGGCATGCGTGGAGCATTCTCCGCCTCACCCTGGAAGTCGGAGTTCAGCGGGGGCGCCTCTCACCACCGCCATCTTGCTAGCAGCGCATTATATTGTAATACGTGAATTAAGACAGAACTCACCATAGAAAGTAAGACGCAACCACAGTGAAATCCGCCTGGGAGAAGGGGCGTGGCCATTCGCCTAAACAAAGAATACCAAGACGGATGTAGAGGGCGGACTATGTAGTCATATCTATTAATTTATTTATGCGGTTTTTATACAGAGCAGCTGACATTACCCACTTGACCCTCGCGGGTATGTAGTGCGCTTTATAAGTGACATGATTGATTGATTGATTGACTGCTAAAGCTTCCCACAATTTATTTTTACAGTTTTATATAGCGCTAACTCGATTAGATGATATTGGAGGGGCATTGTTAAGCCGTCGGGACGACCAGGAGGAACTGTGAACGCAATGCCCAAACAGGAGGAGGGGCCATCACACGCTATGCTGTACAGTGTGATGGCCAACCAAAATGTTCTCTGAATGAAATTGCCAGAAAAAGAGCTAAGCACCCAAAGGAGGGACTTTTACAGAAATGCACCAATAGGAAGCCAGCATTTCTGAATGCCACAGATAGTAACCAATGGCAATCAGTGGGTTTGCCAAACCGCACAGAAGAGATATAACAGGTCAATCGAAGCTCGACCTAAAAAACGGCCAGAGATATTCTTGGCATGTTTGGGCATAGAACCCACAGAAGGCTAATCTGTGTCCAGGCCCGGAATTATTTACATAGGCTGGAAAGCAGAGGGACGTAATTAAAGAGCAGAAACTGTCCCTGGTGTGGTTTGGGAAACCAATGGCGTACGAACTTGGGTCCTAATGCAAGAAATGAATATAAACAAAGACAACACCAATAGGTCTAGCTTTTTGTTAGTAGAGGAGTTCGGTAAGAGTTGAGTAACTCTGTATGTTGCCTATATCTTCCTAGAAAAAAATCCCATACTCAGGTAATATCTTGGGATATAAAAATATAGACGTTGAATGTAAGCTTCCTTTGCTGAAAAGACTACATTAGCACAGTGAAGGTGTATCCTCAAAGAAGGGTGTTATAAAAAAAGGAGTCGGAAGATGTCCTGTCTGTTGCAAGTGGTGAACTCAAAAGCCAAACAAAACAAAATATTGCGTAGTACAAACGTTTAACAAAGTGCGTATATCTCTGCTGCATCTTTGGTTATGAAAAAAGCTGTAAATCCTATAACATTTTATCATGAATGTGATAAATTGGGTTACTCGTTGAGGGTGGAGGAGTGAAACCCTACTCAAGCAGCAACCGCTATCCTTGTCAGGGTTAGGTACAAACACCCCCCAAATCAACCTGTACTCAACTCTCTGGTAGCTTAGCACAGAGCAGCCAGGCTTAATTTAAAGTATTTAAAGTATTTATGCACCACTTCAAAAGGTAATAAAGTGGAAACACAACACAAGAAAAATCCCACACTAATAAAAAAAATAGAGCAAAATGTAATAAATAAATCAAGACCAAAACAACAAAAATCCAATCAGTAGAATCAGAGATATGCAATCTTAAATATTTAAGTGAAAAAAGTGCCAAAAAGCCCAAAGCTCCACTATGTGGTTGTGCGAGAAAGAAAGAAAGTCACAACTTCGAGCCGAATGCGATGGAGCTGCCCAAACAGTGGCCTCAAACACATGAATTCTGAAAATCAATATATGTAATCAAATACGAATAAACCAAAAACAAGAAATGGGTGTATTCTTTTTTTGTTGAAGTCTATAATCCAATAAATTAAGTTTAAGGGTACAAAACAATATTCACATATACAGAAGTGACAGAGGTTAGCTGCATAATTCACCATGCTCAGACGTTAAATTAAGACGGCTCTGCCCAACAACACGAACGCCATGAACTATATGCCAATTTCTGATGGCCGTATCATACATTGAAAACGCATTCTTCACTGCGCTTCACTCCAAGTTATGCCGATAAATCACGGTAATTCTGTGGCAGAAATCTTAACACTCTTTCAGGACCAATTACCTTAAGGTTCTATATAGATCTATTTCTCAAAGGGCCCTTTTTTCAGATAAGAGTTTTTCTGTCCTGAAGATGGTCTTTTAGATGTACAACAAAACAAGACCAAAACGTCAACCAGAATACCCATTTTCATTGATGACAAAACATCGCTGTATAGGACATTTTTCCCTAATGTATAGGAACATTTCTTTGTAAATAGGTATTAGAAATGGATAATCTACACGAGTGACAAGTAGATACTTTACTAAAGGATTGTTAACCTCTGTCACTTCTGTATATGTGCATATTGTTTTGTACCCTTAAGCTTGATTTATTGGATTAGAAACTTTAACAAAATAAGAATACACCTGTTTCTTGTTTTTGATCTATTCAGTTTTGAATACATAAATAGATTTTTGCTAATTCATGTGTTTGAGGCCACAGTTTGGGCACTCATAAGTGATATTGTGAAGTAATGTTTTCATATATCTGAATAAAATCCCTTGAAGGCACCTTTACTAGATAAAACGTTCTAAAAGTGTCATTTTTAAAATTGTAATTTAAAATCCGACTTCGTCATAAGAGAGAGTTCTTCGTTACAATTCCAAAGACACCAAAATGAGCTGGTCACCTCTTCCTATTTGGAAGTTACAGCTTATTAAATGAAATAAGGGAACTAAAATGTTATGCTATGTTATGCCTTGCAATAATGAAAGATGAATTTTAGTTTTTTCAGTACCAGGACATGTAAAACTTATAAGTATATGTCAAACTTTTTAAATAAACTGCACCCTGCCCTATGGGATGTTTTGGGCCTACCCTGGGGCTGACGTAAGGAACGTTTGGACATGGCGAAAGTTTTATTTTTCCAGGTCAAAAGTATTGCAAAATATATATGTATATCCATTTAAATTCATATGTATGCACTCAAACTAACATGAGGACCAGAGCTCCAAAGGGCTTCCTATCTGACCTTGCCTGGACAAGCTTCCAGCAGCTATTCTGAATCAGCCTTAGAGGTCACTTTCCTAGTCCTGACGTCATCATAAGTTTCCTTATCTGGTTGTGCAAGTTGCTTACACAGTGCCGAGCCAGCCTTTCTGGTCTGCCTATATCCAGCTGTTTATAATTGGCATGGTGCAGATCTTGCACACCCCTGTTAGCCATATTTGGCTTGATGCCTTATCCTAGTTCTGCTGACATGGCATTTCTTAAATGTATATAGCACCCAGAAACCAGTCACTCTGGGAAGAAGCAGTCTGAGAGCCCCTAAGGCAGGAGACCTGACTTCTTCCTTGCTAATTAGCAATGATGCATGCATTTGGTACCAATAAAAATATTTCACTCTGTTTCTGAGCAAACCTGCTATGTCTGGTGAGTTTCATTCATTTGTTCCTGGGAGGGTGCCAGTATTTCCCCATCAAAATGGTGTCAGAAGTGGGATATTGGAGGACTGTGATGTCACCAGTCGGTAAGTGAGCTGTATGCTAAATTACACTGTGTATGCGAACTGCAACAGCAAGGACAACACAGGTATGTGAGTACAGGCAACGTGACACACATGAGGGAGACACACCACCAGCGCTACACGACACATACACACCTAGGCCATCTGACTCATTGCCTACACTGATGTTGCCAGGGAAGACGGTGCAATGCACAGACACCACACCCATTCCCAGTTGTAGTCAAGTAGCCCACAGGTGCAGTAAGCAAATGGCAGTCAAATGTGTGACCACAGACAACGCACATCACTAAGTGAAGCACAGGTTTATTACACAGTAGCAACATGCCGTAACCACTACAGTTGCAAGGTAACCCCACCTGGTAGCGGGCACACAGTCAACAACTGTAGATGGAAGGAAGTCCATGGGTGTGGCGCACATCACCTGTAGGGACACAACAGCTACCAGCCTGGATGTGCAATCACGTCGTCGGTGGACACAGTTGACCAAACGAATCTGAAAGTACCCTGTGAAGGACAGAAATGACACACAGTCAAAAGCAATGGAGTACAGGACAGAACAGCAAAACTCATGCACAATACATGTTACAAGATACCCACCCAGAACCAAGTTAGCATGTCAACACTGTTGGGGAGTACAGCCCACCTGTAAGCACACATCGCAACACACATCCAGTCAAGTAGCCCATGGACACACTCCAACAGCACCAGAGCACCACCCACACATCATGCCAACTCACATCATTGACATGACACCTCAGGATACTCACATTCAGCTAAAGAAGTTGGTGATGAGCTGTGTGCGGACATCACCATCACCATCATCATCATCATCGTCACTGGCATCGTGGTCCAGGCCAGGATCCTCCACAGGTGGCGGATGTTGGTCATCGTCATCCTGGATGAGAGGCAACTCCTTCCGCACTGCCATGTTGTGGAGCATGCAGCAGGCGATGATAATCTTGCACACTTTCGCAGGGGCATATGGGAGGGACCCTCCGGTCTTGTCCAGGCAGCGGAAGCGGCTCTTCAGGAGACCAAAGGTCCGCTCAATCACTCTCCTGGTCCGACCATGTGCCTCATTGTAGCGCATCTGGGCAGGTGTCACAGGGTTCCTGAGGGGTGTCAGCAACCACGGCATGTTGGGGTATCCCGAGTCACCTACGGACAGACAAGTGCACATTAGCTGACTTGGAAAAGTGGGCGGAATACTACAGATCAGATCACACACAATGGCACAAAGTCAGTACACACCGACAAGCCAGGCACGCTGGTTCTGCATCTGTGCCATCATCCTGGGGATGCGACTACTCCTCATCACAAAGGCATCGTGTGCTGAACCAGGGAAACGGGCACACACGTGTGTGATGGTCATGTCTGCAAGACACACCACCAGTGCATTGACCGAGTGGTAGTGCTTGCGGTTCCTGTAGGCCTGCTCCTGGGCCTGTGGTGGTACCAAAGCCACATGTGTCCCATCAATGGAGCCAATGACATGCGGCATCCTCCCCAGGGCATAAAAGTCACTCTTCACATCAGTGAGTCGTCGCAGTCTAGGGAAATAGATGTACCGGTTCAGGAAGAGCAACATTGCTGCCAAAACATCGCGGAGCACACGGCTGAACATGGTCTGTGACATCCCACCAGCAGACGCCACAGTATGTTGGAAGGTACCGGTGGCAAAGAAGTGTAGGGCTGCCATCACCTTCACCTTGGGGGTCAGCGCTGTAGGATACGGCCGGCCAGGCTGCAAATGTGGGGACAACTGCACTGCCAAATCCTCAATCAGCTGCCTGGTGAAGCGGTACCGTCGGATGCTGTCCCGTTCCACCATCGTTGCCAGGTCTGGGAATGGCCGATGGACAGCAGGAGCCCTGCAGTGCAGAGGAGAAGTAAGCAAGATCGTAAGTCACCCCACATATGCAGCATTGAACACACTCAAGATCCCAACATACATCATCATGAGGCACAACTACATGAAGTGTGCAGTACCGGAAGGACATGTATGGTACATACATGGCCAACATCTGTCAACACGGTCCTACAGGTGGCATCAATTTGTCCCAGGTTGGCCCATTGGATATCATGATGCCGTGTCACAGTCACCCCCACAGTGACATGTGAGGACAGATGTGCCCCAGGCACCACAGCTCAACGACAGGTACATTCCCAGGGACCCTGTAATGCCACATGGACACTGGCATCACCTGGAGTATCATGTGTACACCACAGCAAAACAAACATGACCCCCACAGGTAGTGGCCACACTTGCCATGGCAGGACAGACATGGACGTCTGTGACACACACGCACAACATCAGAGTCCATGCACACACAACGTGGATGTGGAGACTGTCTCCCATTGTGCACATGAAATCAGAGACATTGTAAACACTACATGCACAAAGACTGTGGAGGTCCATCACTATTGTGCCACTGGGACACCCTGGCTCAAACATACCGTCCCACATGGGACTCACGGGGTATGTGACATGACATACACAAACACCACTGTGAAATGTGACCATGACACATGCACAGATATGAACAGTTGCACATCACAGTGGTCACGTACACGTAACACCCAGGATCCTGTCCCCATGAACACGTGCACAGCCTGGGGGTGGCTGCCCACAGGTGACACCCACAGGACAACATGTACACCAACATACACACAATAGGAAATGCAGCCTTACATGCCTTATGATAAGGTTTGGACAGGCTGTCGTGATGTAGGTGTGCCCCTCACTCCCTGGGAGCTATCTGTGTCTGGCATATGTCCATCTGAGACAGGCATGCTGACCTATGCCAGTCACATGTACAGTGATGCGTTGTACTGCAATGGACCGATCGGTGCATCCGGCCGGCCCATTGCCTTCAATGTGTGCGGGTACGCGTTGTACCCCTGTGCGCGTTGTACCGCAATGGACCGATCGGTGCCTCCGGCCAGCCCATTGCCTTCAATGTGTGCGGGTACGCGTTGTACCCCTGTGCGCGTAGTACCGCAATGGACCGATCGGTGCCTCCGGCCGGCCCATTGCCTTCAATGTGTGCGGGTACGCGTTGTACCCCTGTGCGCGTTAGTACCGCAATGGACCGATCGGTGCCTCCGGCCGGCCCATTGCCTTCAATGTGTGCGGGTACGCGTTGTACCCCTGTGCGCGTTGTACCGCAATGGACCGATCGGTGCCTCCGGCCGGCCCATTGCCTTCAATGTGTGCGGGTACGTGTTGTACCCCTGTGCGCGTAGTACCGCAATGGACCGATCGGTGCCTCCGGCCGGCCCATTGCCTTCAATGTGTGCGGGTACGCGTTGTACCCCTGTGCGCGTTGTACCGCAATGGACCGATCGGTGCCTCCGGCCGGCCCATTGCCTTCAATGTGTGCGGGTACGCGTTGTACCCCTGTGCGCGTTGTACCGCAATGGACCGATCGGTGCCTCCGGCCGGCCCATTGCCTTCAATGTGTGCGGGTACGCGTTGTACCCCTGTGCGCGTTGTACCGCAATGGACCGATCGGTGCCTCCGGCCGGCCCATTGCCTTCAATGTGTGCGGGTACGCGTTGTACCCCTGTGCGCGTTGTACCGCAATGGACCGATCGGTGCCTCCGGCCGGCCCATTGCCTTCAATGTGTGCGGGTACGCGTTGTACCCCTGTGCGCGTTGTACCGCAATGGACCGATCGGTGCCTCCGGCCGGCCCATTGCCTTCAATGTGTGCGGGTACGCGTTGTACCCCTGTGCGCGTTGTGCCGCAATGGACCGATCGGTGCCTCCGGCCGGCCCATTGCCTTCAATGTGTGTGGGTACGCGTTGTACCCCTGTGCGCGTTGAACTGCAATGGACCGATCGGTGCGCACCCATTGACAATGGGCTTGCCTGGCAACGGACGCGTTGTCGAATTTCGAACGAGTCGGTTGCTGGAAATTCAGTTGGTCACCCACAACAATGTTGCAAAATCATGTATGTCATGAAGTTGAAGATTTGAAGGATGCTGTGGGCGTGTTTAGGTGCTGCTATTCCATGGATTGGCCAGATTCAGAAGATGCAAACGACTTGGACCTATCACTTTGGACACAAGGGACAGTATCTGCCTCTCCAGCACATATATATTGCTGGCTGTTCCCCTGAGAAACCACTTGCCTGCACTACATGCTCCAAGACGACATCTGCCACTGCACTGCTGCTGTCTCTGCCCCTCTGGACCCTGCAATGGCACGTACTGTGGAGAGAGCCCCAGCCTTCAGCCTTGAAGAGAACCAGGCCCTGCTGGACAGCCTACTTCCACAGTACAGCAAGCTGTATGGGACACCAGGGGAGCAGGTGAGTGTCCTGTGCACTGCCTTTCTGAATGTGCATTTTGTCAGACTAGCAAGGCTGAGAGTCTGCACGCCACTGGCTAGCAGGCTCACTGAGTAGTTGTCACCCCCCATAGTGTGTAGTGACTTGCACTGGACAGGTATGGTGCAGTGACAGTGCTTCTGAACAGGGTTTTACTCCCCATGCAATGATACCATGTAGTGACTTCTGGAAAACTGTCCATGGGCAGCCGTGCACTGCCTGTGTACACCATGTGCCCCTGTGATTGCGACATGTATATGCAACTGTGTCATGCACGGATATGTTGCATGTGTAGTAATGGCCTTATCACTTTGTCATCCTGACAGGCTTCTGCCCATCGGAAGCAGGAGATATGGAAGGACATCGTCCGGGCTGTCCGGTCCGTGGGGGTCTACAAGCGCCGGATCCGCAACTGCCAAAAGAGGTGGCAGGACCTTCGGGGCTGGACCCGGAGGATTGCACGGGTCCAGCTGAAGCTGTCGCCTCCTCGCAGGAGGGGCGGAACACGGACCCTGACCCCCACATGCTCAGGATCCTGGCGGTGGTCTTTCCAGACCTGGATGGGCAGCTGAAGGCCAGAGAGCAGCAAGGAGGGGGTGAGTCAAAGACTGCACTGTGAACTCTGTCTAACATGCTATGTGCCCTCCTCGGGCCTGGTTAAACTGCCACAGTACAGCAGTCATGTTGTCCAGGAGCCATGTCCCTCTATTGTGCACTGCCCACTCCTCATCTGATACCCAGGTGTGGCCCTTACATGCAGGGGATTCTGTCACTTAGGACTGTGTCCTTGCAGTTTGCTTGACTCAAGGTGGGAGACAGCATCTGTTTCCCTGACTCTGTGGTGGGCATCATGGGTGGGTCCATTGCTTACACAATGCCTGTATTCTGACATGTATTCAGCGTGTTACTTTGATCTGTGGTCCAATTGCTGAGCTGATCCACCACATGTGGCTGGGGTATCTGGCACACACCCATGCTGCGGGTGGGAACAATGTTTGGGCCCCAGGAGTATGTATATGACGTGTGTCACACATACTTAGCCAGCTGCCTACAGTCCAGGGCTCAACCCTCATTCATGTGGGGCTGGACAGTCATGCCTACTCCAGGCCATACAATACACTCTGTACTCCCACTCCCGTGTATCAGCTGACACATTGTGCGCAGTGATTTGACCCCTCAGGTGTCTGCCTCTGTGTCAGTGTGCTGTGGATTAGTCGCCAGGACTGCTGTGGAGTTTCTTGGTAGGGGCTCAGCATGCCACTGGAGATGTGACCATAGGAGACGATACTTGTGTGACACATAGGTGTCTGATCAGCTGCCCATGCAGACTGGGGCATGTGAATGTGAAGTTCAGGCAGCTGTTCCCCATGCACAGCAGAGGGTGAGGGGCTCAGGTTCAGAGGGTTGTGTCACAGGTCTACCATATGTCCAATAGGTATGACCTGGACAGATGAGGGTTAAGAGGATGTGTTGTGGGGGGGATGTATATGTGCACTTGTGCAGCTCCAGGACTTGCATTCCCCATGACCTACTATTGTGACACAGTGCAGAGTGTTGTTGCCTGGCTGCAAAGTCATACATCACTGAGACAGTGATGTATGACTTTGCAGTCATGCCTCCGCCATGGCATGTGTCTACTGATTGTTGAGCCTGCAGGGGAGTGACATGTGCTACATGCACACCATAGTGGCGCTGGCTATCAGGACATGGGTGCATCATGGTGTCTGTCGCTGGTATGCATCACATGCATTTCCTATTTGACTCTGGGCATCCCTTTCATCCGGAAACCTGTACTGACTCAGTGGCAAGAGCTGTGATGTGTCCACAGCGTGTCCTCTGCACTGTCCAACTACTGTGTACTTGGTGCATGTGTCCACACTGGGGTGTTGCAATCCAACAGACACCAGACAGATGGGTGCAAGGCCATGTGGGATGTGAGTGCCATGCTTGGCATCAGACTGACAATTGGCTTCTCCTGTTCAGTTAGGGCACTTTTAGCAATGTACAACTAATGATGCCAGGGCTTGCTCTGTGATGTGCTGTGCTCACAGTGGTGTGTGCGTTATGTGCAGGTGACTGATGTCTGTCTGTTTCCCCATTGTTTGCAGATACATCCACGGCCACGGAAGGGGACAGCTCCACGGACCAGGAGGAGCCAGAGAGCCAGACTGGGTCAGCAGCCGAGGAGTGGTCGGAGGGACCCAGTGGCACGGAGGGCGAGGGGAGCCACACCGAGGAGTCCTCAGCAGCATCCACCTCAGCTGAGGACCAGAGCAACTCGGAGGATGACTCCCTTGTGGAGGCGGGTGTCAGCAGCCACCACACCCCAGCTAGTGTTGCTGCCCCCGCAACCACCAGCACCACCACCGCCCTCCCATCGGCTCCCATTCCCCAGGTCCGTGGAGGCTCCCATGTCCGGGAGCGTGTCTCCTTTGGGCCAGGCACCGCAGCCCCTGCCCCTGTGTCCCCTGCTGCCCTGAGTGAGGAGTCTGTGTACCTCCTTCGCCAGCTCCATGTAGGGCAGACAGCCATGCTGAGTGTCCTCCATGCGCACACCGCGCTGTTGACTCAGCTGGTGTCGTTCATGGAGGGCATCTCATCGGGCATGTCTGACCTACAGAGGGGCAATAGGTCCATGGACTCCTCCCTGACGGCAGCAGTGTCCCTCCTCAAACGGTCCCTCACCCCTCCTGCCTCTGCTCCATCCACACTCCCCAGCACCTTACCCATCCCAAGCACACACACACCGGCACAGGCACACACCAGCACACACACATCCAGCACACTGACACGCACGCCAATGACAAAACGCACACGCACGCACATTCAGGGGACTGAAGCCAGACTCACAGGGGATGGGGCCCTGGAACACACACACGCATCCACATGCACTGCGCAGTCCTCAGTTCCCTCTCCCTCCAAAGCACCCTCCCTTGCCTCACCTGCAACCCCAAAGTCACAGCAGCTCTTCCTCTGTGACCTCGGCCTCTTCCCCACCGATGAAGCTGCTCCAGCATCCCGGGGGAAGAGGAAGCCCACCCACACGGAGCAGAGTGCCCCTCGCCCCCAGACACCCACCCCCAGGCGCAGACGGACTGAGGCCCCCACCCGCAAGTCCCCCCGGAGTCCTAAGAGCAAGACCCCGCCACCGCCCTGCAGCTCAAGCACCAGGTCTCCTTCCTCCATCCCTCAGGCCCCCACTCCACAGGTGCCCCCACCACACCCTGCCCCAGGTTCCCCCACCCACAGATATACCATCCCCAAGATGCTCCGGCCTTCTCCCCTGCCACTTGCTCTCCCAGCACCACACCCCCGCTGCGCTTGTCTGTGCCACTGATGTGGTGAGGGTGTCCTCCCCCTCTGTCCAACCCACCTTGCCTGTTCCCCATTCTCCTCCCCTGGAGGTAGGCACTGCAGTGGAGTCCACTACCGCCCTGTCTGACTTGGGCACTGCAGTGGCGGACCTGTCCACTGCATCTGCAGGGTCCACTGCAGTTGTGCCGGCACCCACGACATCTGAGTCATGCCCCCCAGTTGTGCCGGCACACACCATGTCAGACACCTCCACTGCAGTTGTCAGTGGCTCTCCAGCACCCACCACCCCTTCCCTGACTCCCCTGGTGAGCCCTGATCCTGTCCCTGCGGTGCCTGGCCTGCCCCCGGTTGCCCCTCCTAGTGGATTGTCCCTGGTTTTGTGCAGGCATGCGTAGGGTGACATCTGCCAGTGTCACCCTGTTTGAACTTTGACAATGGACTGGCCATTGGCCTTTGCTCTTTTTTTCTGGACGTCGTTTTCAATCAACACATATGCTGAATAAAGCAACTTTCTTTTCTCTAGTGCTCATGCTTCAGATGTACATGTTGTTGGTGCTGCTAACCATGCCCTTGCTGCAGTGATGGTGATATCTGGTCTCATGATTATGAGGTGTTACTGTGCAGGAACCCATGTGGTCCAGGGGGAATGTGTCCTATCATGTGGTGTATCCATGTCATCCATAGCAGCATCTGAGGGTATCATGTGTTCAGTATTTGGCAATGGGATTTCCTACTTACATTAGCAATTTCATATCTGTGGCTTCCACCCCTGCACATCTGTTGTGCCTTCCATTGTTGGATTTGTCTACTTCCCTGACCGTGTTGCCATCTCCACTGGACATGCAGGTTTGGGCATCAATGGGGAAGGACTCATCCGTGTAGTCAGTGTAACATTGCTATACAAGTGTGTTGGATCTGTGCTGATGATTCCGTTGGCACATCCATGAACAGGCTGATGTGATGGGAGCCCTCATTTGGTGCTAATTGTTGATTGTGTGACCAAGTGCTCAGCTGACATGATGGGGCCCTACTGAGGCAACATATGGCACAGCTTTCCTCACACAGGAGTGGAGTCCCCTCATGGCAGTGTGTACACGTGTGACATTGCCTGCGCCCAAGGTGTGTGTTGTGTGTGCATGTCTGTGTGTTCACTTCCATTTATCTGCGCATGCTGTGATCCCTAGTGTTGTACCTGTTTGTGATGCTTGCTGACTTGAGCTATGTTCCCCCAAAGTCTTCTCCCTGTGTTCTCTGTGATGTGGGTGCATGGCACATTACTGGTCATCAGGGTGTCACCCATAGGTGTGTTTGCTGTCAGGGCTGAGTTTGTGTGCAGACGCAGATGGGTCACAGTCAGGTTTCCCCTTGGCACTTGTTGTTTGCCCCTGTCATGTGATTTTCAGTTCGTGTTATCTTTCAGTGATTGTGACACGTTGTGTGTGTGACTGCTGGCACTCCTCAGGGTCCGGGCTGCAATGTTGGTTGTTGTCTATGTGTGTTCTTTGTGGGTGACCTTGGCTTCTTCATTGGTTTGTGACTGTGGCTGGGATCCCATTGGTTGGTGTGGTATCGCCGTCATGTCCATGTACAGCGTAGTGTGCAGTGTGTCAGACATTCAGGAGTCTTGTTGAGTGGCCATGTGTGATGTGTTTCTGCACCTTGGTTCCCACCCACCACCCTGGAATGGTCATGGGTGCATGTGCAATGTCACCAGTGCATGTGTACTTCACTGCTGCACATTGTTGGAGGTCGAGGGGTGTGGTCTTGAGTGTGTGCAGATGGGAGTCGTTGCCCAGCTAGTCCCCTGCCTCCATGTTGGCCTTGGCTTACTGGCCATGCTGATTGATTTGTGCTTGTGTAGGTGTGATGGTAGTTTGTTGCTCAGGACACCTGACTGTGGTTCACAGTGTGAACGACATTTAGCTTTGTCATCACAGTGGGATTTTTATTCAGCCCAGGGTCACCACATTGTGGGGGCCCTGGGGGTGGTGCTGTGGTGTGTCTGTGTCTTGCTGTGTCAGTTGTTGTTCCTACGTGCCTGTGTGACATGTGTGTTTTGTGCTCCCTCTCATCTGACAATGCCTGCTTGCCCACATAGGGGATTTGGATCCATGAGTTACCTTAGTGTGGCAGTGTATGCACATCTGTATGATTGGTATTCAGCTCTCCTCATGTGTTGTGTGGTTGCCTGGGGACACTGGCACCCCCACCCCTCACCTGCTGTGTATGATGACAGTGTTGGTCTGCCTGTTTGTGTTTGTGCATCTGCACCACTGCATTGGCATATCTTGGGTGTGCCATTGGCTGTATGTTGTTTGGTGTGTTTCCCCTGCTGTCCCTGGGACTCCTAGCTCATCGGTCAGCACAGTGATCATGGTTTGTGTGTCCCATTGCTGCCATGGTATGGTATCTGTTCACCTCACATCTGCTGTCTCCACAGGATATCTGCATTTGTGTGCCCATTGGTGCAAATATGTGGTTCTGCATTCTGATGGTCACTTCTGTCATTGTGTCATTGATGAATGTTGACGGTGTCAGCCCCCATGGGTGTTGTTTGTCTGCACATGGCCAAAGGAATGTCTCATTTGCACTGCAGTATTTGGCTCACCCAATTTATGTTGCAATGGGACACATACACTACTTTGCCACAGATGAGTTTTTGGTTCTGTGACCAGGAATGATCCATGCAGTTTGGCAGTTGCAGCTCTTTCTTTGTCAACACTTACCTTTTGGTCACTGTGATGATGGGGGTGTAGACCCCATTGCCACAATGGTCAAAATGTGCTTCAGCTATGGACCCCACACTTGCCTTTTGGTCACTGTGATGATGGGGGTTTAGACCCCATTGCCACAATGGTCAAAATGTGCTTCGGCTATGGACCCCACACTTACCTTTTGGTCACTGTGATGATGGGGGTTTAGGGCCCCATTGCCACAATGGTCATGGGCTGCTTGCATTGTGGGTGCCACACACATGTATGTGTGGCACATGTGCTAGGGGGTCACATTGTATGTTCAAAGTCATGTTCGGTGTTGTAGGCATTTGACACAGCCTACACACGCTTGTCATGGTGGTGGGGGATGTCTTTATCTTGCATTCCCTAGGTTGTGGTGTGCTTGTTGTGTCATGCATTGTCCATCCTATGAGTGGGGGTGGTAGTAGTGGTAGGCATCAAGCCCCCCTGGCTAAGGGTGGTAGTAGTGGTAGGCATCCTGCCCCCTGGCTAAGGGTGGTAGTAGTGGTAGGCATCCTGCCCCCTGGCTAAGGGTGGTAGTAGTGGTAGGCATCAAGCCCCCCTGGCTAAGGGTGGTAGTAGTGGTAGGCATCCTGCCCCCCTGGCTAAGGGTGGTAGTAGTGGTAGGCATCCTGCCCCCCTGGCTAAGGGTGGTAGTAGTGGTAGGCATCCTGCCCCCCTGGCTAAGGGTGGTAGTAGTGGTAGGCATCCAGCCCCCCTGGCTAAGGGTGGTAGTAGTGGTAGGCATCCAGCCCCCTGGGTAGGGGTGGTGGTGCGCATTCAGGCCCCTGTGTGCATATGTGGCATTGGTGATGGGCATCCCGCCCCTATGGTGCTGCTGTTGCTGGTGTAAGTATATTCAGCATCCCCGTGTGTGTGTGTGATGTGTCGTGTACGTGTTGTATGTGTTTTGTGGTTGGTGTCTGGCTTACCTTCTGCGCCGTACGCGTCCGTGCCTGTTCCGGTAGTAGATGTAGAATATTGGTATGATCGGGACGAAGGGATTCATGGTTGGTTCGTGGTCGTTCGTCCTTCTCGTTGCTTCGCGTCGTCCTCGTCACTTCGCCTCGTCCTCGTCGGTGCCGTGTTCGTCTCGTAGCCGTGGATCGTGTTGTGGCGCGAATCGGAGCTTATGTGCGCCTCTCCCGGATGCTTTGACGTGCCGTGGCGTAGCGACGGGTTCGGCGCGTACGGGAAGCGCATCGTACTTGTCCGGCCGGACGGGCCTGCATTTTTCCTTCCGTGCGACTCGATTCGGCGTTTCCGGATTCGCCTCGGTCGGAGAACAGGACCTGGTTTGGGTGAGTACGGCTCGGCCGGATTTTTTGCTGTTGTGCGCATCGTACTTGCTCGTTCGGTGTACTGTACGGATCGGTCGGGAAACAGGCTTTCGCATGGCTTTTTTCCCGACCGAATGGTGTTGGGTACGCCTCCGACCGAGATCGGAATCGGCCCCTAAGTATTATAACAATTAGATTTTTCTTTCAAAGTTGTGGGCGCTCAGGGGGAACGTGGTTGCAACAGCAATTCATAAGGGTTTGCATAGAACATATAATACTGTAATCATGTCTGAATTATATTTCTCTTCCCAAGCACACACGCTCACATTTCCCCCCACGTTCTCTATTCGCAGCGAGGGGCCATTTGATTTCCTTGCCGAATTCACAAAGTAATAATCAAAATATCTGACGGCGTTAAGCATCTACCCATGATACCATTAAAAGAGAAATGTCAACTTTGAATCCATCACTTTAAGAGCTCCTATGATGGATAAGAAAATATCACACACAAATAACTTCTGGATGTCCCATCTGCTTCTTGAATGTCAGCACTCCTGCTGCTCGCTCGCATTTAGTCAGGCTTAAGATTTGAAATCGATCTTTATGGACTAAAAGGTCTTTGTAGAATCTTTAATCACGACCTCATTTACAAAGACATTCCATGCTCAGCACAAATGTGAAGTGCGCGGTCTCAGCATTCGTGTTTTAAACTCTTCCTTTTGTCACATTCTCAAGTTGTATGCCCATTTCCACACCTACGTCAGCGGTAAACTTAAGGCTAAACCATTTCTCGTGCAGTTCTTTCCTTAAACCCTGCGAGCAGGTTGGCTGATATTCTAGGGAACAGAACTGGTGGATGGATGTGATGTGACATTACCTACAGGCGGAGTTCTTGACCTTAGAATGAGGAACTATTTTTTAAACAAAAATGATGTAACTCTGTGTCAATCACTATTTAACACATTGCCTTTAAACTGTGTGTACTGTAATAGCATTAAAAAAGCACTGGCAAAACCAACAGGCCTGGGTTCCCTAATGTCAGACAACACTGTATGTCAGTATACATGCACACCCAACACAAACTGGCCCACAGGCACATGCTTTGTTTTGCCACATAACAGAACGGTAACTATGAAAAACGCTACAAATGCAAAGAAACGACCCACTTGCAGTACTGATTGTTCAAGGCATGTGCTCATAAAGCTCTTACATGTCATAACATGCTTCCCTCAAAAAGAAAAATAGTGCTAGATTAGTATACCAAAATCAAATCCTATTCTATTCATCCAGACCCAGTCTACCCCCACATCAGTGTTGCAATTTGAGTTTTAATATATTTTTCCTTCCCAATTGGCGGTGAGTGCCCTTGCTCTGAAAACCATCAATCAGCACAGGTATCCTGGTCCTGGTTTCATCATGTCTGACAGACTTGGCATGCTTTCCTGTCTAGGAGACACTGTTCCACAGGCGTTTACATTTATTGTCACCACAGAGGGCTCAATTCTCCTTGTCCACCCCACATTTACCTCCTTTTGCCAGTCGAACGTGGAAAATACCGTCCTCCATGCCAACCCATGAAACCACCCGCAGCTGGTAGAAGGTAATTCTGTATCAGGGGTGCAGGCCTTTTTCCTGCCTCCCTGGCGAGAAGGCTGCCTACTGCTCCTCTCCGGTAAAATCTGCAGTTTGTCATAACTGGAATCTTCCACCCCAGTTGCAAGATGTATGTGCTTAGCATGATTGTGAGCACTTGGTAGAATGGAGCACCCCTGCTTGGGCACCTCTGTGAGGATAAAGCTCCAATACAGTGGGTGTTAACATAGAAGACACTTGTGATCCTCTCTTGTACCTGTCTCCCACTTCTTTCCCTGTCTTTCGGTGCTGCCCCTCTCGCCTCGCTTCCTGCATTGTTTTTAATTTTTTTTAATTAATTTTCTGGAAAAAACATTATTGCATAGGTGCATCGCTTTGCATTATGTGGCATTATTACTCTCCACATTTTACTGTGATTACAAATGTGTATTTGCATAAGCTGTAATAATATATATTAGCTTGATTACTCACAGTAAACATGACAGCTAGCCAAATAAGTCCCATGACTGATGCTTTTCAACCAGGATATGATTCTGCTTCACCAGCGTGTGGTGTTCTATGATCCTTATATTATGCAATACCCCTCAATGGGTGGGAGTGGGGTGAGGGTGAGTGCAAGGGCTCTTCTTACATGTCTCCTAAGGGGATTTCCAACAGAGAGGTACCCGATACTGGGCACATTCATACCCAAGTGCAGTTTCACAGCCATATATCCAGGTTCACCTTTATGGATGCTACAATATATTGTCTTCATCATTCTCACAGTGCTTATTTTCCATCAGTAAAGTCTCCGAGCCCCTCATGCGATCTGGATCCAATATAGCAAGGGCCTGATTTATTGTTAATGGCCGCTTGGAACATCATTGTACTGGTTAAAATCAGCAAAATCCTAAGTCTAGCCATCACTGTGCAAACCTTCTGCTGCCACATCACCCAGTCCATATTTATTATTCTAGGAAGACTCATTATTGAGATCACACGGTGTACTGTATTGAGATATTTGCTTGGTTCAGAAATCGTTGCTAGCAATGTAATTCCATATTAAGGGGCGCAGACTCACCTTTCAGCTTCAGTCCAGGCTGGAGGAAGTAACTCATTAAGTCACCCCTGGAGAGTTTGGCCAATACCAGTTTTGTTCCTAATATATCAAGTAATGCCCACCACCGGGCAATCTACTGCACCTGCGCCGCCCAGTAATATATTTCTTAGTCAGGCACACAAAGGCCTCCTTTCATTTGGGGTAATTTCAGCTTCTCTAATGCCTCCCTCCAGCTCTTCCCTTGCCACACTAGGGTACCAAGGAGACCACGAAGCTCTTGAAATACTTGGGCACTCAGTACTGCAGGCATATTTGTGAATTAACACAGCAGCCTGGGTAGCACTATCATTTTAGCCAGAGTTACACTCCATCGCACAGATGAAATTGCCCTCATTATGCCATCTCTCTGTGTATCTGCATACCCAGATACCTAAAGGTTACTGGTTCCGATTTTATGGCTCTGGAGAAGGGCAGCTGAAAGACTTTCACTAAATCCTGTCACATAGGAAATGCACGTTTTTCCCTGTTTCACTTCAATTCTGCGCCTCATTCTTCAGTACTAAAGAGTCAAGCCCAATAGTAGTATCATTTAAGAAAGTCAGCTGACCATCACCATACAAAGAGATGCTTCCCATATACCCATAATGCATATCTTTGCTATCATTCCTTTTGCACGCTTAGTTGCAGTGAGTGGCTCAATCATTAAGTAGAATATAAGCAGATACAAGGGGTATCCCTGTCTCGTACCCTTAAAACTCCTGCATACAGCTGAGGTCTCTCGCCCCATGTTTATTCTTGCCACAGGATCAGCGTACATTAATGATATCCATTGAACAATATACCTGCCAAGCCCCATAGCCTGAAGTACACCCTCATATAAACCAATCTGACAGAATCACATACTATTTCTACATCAATGGAGATCATTGCTGGGTTAAGCCCTTCCCTGGGTGTAAATTCCAAGACACAGAATAGCTGTCTAAAGTTGGCTGAGGTGTTCCTGTCCGGGACAAATCCATTTTAGTTATTATGAACCATATAGAGTATGTGCCTGAAGATGCAATTTGCAATAACTTTACTCAATATTTTAACACAGACAACGGGGAGAACACGTATGGCCTCTCCACCTCCCCTTCTCTCGTCTTACGTTTTGGAATGGGAACTACCAAGGTCTGTCTGGTGCACAAGAACATTTTTCCCAATCAGCATGCATGTTCATATAACCATATGTGGCTCCTCCATAATGGCGGAGGAGCGTCGCCCCACTGCCAGCAGATGATAAATAAACTGATAATAAAACATTGTTATTATCGTTTTATTTATCTCTGTCTGAGCTACTTATGTATGACAGGAGGGGCGGGACCGGGCCGAGGCAGGGAGGGGTACTGTGCACTTATAAGTGCGCATGTGTGTTTGGCTGGCCGTCTTAGGATTGCCAAACAACCATGAGCACTTATGCTTCTCCAACCCAGCTGTACTGTACAGCCGGGTTGGAGAAACCCCACAGGTTCCAAGGCACCATCTGAGCAGCAAACGAGGCTGCTCAGACCAATACTGGTGCTGCTCTCATGCTAGAGAGCAGTGTTTGGATTGGGTGGGGTGCCTGTGCCTTCAGGCCCATCCACTTCCGGGACAAGAGGAGCAGGAGGAACGAGGCGGCCGGCAGAGGGAGTGGAGCGGAGCGGCAGGTAAGTGATTTTTATTCTCTATTCTTTATTTCCCAACTTCTCCTCTCCCACTCTGCCCCCGCCGCCCTACCGGTTTCGATTGGCGGCAGCTGCCACTGCATATAGCAAGGATAATGTGGATGCAAATATGCTGGCAAATGCTTCAAGAAAATTCAGGCGGCAACCCATTTGAACCTGGCATCTTCCCTTTTAGCGAGCCCATTATTGCGACGTTAAATTCCTATTCCTCTGAGGGGGCTTCTGATTCTTCTCTGTCCTCTTGAGAAAGGGTCTGCAGCGTGACTTCCTGGGGGCATTGTATTATAAGGTGCACGTCATTATAAAGTACTAAGTCAGCTTCTGGACCATACAAGTCAATTCAATATCCATATAACTCTTGGTTTATTGCACATTGTGTATATGTGCTATACATCATTCATGGTTTTGTAATTTAAGCATAGGAGCACTCCCTTCTCCCTCTTAATTACTTGTGTTAAGGGCTGCCCAGGGTATCCCCCTTCCATGTGTAAGCATCTTATATTTCCTTTAGTCCATGCATGCAAGTTTTTCTAGGGCCTGCACATATTTCTCTTCATTTTAACGTTTCATCTTGCGTCTCATCATTATTCTGGTCGACCTTCATCAACTCTTTCCATCTTTTTTATACTACCTTCAATTCTTCATGCATCTCTTTACATATGCAGTGTGCAACTGCCATGCAGTGGCTTCTCAAGACAACCTTAAATGCTTGCCATTCCAAGGATACGGTGCTAACGGTATTCAGCCAAAATATCAAAAACAAAATATCGTCATACCAAAATATTGTGTCTAAAATATTATGATATATAAATATCCTCTACAAGAATATCGTTGTCAAGAATATCGATTTTAAGGTAAGTAATATGGACTTTGAAAATATTGAAATCATTATTATCGTTTACAAAAATATAGTTGTTTATATTATTGTCATGTATTTTAGTTTATATTTTAAATGTATATGTAATAAATGTTTTGTATAATTATTGTTTATGTTTTTTAATACAGTTGGTAAATTCTTAGTAGTTATTACATTTAGTTTAATACATGTTTGTGATTTTTAGTACCATAGCGGGTTGTGGGGTTAATAGGGGTACAGGGTGGGAAATAGTTTAATTTTAAATAATTATTAATTTTTAATTCATATTAATTATTGAATTGGTAATTAATTATGCAAATTGTGTAATACTTTTTTATGTTAAATTTTAGGTGCGGGTTGTGAGTTTTGTAAGGTTATAGGGTGGTAAGTAAATAATTGAAATTAATTAGTTATTACTTTTTAATTAATATTAATTATTTAATTGATAATCAATTATGTTAACTCTAATTGTTTTTTTCATTTAAATTTTAGGTGCAGGTTGTGGGTTTTGTAGGGGTATAGGGTGGGAAGTAAATTAGATGTAATTAATTAATCATTATTTTTTAATTAATATTAACTACTTAATTTATAAATATTTATGTTAATTGTGTAATTAATTTTTTTAAGTTAAGTTTCAGATGCAGGTTGTGGGTTTTGTAGGGGCATAGGATGGGGAGTAAATTAATTGTAATTAATTAATATTCATTTTTAAATTCCTATCAATTAAGTAATTGATAATTAATTATGCTAATTGAGTTATTACGTTTTTTTAAATGTTAAGTTTTAGGTGAGGGTTGTAGGTTTTGTAGAGGTATATGGGTTGCACTGACTGGAGTGGGAATAGAAAATTTTACCCCTATGCAATCCAACATTTTCTCTACTGTTGAAGTACGTGGAGTGGGAATAGTAAGTTTTACCCCCCCCCCGCAATCCAACACTTTCCCTACAGTTGCACTGATTGGAGTGGGAATAGTAAAATCTACCCCTACGCAATCCAACATTTTCTCTTCTGTTGAACTGCGTGGAGTGGGAATAGTAAGTTTTACCACTCCGGAATCCAACACTTTCCCTACTGTTGCACTCACTGGAGTAGGAATAGTACATTTTACCCCTCCGCAATCCAACACTTTCCTTACTGTTTCACTGACTGGAGTGGGAATAGTAAAATCTACCCCTCCATGATGTAAAACTACATCTTTAGTGGAGTTGGTTTTTAAATTGTGTGTTTGAAAATGCCACTATTAGAAAGTGGATATGTTCTTGCTTTAGCATTCTGTGTCTCTGCCTGCCTGGGAATCAGCATCTGGGGTAGACTGACAGCTGGGTTGTTTGTGCATTCAGTCTGGACAGTCACACAAAGGGAGCTGAGGTGTTCCCTGCATATCCTGATGGACCATCTGCAGGCTGGTGGGCCTTCCTGAGCTAGAGTGGTGGGAGGAGTTGTCACAGACACCTGAATAGGGCTGTACCTGGCCTCTCACAATGCTGTCTCTGCCCCCCTGTAGTGTGTCTGGAGCCAAGGCAGGGCGAGGCAGGATCTTGTGGACAACAAAGACTTTCCATTGAATATGCCTACTTCAAAGGCCAAAAGGGGTCTAAGTTTTGACCTATAACCCCACATCTATTGAACACTTCTAGAATGAGAACTCTGCCAAGAAGAAGAGCTGAAGAGGTGTCAGGAGGAGTACTGCCCCTTTGCTGTGTGTTGCTTTGCTGGGGGGGCCTGCAGTTGCTGCTTCTGTCTGTGGGCAGTGAAAGAACTGGACTTTACTTTTGAACCCTGCTTTTCCAAGGTTCTCCAAGGGCTTGTGTGTGCTTGACTCCTGTTGGAAATCTCAGGGACATCACAGACTTCACCTGCAGCATCCCTGAACTCCACTGCTGGAAGTTCTGACCTGCCAAGTGGTGCCAGTTCCAGTTTTGGGCCCTTGGAGGTTGTTCCTACTGCAAAAGACTGCAAAATCGATGCATCGCCCTTCCAGCGCCTGTTTTTCTAACGCAGCACCACCGTGTGGGAGTAGTTTCCACGCACTGCTGCAGTGCGGCCAAAGAACTCGACGCTGCGCCTGTTGCGCGTCCTAAAGAACAGCCTCAGTTCGAGTCCAGCGCACCGTGTCTACGACGTCCGAGACCACCACACTGACTCCGACGCTGGCCCTGCTGTGCTGCTGAAAGAATCTACGTACCACCGGTCTTCGGCTGAAAGAATCGACACAGCGCCTAATTGCGCATCAGGATTTCCATGTATCGCACATGTGCACCAAGTTTTCCACTGCAAAAACCGCAGACCAGAACCAAGCTATCAGTCCGGAACCAACGCAACACTTCTCCTACGTGCAGCAGAACTGATGCATCGCTTCCCCAGGGACTCAAGCACCGACGCATCGCTGTGTTTTCCGATGCTTCCCTCCTCTGAGGCTTTTTTACCTTGTGGATTTTGACGCATCTAAGGTACTTTGTGCTAAAATCACTGCATCCATACAGTTCTATGGACATAAGTACTTAAAGCTTTAAAAAGTAATATTTTGAATTATGTATGTTCGATTTTTGTCATTTTGATCTGGTTTGGTTTAGATAAAGATTGGTTACTTTTCTAAACTGGTGTGGTGTCCATTTGTAGCGTTTTTACTATATTACTGTGTGTGTTTTGGGCAAATGCTTTGCACATTGCCTCTGAGATAGGCCTGACTGCTTGTGCCAAGCTACTAAGGGGGTGAGCAGGGGTTATATTGGGTGTGTAACTCCCTCATCCTGACTAGAAGGAAGGGTTACTACTTGGACATGGTGTATACCACTGCCAACTAGAAACCCCCATTTCTAACAGTATCTCTTCCAACATGGGCCCTTCAGCTTTGCATGAGACCAGAGGCATTCACCTTTTAAGTATTGTCCTCTGGTATTCTTTGGGCTTGCTGTTATGTCCTTAGAGGTGTTTTCTTCCAGCCAACTCCATATTTCCTTCAGATCTGTGAAGAACCAGGATTTAACATCTTGGGTCACTTTAAGAGTGGCAGGGTCTTCTTCTTTTTTCATGAAAGCACACTCTTGTGTTGATTATAATACATTGTTTGGGGGGACTAAGAGTGTTCCTTTGTACTAATTCCCTCTCTCTCTTGGTGATTCTACAGGGTATAGGAGCATACACTGAATATTTCTGTTTTTCAATTGTATCTTTACTTCCTAAAAGGAGGCCCTTTTATGCTGCACGACAGCAGTATAGGCTGGAAAAATCTGTATTGCCACATTCCCTATCTGGTGCAGACATCTTTCAGGATTGTGTCTCTGTCACTGTAATGCAATCATAGCTGGAACTATATCCTCCCCTTCACAGGTAGGCCCCCAAGGTAATTTCACGCTATCAAGGAAGGAGGCAGTGTGAGAATCTGGGTGTATTATATGATATGGCTAGGTAGCCTTATCGCAGAATACACTTGCGAAACCTTTATTGGTTCCACTCAGGCTTGTTTGTAAACTTTAAGTTCAACGCTGCATAGTGTGGATTCGCGCAGCAAGGCGTAGACAAAGGAACTTAATGTAAAGCATTTAACAGTACCAAATAATGGAATAAGAAAGCCACACAACACAAAAGAAACAGACCACCAATTTATAAACATAGAGTATATTTTTATGAATTTTTAGAGTCCTTGATGAGTAAAATCAGCCAGAGTGTTCCATAGAGACACATTTTTATGACTTTTAATTCCAACTGCAAACAAACATTGGTCAATAAAAACTTTTAAAACTTTTTAAAAGTTTGGAACAGTTAGGGGCATATTTACAAGAACTTAACGCCACCGTAGCATCAATTATTTTTACGTTACGGCGGCTTTTTTTATCACCGTTTTTACAAGTTGCCGCTAACTCCAGTTAGTGGCAATTTTCTACTATAAACGTGAATTTTTATCATCGGCACTTCTGTTAGCGTGACTTACCAAAAATTAGATGCAAGGTAGGCGTTCCCACGTAAAAACTCCAGCAAAACACACAACTCAATACTTATAATGATTTCCTTGTATGTCTCAAACCCAAAAAAACTGCCGCTAAGTCCAATTAGAAGCAGTTTTTCAAGGCCAGAAAATAGCTGGTCTTAAAATTGGTGCAAACACTTAGGGCCACATATAAGATGTTTGTGTGCTGGACAGCACTGCAAGGAATATTGCTGTGCTGCCCGGCGCCAAAACAATAGGTTAGGACTGCTCCCTAACAATAAGATAGGGTGTATTCCTGGGCCACATTCATGAAAAGTGCTGCATTGATGCAATAAAACAGTGATTGGACACTTTTCCCTGTGCCCTCCTTGCGACACCATGGATGTGCTATATATACTGTACGGTGCTCCATGTGGCAATCAATGACAGATACATTTGGAATCCTGATGAATTTGTTGGCGCTAAAGTCACGCATTGCTGCAGTTGTGTCGCAAGCATGACGCAATCCAGCAATGAATGGGGCAAGCCTATCCCTTTGGCACTGTGTCATCCTAGAATTATCGCAGTGAAATCTATAATGTGGTACAGGGCTTTACAAGATCACGCAGATGCCTAGATGCGTCACTTTGTAAATACGGCGCAACGTGGTGCAAAATTCACGCTGCAGGTATGTCAAAAAAATGATGCACAAGTGCTGTTAAACTGTTGCAAGGGGCTCATGAATAAGCCCCCCTGTCTTTTTCCCCTACATTAGCGCACAAAGGCTGTTGTGCAGGAAGGCACACCTACCTGGAAAAAGCCTATCAATCCAGGGTATTTCCTCTTTCTCTGTGCGCTGCAGAATGCTGCATACATAGAAAAAGCAAAAAAAAGAGGAGAAATTAAAACATTTATCCTTGTAGCGCCTCCCAAATGCCAACCTTGGGGTGGTGTTAGATTCTGAAGCATTCCGAAGCTTTACGGTTTCTCGTAAACCTTGGAATGCTTCAGATTCCATTGGTTTGGCATGGGAACGCCCACGGCAATACCCATTGAACGCCTCTTTCACACTGTTTAATGCGTGAAAGGGGAACATATTTACAAGGCTATGAAAAGCCACATAAAGTGGCTTTCTGTGGCCTTGTAAACACGCTGTGGCACATTGCGCCATTGAAACATCAAACAAGTGATGTTACAGCATTGCAAGAGTGCCGCTAGGGCCTTATAAATGAGGCCCTTGGCTAATAGAAGAACTCCCACAGTTCATCCTTGGCAATGTGAATGACGCCATGGACCTCCTGCCATTGCAGCTCGGAGCACCAAGTAGACCACCACCACCACCCCTGACATGCATCACTCACCTGAACATGTGCTCCGTTCCCTTTGGGTGATGACTGGACCTGATCCCCTCTAAGTGCTGACCTCAGTAGACCGGTACTTCAGCAACAGGAAGCTGGAGACCAAGAACCGCAGAAATCCAGAGACGCTCCAGAGCTGTCTGTAACCGTGGAAGAAGGAGAGACTCACAACCAGTCAATGTTAAATTAGGTTATCTGCTGTCTGAGGAGTCACATATGGGGGCTGCACGGACTCCACACCAGATGACCATGTCGAGGGGAACGTTCAGGGGAAGTATCAGGGTCCTGTCTCTGAGTGCGATTGCGCATCGTCGCCACCTCATGCAGTGCCTTCCGCCTCTCTTGTATAACCTGCTGCAGATTGGTGGTGGCTTGTAGTTGTGGTGGGGCATGCCTGCTCTCCTACGCCTCCCAGTACAACTGGCTTCACGAATGACAGCTTGTTGCACAGACCCTTCACTCCCTGTCCGCAGCATCTGGCGACCAGTAGATTCCAGCCAAGTCCAGACCTGTTAAGCGTCGTCAATGATTTGGGTGTCAATCAATCAAATCCTTTATTCGATCTTACACATAAGATCATAAAAGTGTCAGAAAAATATTTACAATCACATTTTAGAAAAAGCATTATAAAAATAGCTTAAAACCTGAATCTTAAAAATGTGCTACCATACAGTTTATATAAAAATTCATTTCATCTATATACATAATGCCATAAAAATTATGAAAGTCATTTTTAAGTCGTCTTATGTGCCAACCTGCTTCCTCTTTTTAATGCATGCCCATAAAAATGACGCTAACGAAAAGCACACAAAACAATTTTGCAAAGATTTGAGAAAAAACAGTGCTACACGACAATATTTAAAATTGTAGCGCTTGCAAATTGGTAGGATAAAATTACGCCTTTCCTGATGGTAGAAGCCACAAAAAAATAAAACATGAAGATTATCCTGTGTAGATAAGCTGTCACACGGACTTAGGGAAAGTTCTGAATGTTTATATTTCTTCCCTGGATATCCCACCATCAGAGGAATCAGATTTAAACGAAATCTAAGCAAGATATATTTATGCTGTGGGAATGTAACATCAGCCAGATAATAATAGCTATTCTCCTCCAATACTGGGGTTAGATCATACAGTCGTGCCGACTGAGTGTGGAAGTTTTTTTCCCTTCTTAAATATTGGGCTCTCTTAATAAAGGTCTCAGTTACTTTCCGCTTGGATAGGGATTTACAGGTAGAGGGATCATTAAAAGGCGACTTAAACCGAGTGCAAAAGTTCTGACTCCACATATTTTATCCATCTAATCCTACTGTGGTTATCTGACTTTAGAATAGTTGTTATTAGATTTTGCGTAGGGGGACTGTGTCCCTCCTCCAGATCGAATGCCACAGTAGGAGTGGTGCCATTTTAATAGAGTCCGTGATATAAGGTAAAGCCAGTTCCATGTGAAGCACATAATTCGAATATGACTGAGGTTGCGAAGTAAAAGACTTAAAAAATGTATTCTCTATTACTTGTAATGAGTCGCAGGGAGCCGTTCCCGAAACTGCTGCCCCATACACAGCTGCTGCCTTTGTTTTTGCAAGATAGATTTTTTTCATAGGAATTAGCGGTTTGGCTTCCAGCTTTTTAGAGAATGATTCCAGCGCAGCTAGGTTTCTCTGCATGCCCATTACTCTGCCCTCTAACAGTTTGGACCAGGATTGTTTATTGTCAAATTGTACCCCTAAATAGGGGAACGAGTCTACCACCTCAATTTTGACAGAATCCATAGTAAAACATGGTGGTCTTTCGCATCTCCAAGCCCCTGCTATGATTATAAAGGATTTAGATTGATTGACCTTTAAGTCCAATGAATTCATAAAAACCGCATAGGCCGCTATAAGACGCTAAAGCCCCATTTCAGTTCGGGCCATCAAGAGAGCATCATCAGCATATGTCAAAATCGGTAACCGCTGATGGTCAGAGAGCAAGGGGACTCCAAGGCTGCACCCTCAAGATGTTTTCCACACCGTTGGTATAGATGGAAAATAAGAACGGTGCCAGGACTCAGCCCTGCTGACCCCTCTTAAGATCTTAAATGTTCGGGTACATTCCCCGTTCTTCCCGTAGCGGACCGATGAAGATGCGTCAGAGTACAGCTGTCTGATGAAATCGACCAATGCCTGATCGATTCCCATCTCCTCCATTATCTGCCAGAGTCTAGGGTGGGACACGCTGTCAAAGGCTGCGGACAAGTCCATAAAGGCAAGATAGACCTTCCCACCCTTGGCTCTGACATATCTATCCACAATAAGGGAGAGGTTCAGGCATTGGTCTACCGTGCCCTTTCCCTCCTGGAAACCGTATTGGGACTCCATTAAAATATTCTTACTCCTCACCCACTCCTCCAGTCTTGTCAGAAGAATGTGACCCATAAGTTTGGCCGTCGTATCAATTAACGATATTGGTCGTGAATTTTTTGAGCTGCTTTTATCTCCCTTTTTATACACTGGGATGATTATACTAGTTTTCCAGGACATTGGGAGACCAACTATAGCAATTTTGTTAAAAACATTGGTTAAAAGGGGAACCCAAATGTCCGTATACTCAAAGAAAAAGTCCATTGGGACGCCATCGGGGCCCGGGGCTTTCTCAGCACTTCAGGCCTTAATACCATTCCTAACTTCCTCAGTACGGAAAGAAAGAGGGAGCCCAGAGGTGGTACAAACCAGGGGTCTCAAATAAGCAGTTGGACATTTGGGTGTCAACATCTGAGAACACTTGCAGCCTTTAGGGGTAGAAGAGGGAGTATTTGATGCTCAACATTCTGAGCCATTGATTATCCACTAGAGATGAGCCCCTCAACTTATGCACCCCCGTGGCATAGTCAAGGAAGAAAATGACTGTGGCGTTATGCACTTTCACCTTCCCCAGCTTGCGTACCTCCCTAAGGACAGCATCACAATCCCTGTAGGAGGCGGAAGAGAAAGGGGAGACTTTGACCAGTTCTTGCTCAATGTCGTGTACCTTGTACGTCAGCTCGTGATGATCTGCGTGCTCCAGGGTGAAGTCATTTGTGATTTTGTCTATGTGGCCCTCAAAGGAAGTGTGCGTTTGTTCGAGGGAGGTACCCTCTGTGAGTACAGAGTCTAGTTTGGAGTCCAAGGTGTCCTCTGTCACCTGCCCCGCCGGACATCGAACCCCAGCCGCTTGGTTCACTGACACGGAGGAGCGGTCAAATGTCAACGACGCCCCCGTCTCCAGGCGGGACATCGTTGCGCCAGACCACCAGCCACTCTGTATGACATGCGGTGCATTCCAGTGTGGCCAGCCGGCCCCTCTCCTCCAGTCAGGTTATGCTAGCCAGGAATCTTCATTCGGGCGGCAACATTGGAAATCCCCCGTACACCCAAGATCTCACTACCAGGGGGGAAGGAAAGGCAGCACCACGTGGTTGCCTCCTTCGAGTTAACAGTGGCAACCAGATTCCGTGTGCCCCAGTGAATGAGGGCAGATGAGGCAGTGAACCCAAGGGCTGGTGCCTGAATGACCCCAGTGCCCCTGGCACCCACCAACAGCCGATATCAGCGACTAGAGCCAGTGAGTGGAGTCCCGCACCAGTCTTGTGTGGTGCCCTTGGCAATGTAGGGCTGTCGAAGGACAGGAATTGTTCAGGGCACGGTGTGCACCACCCACAGGCGCTAGGCCCGGGCCTGAGTCGACCCCCGGGCCTCCTCCGCTCCCCATCCCACCTTCTCCTCACCTGCACATGGACACCAGGGATCAATCTGCCGCGCTCTCTCAAAATCTCTGACTCAGCCAGCAGGAGCCTTAGTTAGGCTGGATTTCACAATCCTGGGTACAGCGGTAGCCACCAAGTCTGCTAGGGAACCTCCTGATGCAGGTGATGCAACAGGGCCCCTTAGGCGTGAAGTTGCGGCGCTACTGCCACACAAGTTCAGTGCAGCTCAGGGGCCTCACCCTTCACAGCGTCCGACCAATGCAATATCATCCGGCGTGTTACGCCGAGAGGTGCAGGCCCCATTGGCATTGTCCCCGGTGTAGTAGTGGCGTGTGTTATGCACTGCCGACATCCCCACATCGGTGCGCAGGAGTGCTCTACTGATCACAGCTCCAAGGGGCACCAGCTGGTCTTCTCACACAGGTCAGCAACGTGTCTCCATGCTACCTGCCAGGCTAGGCCACCAGGTAAGGGCGAACGGCGACGCCTCAAAGTCTACTGCCACGGCCCACAGGCTTGCACCCAACATGGACCGCCTCCACCGTCAGGCCGCAGCAACTCCACAGCACAGGCGCCTCCCACTCCGGGTCTCAGATGCAGGCCCAGCGGAGCCTCCAGGCCCCAGGGACTGTCCGCGTTTCCAGGTATCGGCCGCCATGGTGTCGCAAGGATGGTGCTATGAAAAGTGCTGCATCACTGTTTTTCCCCAGCGATGCGCCATTTTTTATATATTAGGCCCTGATTCTGCATTTCCTCTTCCCTTGGGACTCTGGCTGCGCATCCTGGCTGTTGGGGGGCTTGAGAGTGTTGTTGACCTGTGCTGTACTTGGCCCTGGCTGCTCCATTCTGCATTCCATTGTTTTTATTTTGCTTTTTCATTTGAGGTGGATTTATAGGCTATTTTTGCCTCTAGAGGCTGAAAAGTGACGGGCCGATAACGTGAATTTTTTTGCCACTAATTGGCCTTTCGTCACTTTTCTTTCACTCACATTACATTTTTTATCGCCTTGACGCTAGTGTTAGCGGCAGTTTTCGCCGCGGCTAGCTGATACTATCGCCATGTACCGACATATTGTAAATACGTCGCTTACATGGCGATGAATTTTGGCAATTCTTGTAAATATACCCCAGTTAGTTCGGCTACTCCGGCCCGGTTTGGGCAACCAAATCTGACAAGGAGAAGGTCTAGGCGGCCAGTGGAGGCCAGTGGGGAAGATTTGGGCAGTTACATAGCCACTGGAGCGTTTTCCAGTCCACTTCCAGCCTTTACAGCACGACTGCCATAGACTATAACAAAGTAGTCCTGATGCAGGGTTTACAGGATGAAAGATGCTCAAAGATACTCTGGTTGCTGTGCGGTCGATAGGGGTGCCTCTGTGATGATTCCTTGGTCCACGGCTGAAATGAGCCAACTTTGGCCACAGAAACTGAGGTCCCACAAAGCGCTCTTTGAGACAATAGAAGACCAGCTGCTTCTGGGCTACCAGTCCCCGAACACAGTGGTTGGAGCATAATCCTTTAGTGGGGAATAATATCCCTATTGGGTGACCAATCCAGACTCCAATGGCACTCCTGCGTCCAGTTGACTCAGGTGCACCTGTTGGCCATCTCTTGAGGCACCCAGTGAATCTTCTCCGGGGTGGCAAGCAACTTGCCAGTTTTGGCTTCTTCAGCTCTTTTATTCCTGAAGCTGGTTCGAGGGATACTCAGACTCACCCTTTGAGTCACTTCTATGGTCTGGGGCTGGGGATCAACTTTTCCCCGAGCTAGGAGCCAAAGGCGCAGCCCATAGTGCAGCAGGTGCCGTCCAGCAGATGGTGCAGCCTCTCTTCGTGCAGTTCCAAGGGTAGCAGGGCAATCCTTCTTTGGTCCTCTTTCCAAATCCAGCATGATCCAAGAGTCCAGGATGCCAGGGGTGCCCTATTTATCCCATTGAAGTGCTCTAAAGGGACCATGCGGTCACTACCTAATGAGCTAACATGTCCCCCTCCCTCTTGGTGATGACTTTCCGGTGATGTGTGGCATCTGGCAATCCCAGTGTGCACCATTCTGGCCACTCTCAAGATGTCTGAACCCTTCCTTGAATGTTAGGCACTCAGTAGCCCACCCTAGAGGTGTGGCTACCCTCTCTGGCCCTGTCTCCAACTAGTCTATAGGAACAAAAGGCAGCCCTCAGGAGTGTTATCATCATTTGACCATCAAAGGCTCGCCTTTTGGGCTAACTCTGAGTGGCTTCCTGCAAAGGGGGAGGTAACACCTCACCCTGCAACAGGCTGGGTTTGATCCTGAGCCTGGGTGTTGTTCACACGACTCCCCAGGTGGGCAGAAATCTGTCTGTGGGTCAGAGCCCGGGTGAGGCCACTGGGGCACAGAGTGACAACTTTCTAAAAGTTGTCCTACTTTAATAGTGACATTAAATTCGACCTGTGCATCAGGTCGGGTTTAATGCAACGATTAATTGCCTACCTTACAGTACCCAGTTTCGTAGTCCCATTCAGAAGTTAGCCAGGCTGTGGTGCCAGCCTGTAACCATGTATTAGCCTATTGGGCTACTGATGTTTCCATCGCAAAATGACAAATTTAGCGGTTTTGCTGCTAATACACATATAAACTACATGTCCTACTTAATAATATACTGCTCCCTGTCTTAGGGCTCAATAGGCCTTTCTTAGGGGAGACTTACATTTAATATTAAAGGAAGTAGTAGCTTTGCATTAATGGTAATGGGAAAGTCAAACTGGCAGTGTGACAACTGCCCTTCCAGTCTGCAGTGGCAGGCTGGGAGCCATTTTGTACTTTCTCACACAAAGAGTGGCACAAGCAGTGCCGCATCCCTGGGTGGACACCCTGCCTTACATGCCTTTGGTACCCTGGGTACCATATACTAGGGACTTATAAGTAAGTCAGTACTTGCCAATTGGAGTTAGCCAATTCAACATACTCTTTGCAGGGGGTTAGGACACTGGCACTGAGGTCTGGTTAGTAGGTCTCAGCTCATTGTCATAGTCGATAAACCAGCAGCATCAGTCCAAAAATGTGGGAGTGAATCTGAAAAAATGCGTGTTGGAAAACGAGGCAGTATCTGTGAGGCCTGCACAAATAACATGACTACATTTGTCCTTCACTGGGAACCAAACATCCAATTGTAGCGCCTGACTCTCAGAGGGTAGCGTTGCAGAGCAGTCTGAGGCTTACTCAAGGGAGGTGGTGTGGGCTAGTAATCGCCATTTGCAGGTGCGCAGAGATAACACGCAATAATTGATTGTCCAGTCTGTACTTTGCTTTATAAAAGTAAGAGTACATTTATTAAACACACACACTACTCAATACTATGCACCAATTTACAAATATACATAAGCCTTTGGAATTACTTTGTGACATTGCATAACATCTCCACCCCTCCCACAGGGGGGGTGGGGTCTAGTACCACCACTCCCATGTATGCACATCATCTTGCCCCCAATGCAGGTAGTTGAACATAACCTGGAGCGAGGGCCCTGCGCACTGGCACCATCCCAGTGGCAACCCACCCCATTATCTCAACACACATTTATACTAGGTAACCCTGCCTTGGTGACACACAACCCTGACTGAGCATTTCCTACTGACCATGAAGTATACACCTCTACATCTTAAAGGCTAGCAGTCTGGGTTCTTCACCTAAGTGCAGCAGCAAGAATACATGTTTAAGCATCACTTTAGAATGACAGTACTCATCACATTTGTGGATCATTAGAATGCATTGCAATTACAGCCCCTAAAGGCATCACAGATGAATCACAGGATTACGCATATACAGTCAGACACCCTAGCAGGAATGTCTGGCAACATAACCCCACTTCCCTTATGACATCACCTTACACATGTGACTTACAGTCCCTTTAAAAGAAATAACCCTGGCAACTGCTCTTCTCCTGCAGTTGCACCTCTTCACTTTAAAAGGAATCACAGGTAAAATCATAGGATTACGTAAATACAGCCAGACCCCCTAGCAGGAAAGTCCAGCAATATAACCCCATTTAGCTTAACATCACCTTACACAGGTACTTCACCTTCCACATGTGACTTTCAGTCCCTCTAAAAGAAATAACGTTAGTAAATGCAGTTCTGGTGCAATTTCACCTCTTCACCTCCAGAAGATGCCCTTTTCTAGACATCCCCAACTCAGCCCTTCATCCCTTGGTGCACTTCTCAATACACCTCCAGCTGTGGAACCAAAGTTCCAGCTCAGGAGGCGTTAAAATGCTGGCTGAGCCCTTGAGGGGTTATTCTTTTTCAGTCCCCATGAGACTTAGGGAGGGACTTCCATTTTTCGTGCTGGGGGAAACTGCGTTCTCCTGCAGCTCCCTCTGCACCTGGGCACACATGTAGCGGTGACCCCGCTCTCCGGGGGCCACCACAAGCAGAAAAACGCTGGTTTCCCCTTGCAGGCTGGTCCAGGCCTGCAAGGCATTATGGGCGCTCCCGCATATTTGATGAGCGGCTCTCCCACTGTGCCGGGGAGAGCCGCGCTATCGGTCCTCTGCCGCGTTCCTGTGCCTCAGTGGGGGGCCTGGTCCCACCCGGACCCCCAGGTGAGTGTAAGCGGCTCGGGGAGCCCACCCCCGGCCGCTCTGCCGCTTTTAGGGGGCCTGGTCCCACCCGGGCCCCGCGGTGCCGTGCCTCTTGGTTCCGGGGTCCCGGTCCCACCCGGGACCCCCGCCTGCCTTCTTGGTTGGGGGGTAGCCTAGGGAGCCCACTCCTGGCTGCCCCCGCCAGCTCCCCGCGCGGCCAGCACCCTCGTGTGCTGCCGCAGGAGCCGGCACAGCAGTTCTGGTCTGCCCGCTCCGGCAGGCAGACACGGAGGCCAGCGCTGCTTCCGCTGGCCTCGGGGGAGTGCAGCGCACTCCCCCCTCCTCCTTTCACCACTTTGGGGCCCGGGGATGGTGTCCCGGGCCCCTGGATCAGCTTCACGGGGGGTCGCAACGGCGCCCACCCAGCCTGAGTTCGCCCGGCGGGGGCCGCCAGGACACGCCATCATCGGGGCCCGGAGATGGGGTCCCGGGCCCCGCCTCCTCTTCAGGGGGAGCGCGACGGCGCTCCCCGACTGATGCTTCTTCGGGGCCCGGGGATGGGCCCCTTGTCCCCTCTTCACAGGGAGCGCACCGGCGCTCCCCGACGGACGCTTCTTCGCCGGGGGCCAGGGTGGGCTCCTGGCCCCCCAGTGGGATTTGTTCACGGGGAGCGCAACGGCGCTCCCCGGCTTTGTTTCGAGGCCCGGGGATGGGGTCCCGGGCCCCCAGAGACCTCCCTCGTGGGAATGCGCGACGGCGCCCCCTGCCCTCCGCTGTCGCCGGGGGCCAGTGTGGGCTCCTGGCCCCCCGTTCTGGGGACACTTCATGGGGAGCACAGCGGTGCTCCCCGACTTTACTTCGTGTTGGGGCAGCCCCCGGGACCTGACCCACCCCGGGGGCATCTTCTGGACCGGGGCGGAGACCCACAAGCTTCGTCGTCGGTCAGCTAAAGGTCAAAGCTCGCCTACCTTCTGGGGGCCATATATCGGCCCCCAGGGGTCCGATCTTCCTGCTTTTGGCCTCTTCTTGCTCCTAGTGGCGCTCCCCAGCCACTAGGAGCACTCTCCTGTGCCCTCTTCGTCTCCAAGAGGGTGGATTCAGCAGGGAGCTGTCTTCACTGGCTCCCTGCGCCAGCCTTTCACCTGGCTCTCCTCCTGGGCCTCTCTTCTCCCTGCGCAGAGGCCCCTGCTTTGCGCACTGGTCCTGGTCTCTTCTCCTGGCGCTGTTCAGGATCCTGGGACAGTCAGAGGGTTCATCCTTCCAACTGCCCATTGCGCCAGGCTCCAGCACCTTCTGCCTCAGCAGACCACACCCCAGAGAGCTTCTCTTCCTGTGCAAACACTTTTTAAGAGAATGGGGAGGGGGCTGGCAGGAAGTCTCTGTTTGTCCTATCAAACAGCGACACATCACTTCACTGCCCCTGCTCCCTCCTTCCTGCCCAGGCCTCTGGGTTGGTTCAAGATGGCGTCGTCCAGGGTCTCCTGCCACATGGTCTCTGAAAGCCCCTTCCCCCAGAGCTGCCTTCCTCTTCGTGCAGCTTGGTGCCTGGCACCCAGTGACAGCTGCTGATGGATTAGCCTGCAGCTCCACCCATCTTCTCTCCTTGGAGGGAAGGTCTTCGCTCTAGGAAGAAAGGTCATTAATCTAACCTGCCAGGGCCGGACCCCAGCCAGGTCCTGGTTATGAGCTGACTCAGAGAAATATGACATTTCTGGATGACCCAAAAGCAGTACAAATATGACTTTGGACTCTGCAGAATACTTCTTCTCACACCCGTTACAGTGGACTTTGGTGCGTGTCTGGAATTTGTAGGCCCTAGGAAAGTAAAACTAGCCCATGTGCTCCCTATCCCCATAAGAGAATACTGGAATAAACACTGTAAAGCCCACTGACTTTCCCTGGCATGTTTTTTCCCACTGTATAAAGCCTATTCCATGTCACCACCCAATTCTGCATAAGTCCTGCCACACCATTCACTTTGTAGCTGCTCCTGGACTGCGCACGCCAGGACTCTCCCCTGCGCAGCCCGTACACGTGTGCACACGCATGTACACATGTGTCTGCATGTAACCAGCCTGGTGCCCCTTCCTCCTGCGGCTGCGCAGCGGCCTAGTCAAGCTAGGGGGACACCAGTAAAATCCACATGCAGTCTCTTTCACTATGAGTTCACTGTGGGTGAGTCCCAATTTATGAGGCTCTCCCACAGTAAAAGCTGAACAAATAGGTGCTCAAAAAGCGAAAAATTCGGGCAGCCCAGAGTGTCAGAACCACCTTCTAACAATGGGGGAATCCTTAAAGGCAGCAAGACAAAGCCCCCTATTCCAGAGAGACTTCTGATCTTAGGTGCCAGGTGGTAACTCATTCAAACATCTTGCTTCTTCTCAAGATCTCCTTCACTGCACCAGCTAAAACACAGTCATACCAGCAGCAGAGCCCCCCCACTCATACTGCACTGTTGTGGTTAAAAGGAATCTTGTTCAAGCCCACTGGGGCCAGGTCTCAGTGCTGGCCTGAGTGTTGTCTCTCCAGGCTCCTGTGTCAAGCACAGGGCTACCACATACATGAACCAGTGCAGGGGAAGAGGGGCTATTTACTGGCCCAAGTTTGCTGTTTTTGCAAAGCCTGAGACTGGAGGGCAATCAAACAGGGACGGCTCCTCTGCTAAGGCGGAGGAGCATCGCCCCACTGCTCTCAGAGCAGAGCAGCAAAAATAAAATGATAATATTATTATTATCATTTTATTTTTTGTAGCTGCGGGGCTGGATTATGGCGGGGCGGGGTTGATGGCACAGGGGGAGGAGTGGTTTGCACACTCCCTAAGTGCACATGAGTGTTTGGCCGGCCCTCTTGGGCAGACCAAATAGTGATGCATGCTTTGCTTGTTCCCCACCAGGCTGCATTACACAGCCTGGTGAGGAATATGCAAAGCCTCCCTGTCCCTGTCTGAGCGTCGAATAACAGCGCTCAGACTGATCACAACGCTGCATTGCAACATTGTGATTGGATCAGGGGAGCCCGGGAGCCTGGTGCTCACTGCTGCTCGGACTACAGAAAGAAGGAAGCTGAACAAGACGGAGGAGAGGCTGCGGCCAGCGATGTAAGTGGTATTTTTATTTATTTCTCTGACCCCCCCGCCCTCCACTGCTGTTCCCTGCCAGCCGCTACTGCAATCAAATTCAAAACCCCAGAGCAAGCACTGACACTCTCCCTCCCCTGCTCACTGGGGGCGCTACTGCTGGGCCACAGTGTTATTTTCACTGGAGGACTGCATTTCGGTAACCTTGAAAAAGTTATGTTTCTTCCTCCCTCACAGCAAGCACATCTATACCAAAGGCCCACTCCAGCCACTGCAGCTCAAGTAGGTCTTGCTGCTGGTTCTCCCTGCAGTCAGAGGCCTGATTTCCTCTGACTAAACAGGGGGCCCTGCCATCTCGAAGCAAAGACATGCCACACCCATCAGAATCCTCAACGTCCACAAAAGCATACATTTTTCAGTGGGGAATGCAAAACTCTGACTTTGCGCATCTCAGGATTCGCATGGCTCTTTGGGAGAATAATATGGCAGGCTGGAGGTTGACGGATTGGGCAGGACAGCGGAGTTCGCTCCTCATACCATGGCTGTTGGCCACACACACATCTCGCTTCCTGCGTAAACCAGTGTACTGCTGGGTATTGTTTGTCTGAATTGCAGCCACAAAATTGGAGCGGAGAAGAGACCTTTGTGTGAACTCCAACTGGTGTGGGTGAAATGTAGCAGGTAAGCCTCAGCCTGCAAGAAGCTGACTCTGGTGAAAGGAAAAGTCTTGGGCATGGCAACTTAGTGACACCTCAGAGAATATGCTCTGTGCTCATGCTCACATCCTATGTTTGACTCAAGAAGATAAGTTGCACCCCTGCATCAACCATGGATTGACTGAGGCTTGTTTGGGATTCATTTCCATTAATTGTGTGTATTATGGGCTGTCTCTTATCAGCATGGATTCTGAGTCATCACAAATATTACGAGATGACTCTTCAAAATGGACTGGGCACTTCACAAAGAAAGATGCACTTGCATTTCATTGTAGCTCCACATCTGCATGGATGGTGGCCTCTGTACCAACCACCGCATCTTCAGGCTACAAGCTGGGCCTTGAGAGCAGAATCGGAAGTCACCTTTACTTTCAATAAAACCCTGCACGCCTACACAAAGGAAGGTTTGGAATAGGGGAATCTCTCCCTTGTAGCCATGGGGGTGATTAATGAATGAGGACTGAGATACCGTGACCCGGAGAGAAGGCAGGTGACAGCCACAGAAATACAGCCTGATTTCAAGATGGGGAAGCGGAAGTTGCCGCTGCTTTGAGCCAAGCCACGAGGACCTGTTATTAGCAAGAGAAGCCTGAGCCAAGGTATGACTGCTGCAAACTAAACCTACCCATTCCAGATGAACAGCACCACTGCCGGCATTTCTTCTCTGCCACCCTGCCAATGTCTTCCAGGTGGAAGCTTGTACTGTCATGAAGGGGCTGCATCCGCGAGGACAGAACTCCGGAACCTCCCCCAGTGAACTGCTTCATTCTGTCTTTCTGTTTGCTGCTTAATGTTCTCCTTCACTACTGCTTTATGTTCATCTCGCCCCATGCCCACGGGGAACCTTGTAGGTTTTCACTTGCTTCTGATAGTGAGAAACCAATGTGCTACTGATTGCTCAGAAGAAACAAAAAAGTGATAGGTGGAATGCTTGAATTATTCAGCACTACTAGTGATTACTTGGGCTGCATTCCACTCTATTGTTTTTTGCCCATTATGAAACTCTAGACACAGACAGTCATCTGAAAATCAGCCTTGGTCATGCTCCAGTAGGAATAATCCCCGGGAAACCGTGGCTGGCTCCCATCCAGATAGGAACATAAGCAACCCTGGACCACTTTCAGCCTCGTTGGGCCTCATCAGTCAGGTGTATTTTAGGTCCTACAACACAGCAAGAAAGGAGCCCATGCCTGGACAGACCCATCACAGCTTGAAACCTAAGGCTCAGTGAGCAAGGGCCCCACTCCTGGGTGTACCTAATGAACCCAGAACACCAGTGGCCCAGAGCACCCAACACGCGATATACTCCAGCAACATTTGCTTCTCTCTTGCTGTAAACACCTCACCATTAGGAAGGAATTCTTGCAGTTAAATAGATATATCGCAAGATTGATATCAAATTTCTTGTACAGTCTAGAATTTCACTCAACAATCGACGCTTTATGCAAATAAAAATTCTAATCCTTCACAGAAAAAAATAAATATATTGAGTGGGCATTTAAGTGATTGTGCATTATGGAAAGGGGGAATCATATCTAGGTTTCTAAGCCTATATCACCCCACAAGCGAAAGCTTTGACTGCTCGATCTTGCTAAACCTCGAGGGTCAAAGAGGTTATCCACATTTCAGTGAGCTGCATAATAATACCAGGTCCCTGGGGTCCAGTGTTAAATTTGGTCGTACTAGCCCCCATTTTACATGGCGCCATGCATGTAACGCAGGGCCCTGTAGTCCTGCCAAGTATCACGCATCAGGCGTGACTCTAACGCATTTCAGTGTGGTGATCCGCATCACCGCACTGAAATGCATTGTCATGCATTTGCATAGTGTCTGAGCGTCAGCGAAGCGCTGCCTAAAACGGTAATATTATGGAGTGTGGCAGCTAGCACTGCAGCACGGGCTGCTCCTGCCGGCTTGGTGCTGTAGCTGAGCTAGGCTGAGTGCTGCTAGGCAGCTCACTGGCTGCTACAATGTATCGTAATTATGTCCGCTGCGCGGCTCTCAGATCTCGCACGGTAGTGCGCAAAGGCTACTAACATCCAGCCAGGGGGGCCCCAGTGAGATAAAGCCATACCTGGCGCCGCCGGGTGACATCACGTCCTGCTGCGCCTGACGAAGGCGGGGAGTTTGTTTTGGAAGGAACAGTAAGCAGTGAGGGGCTGGTTACTGGTCAACGGGCTCTGCAATCATGGCGCTAGCAGAACTGCCCTCTGCTCGTACCGGGCCGTCAAAAATCGTCTGCATGCCATTCAATCATTGCCGGGCATCAAGTCACGGAGTCAGTGACCGCGTTTGCAGCGGTCGCTCGGGACAGACTTCTGTCACTGGACAACAGACTCACAGAGGACAGGCTACGGCTCCTGGCAGCCGGAGCCTTCTTGACATGTTTTCAGTTCCAGAGATCATGAAGGCCACTGCCAGGAGGCAGGCTATCAACTGGCTTAAGCCTCCCACTCTCTGCTTCAAATGAACATGTCTCCTAAGGCTAGAGAATGTTCCGGGCGCCCACAATCGACCTCTTGTTTTCGGTTTCCCCTTCCCATATAGACCAGAGTGACTCCCGGGTGAGGAATCCGTGACCCTTGCACGGTTTTGTCTCAGTGAGGCACAGTAGTTGCAGAGATACCCGGCACCTGCTCCTACCTAAGAAAGGCCAAGATGTGCTTGGAGAAGATGACAGCCGCAGGACGCACTGAACAAAGGTGGCAGTCGCCGCGTTGGCTCGTGGCCTGAGCCTTCCTCCCAGAGTCCACTGCAGGCTCATGGTTGCCCCATGCCTCCAATATTCTAATCCTCCGCACCTAACAGTGTCATTAACTGTCTAAAGCCTCTTGCTATGGTCAAAACTGCTAGCGCCGGTTTTCTCCACTCTGCATTTCAGGGGCACCTCTGCAGGCACAGTGTCTTGGGCCACGTCATGGTGAAGTTATATGGCTACGGGAAGACACACCAGAAGCAGATGTGGGAGAGCTCAAACGTCCAGCACAGAGGTATGTTTGTATGGACCAAACCAAGGTGGCATCCTTTTAATTTAACACAGAAAAGGCTTGGCAATTCTGAGCAGCTGCAGTGCCTGCATGCCCTCTGTTACTAAAGACTGCAGTCACGTTTAATGCCTTTCCATTTTTGGTGCTTTGCAGCAGTTTTAAGCTATTACAGTTTCTCGTTGCTCAAATGAGTGATATAACTTCTGATATTTATATGTTTCCCATGTCTTCATTCCTTCATTTTGCTTGCGAGAAAGTGTCACTCGTAGTCGTTGAAATGTCATTCATAATTACACTGAAATTATGAAAATGTCACTCATAGCAATCTGAAACCTTGGCAGCTATGTAGCCCCTGCAGTCCAGAGGGACCCGCAACTCTTCAAGGGTCCCCAAATTTTCATGCCCCCCATTCAGCCCTAGGATGATGAATATCTGGGAGCTATCGGAGACCTCATGGCCCCTCCTTACATTGTGCAGTAAGGCGCAATCAATTTACGTTACGCCACACCATGGCATATGGAGGCACAGTGGGTGTTGTCGAATTTTGGAAGTGGTTTAGTAGAACTGGACTGCATTCCAACTGCTTCCAAATGCACAGAGCATGGTATTAATCTTAGTCCAGCTTCCTCAAAAGAGGTTCTGTGGGGAGAAGGGCCCTGATAAAATTTGGAAAAGAACTATCCAATCGTGCATGTCACTGCACATTATTTCCCGTAAATTGACTAAAAATTCATAGCATCTAATGGAACATTCCACTAATTTCATAATGGACCGACCAGCCTGACACTGTGCACGGGGTTTAGGACACACCTGCCCAAAAATGGTACAAATTCCATAAAACCTATTATTACAGGAGGTTGAAAAAATCTGTGTATACAATTTCACATGGCCATATTTGTTTTGAATGCATTTTATGCCTTTCTTCACTTCTGTATTCCATTTTCTTTCTTGTTTCTACTTTGCTCCATCCATGCAGAGTCTCAGCCATACAATATGCCCGAGTCTCTGCTTGGAAGGGGCATGGTGGTCCACACATCTCAACCCATAGCCAGAATTATTAAACAGATATTACAAGTTCATACTTCAGTGATACAGACACAAGTATATTATCTAACATAACATTAATATCGACAAAGAAATGCCTCTATACACTTCAGGAAACAACAGTCATATCAGAAAGCACCCCCTTGAAGCAAGGACCCAATAACAGTAATATGTCTCCTTAATACCGCACACATATCTAGAAAGAACACATAGAAATGTGGCATATTTGCATACTGAAAGCGTGGCGACTACACAGACCTAGGTAGCTATCTCACATGTTGTGTCAATATTTTTCACCCCTTTTGTCTTGCACTGCTCTTTGCATCTGGTCTACCAGGATTGTCTATCCCTATACACTTCTCGTAGCTAAACAGCAGCAGTGTGTCTTTATGGACAGTGTCAGCCTGTAAGCCTTCTGGGTCAGCCGACCCCATGACCTCACAACGCTGTCTGTTTGGGTAAAAGTCCCACATACTTGAAAAAGACATCTCCACATGTCTGACAGGGATCTGTGAGCCCTAAGCCAATCCGCCAATGTGGCGAATACACTGTAGTGATGTAAGTTGTAATAAGAGTCAATAGTCGTAAATACTTCTTGTCCTGTATTTATTAGCCACAGCTTCACCAGCCCACAGGTAACTGACTAATATGGAACTTTCTATTTTCAATGCACGTTTTAACATTCTACATTCCAGTGAGGTAATGCTGGAATGTAGAAGACATGAGATCACAACAATATCTCCCTTTCTTTACTATAACAAAAACAAAACAATTAACAGTAAAACATGTTAAAAAATATGATAATTCAAAACTTAACATTCACAGCATTGAAACATAAAAGTACAAGTAAAAGAAAAGAAAAACTCAATCACGAAACCTTAAAGGTTTAACGATATTTCTACCACTGCTCCTTCGTTCAATAACAGTAGCAGGATGAGAGGAATGTCTCGACTCAGAAACGTCAAAAGATGAAGATGGAGAAGGAAAAACACGAGGATGCATAGACGAATTTAATGGAAAAGGAAGATCATGAGATTGTACATCACTAGAATGCACCTTCACAACTCTTCCCTTATTCCACCATTCATTCCTGCTTGTTCTCACTGCATTCCTGGTCACAACTTCAATTCTGACAGGAGGTTTAAATTTCGACATCCCTTTAGGAACATGATTGGGATCTTTAACACGGACCCAATCACCCACACGTAAGTCTCTTTCTGTAGATTTGACCCTATGTATAGTATCATAGTGATTTTTCATCTTAGTTTGAAATATCTCAACTTTAGGTCTTACAATTTTGTCCGCACTTAACATGCGATCACTCTTGGTCTGACACTCCCGCAACCAAGCAGGACATAACCTGGAGGCAGGAGGTCGTCCCCGTAGAATTTCAAAGGGTGAAAGACCAGAAACAGCATTGGGACACGACCTGTGAGACCACAACATTTCTTCTACAGCTTTACACAAATCAATCTTGTTTTGAACTGCCCACTGAATACATTCCACTAGAGTACAGTTCATTTTTTCTACTAGGCTGTTGGCTTGTGGAGGATATAAAGCAATACATTTGTGTGTAATGGCGTTAGTATCCAGAAAACTTTTCATTTCTTTAGAAATAAATTGAACACCATTGTCGGAAACGATTTCTTTGGGATAACCTTCTCTCAAAAACAAATTGTTTAAAAACTTGATAACCTCGGAAGTGTTAGGTTCTTCTACAAATTTAACTTCCCACCATTTACTATAATGATCAACAACCACAATGGCAAATTTATACTTTCGCGGTAGAACACTGAAAGGTCCAATGAAATCAATGGCCAGCTTGGACCACACAGACTCAGGTAAACTGACAGGTTGAAGTGGAACCACTTCAGTCTTGAGTCCTTTATCACTGGTAGCACAAATGACACATGCTCGAATGCTAGCAATGATAGCAGAATCCATTCCAGGCCACCAATAACTGTCTCTGATTTTCCTTTTAGTTATGGTCTGGCCTAAATGTCCTTCATGCCCATATGTAATAATTCTGTCTCTCAAACAAACAGGTGGAATAAATTTATCCCCCCGTACCAACAACCCAATTTCCTCAATCGGCAATTCATCAGAGACCTTAAAATAAGCTTGTAAACCTTGAGGTAGTGTCTTTTCTTTAGGCCATCCATTCATGACATATTTCCTTACATTCTCCAGTTCAGTATCTTTTAAAGATTCAGAAGTCCACTCTTGTCCATTGAAAGTGGTGTCATGACAAACATCAACACTTGCAATTAGAGACTCTTCATCATTTTCATCACTATTCTCAGGATAATCAGTAAAACTTAAGGGTGAACGAGACAGATAATCTGCCCTAATGTTCTTACCACCAGGAATATGTTCAACAGTGAAATTATATTGTAAAAGTTTTGAACATAATCTTGCTATCCTTGGTGTGTGATCTTTAATTACACAACCACTTAAGATACTTACTAATGGTTTATGATCTGTCTTGAGAACGAATTTTCTCCCCCAAATAAAACATGTAAATCGTTCAACAGCCCAACAACAACCCAAAAGTTCTTTTTCAATGACAGAGAAAACTTTTTCGTTTGACCTCAAAGACCTAGATGCAAAACCAATAGTTACTTCAATTGAACCCTTCACCTGGGCAATGGTGGCTCCCAGACCGTCATTACTCGCATCAACAGTGATGATGCACTCCTGAGCAGAATCGAAAGGTGCAAGCACACCTGCCGATATAATTTAGTTTTTCAACCTTTCAAATTCTTCTTGACAACTTTTTCCCCCCCGACAAATTTTTTTTCTTTCTTCAATAGTTCTCTTAACATAACAGTTTTAGCAGAAAAATGTTGAATGAATTTAGAATAAAATTCACAAAGACCTAAATATGAGGCAACATTCTCTTTACTCTTGGGAGTAGGGGCTTTGGCAATTGCATCTACTAATCGAGGTCTAGGTTCAACTCCCTTCTCAGAAATTACATGACCCAGATACTCAATGGTATTTTTTGCAAACTTACATTTCCCAAGATTTGCAACAACTCCGAACTTTTGTAACCTTTCCAAAACTGCGCGCATGCGTTTGTCATGGATGCACGAATTTTCTCCTGCGATTAGGATGTCATCTTGGAAAGTTACCACGCCTTCAATTCCTTCTAAAACATTTTCTAGTACACGTTGAAAAACAACTGCCGCCGACGCAAGGCCGAAAGGCATCCTTTTGAACTGAAAAGTACCCATTGGCGACACAAAAGCTGTAAGATGACGTGATGACTCATCAAGTACTACCTGATGATAAGCAGATGCTAAATCAATCTTAGAAAAAAACTTGGCACCTGAAAATGTACTAATGATGTCATCTATTCTAGGTAGGGGGTGAGAGTCAATCCAAATAACCTTGTTAAGACTTCTGAGGTCAACACAGACTCTCAGCTGCCCATTCTTCTTCCTAGCCATAACTAAAGGAGATAACCATAAAGAAGACTTGATGGGTTCTATCACACCTTCGTTACACATCTTCTTAAGAATCTTTGCTAAGTCTTCACGTACACTAAAAGGTACATTCCTCAACTTGTGTTTCACGGGTGTGACATCACTCTGTACATTAATCTTGTGCTTGAACCCTTTAATTCTACCCAGTTTGTCATCAAATACTGTGGGAAATATGCCAATCCACTTTGAACTATTTTCAACATTGTCATGTGAACTTTTATTTTCTTCACAATCAGTTTCCAAAGAAACCTGAACATCTTTACCAGGTCTGAGAGTCATGCCGAAAAGGCCTTGGTGGTACCACCCAAGAATGTTAAGACCTTTTTTAGCAACATACACTTTCCCGAAAATGGTTCGAGTTTTAAACTTGAGTTGGCATTCAAAATACCCAGACAGTTCGATCTTTCTCCCATCATAAGTTACAGGATTCCTGTCTGGTGGGAATAATTCTCTTATTCCCCAGATTTCAGCAAACTATTCATCAGTCACCATTGTCATTCTGGCACCAGAATCAATATAAAGTCTTAAAATTTTACCATCCACTTCAATGTCCTCATAAGGATCAACACAATTAGACTCATCATCCTGTACAACAACAACCATATCTCTCACACCTCTCATACAACTTTGTTCTTCATCTGAACTATCACACAAATCTCCATCTGGGATTGTGTTGACTTTGTCTCTGGGTGACTGGCAAACTTTTGCAAAATGCCCAATTTTCCCACATAACTTGCACCTTACATTTTTATGGGACAAGGCTGACCATTTGGGCCATGATTAGGATAACCACACCTAAAACAAATGTTTTTCTGTGAAAAAAACACCTTTGTACTCTTTCTTTTTAGTATTTTTTTAAACTATTGGTTTGTTTTGAAACTGTGTTCTCATTCACTACAGACACACCACTAGTGTCTTTACGAGTAAGCTCCTTTAAAGCCTTCCGTGAAACTTCAATTCCTTTGACTATGTCAATCGTTTCTAATAGATTAGGATTTCTCATAGTGAGAAGTTTTTCTTGTACTTTTTTGTCCCAACAACGTACTACTATTTGATCACGAATAAGTTGATCTGTAAAATTCTCAAATTCACATTCCACAGCTAGCATACGTAAAACAGCAACATAGATATCAATAGAGTCATCTTGTAACTGCTCTCTAGTAAAAAACTTATGCCTGTTACCAATCAAACTTGGTTGTACATCAAACTGTTTTTCTAATTTTTTAACAGCCAATTCATATTCATCTAATTCTTCTTGATCCTGCTGAATGGGATACGGTGGGAGATGTTCATTGATAGATTGCCCTTCAAAACCTAAGTTATGTTCTAATAAAAACCTCTTACGTTCTGGTCGATACCTATTTCCACCGATGGCTCCCAAGTACTTAGTAAAAGCCCTGTACCAATTTCTCCAAGGTACAGGAGGATCTCCAAGAGTTTGAAGAAAAGGAGGAGGAGCATTTACATTCTGCATGGTAGCCATGACAATTATTAAAAATTATATGAGGCAAAAATCTAACTGAATCTACTGTTACCAATAAATCTTGAAACACTAAAATACTTAATGTAGATAACGCTTGTGATAGTATGTGTGCATCATGGGTGTACAAACCAGATGTAAAAACACAAAACGAGCATATAAACTTGTAAGCATAAGCAACTATACATCCATGCATGTGCGCATAACGGATGTGCAATCTCGCTTTTACGTATACTTAAATATAATACTACTGATGAAATATTAATTTTGTTTACGTGTGCACATCACGGACGTGCAGATTCTTCTTTAATGAGCTGTAACCTTGGACTGCGTGTGCACATCACGGACGTGCAAACATGTGATGAACTGTTACCTTGGACTGCGTGTGCACATCACAAACGTGCAAACATGTGATGAACTGTTACCTCGAACTGCGTGTGCACATCACGGACGTGCAAACATGTGTGACACAAATTAATTTCTTCATGTAAATAGATGCAGTACTTGATAAACTTTTTCTGTACCCTTTGTTTAAATAAATTTTACTTTAAAACACTTCTTTGGACTTCTTCGTTAAACAAATGAGTTGGTGTTCTAGTTGTTTTTCTTGCCTCCCTCGTAGACACCTAAATAACGTAATGAAAACGTGCTGGCAGAAAACTTAAACAAACTCAGAGTGACGCCTGTGGCATAGATACGCCCAAAGACTTCGCTGGGTTGTGCTGCCATTAAATAGGGAGTACGTGACTGCCAGTCATTAGGTAAGATTTACTGGAATACACACGCTTGACTAACTGTACTTCCGCGTTGTATTTATTCACTGCAGGGTGTCACACGAGCGAAGACAAAAGCAGTGTGTTCGCGCCTCGAGTTTGTTTCTTTACTGTGCTCAATATATTAATACTGTCCCACGAGCGGAGACACGCGCAGTGTTTCAGAAAGTCCCACGAGTGGAGACACGCGCAATGTGCTCGAGCGTTAGATATGAGGCAATAAGGCACGCGCAACCCTTTGAAATGCGAGCAGAGAAAATCTTGTCAGTTTAAAATATTTCTTTCATATGGAAATATTTCACACGTGCACCACGATAACAAAATGACACAATCTCTCCACCACCAACAGTCTTGCGTGTCAGTTTGCCATTATCTCTTAACAGGCACGGCTCCCGTAATCTTAACATAGAAACGCGACAGCATAAAATGCCTCTTGCCCAGTGTCCAGTAATGCTTAGAGAAAAAGACCACTGACAGCGCTGCGCTTAGCTCGCACCCTCCAATAAGATAGATACTGGCCTTAATTTCCTGACAATCACGATGTGTTCTTCTTTTGTCTCCGTTGCACATTAAGAAGTCGATAAGTGACTGAGGATCTTTTGTAGCGTAGGTCCTTTGCTGTGGCTAACTCGTCGCCAAATGGTAGTGATGTAAGTTGTAATAAGAGTCAATGGTCGTAAATACTTCTTGTCCTGTATTTATTAGCCACAGCTTCACCAGCCCACAGGTAACTGACTAATATGGAACTTTCTATTTTCAATGCACGTTTTAACATTCTACATTCCAGTGAGGTAATGCTGGAATGTAGAAGACATGAGATCACAACATACACTTAGGCTTTTTCACAAACTCTGAAAGGTGGAAGCCCTTGGGTTAAGCTTAGTGTGTGTGTGTGTGTGTGTGTGTGTGTATGTGTGTGTGCATGCGTGCTCGCGTGCGCACGCACACCCTCCACAGGCCAACACCAATATTTATCATGGAAAGAAAGAAGCCTTAGAAAAACAAAAAATGTTGTGTGAAATACTTTACTTAACCTCAGCCAACACTTTTAAGTCCATGCCATCAGTTCTTGCCCACTATGTCTCATCAGAAAGGGACCAATTTCATGCAAAGCAGCCATGGTCCTGCTGCAATATAAACAGTCCAGTGTGAACTGCCAGCTCATGTCACCTATAAATGGTAACAAAATCAACTCCCTGACTGGTTTTGACCATGTTGGTCCTCATCAGTGAGTTGCAACTTAAATCCTATGGCACAGCAAGCATGGGAGCCGCACCTGGCATACACACCAAACCCATGTCATCCCATTGGGAAAACATAAAAAAATATGGGTGGTATTGATGGAGCAAGGTCTCGTAAGAAAGAGACTTGCTCGGAGGCGATCCTCTCGTTTAACTCATTAACAAATTACTAACCATGTTTTGTGAATAAATAATACGCACCACATGAACACGCGGGTTAGCGAAGCTTGCTTATGTGTGAACTAACGCGGATAACAATGAAGACGGACTAATACTGCTTTAAACAGGAAAAACTGTTGTGCGCATGCGTCAACTGCATCTACGCAGTACGACGACGTAATGCTTGGAGGGAAATTCTAGCGCATGAGCAGAAGACACTAAAATGGAGTCTTGAAGATTCACATGCATGGCATCTGCTTAGTTGAAACTAAACAAGCTATTTTACTAATGCTAATGCGGGAAAAGTATTAATAAATGAACTGGGACAGAGTAGAGGTGGGTGGTATATAGTGAGACCATTTATTTTGTGAAAGTAACATTTGTCTTTTGACTTTATTATTAGTGCGCATTGGGCCTTTCTTGTAAAACCGGACTGGATAAAATGACGCAATGCCTGCGCATGCTCATTGAATGAAGCCATGAAGGTCAATGACAGAACACTTGAACGGAAGCCAAATTGGAGTGCCATACCCTGGGAACGGATGGTGAAAAGTTCAGCAATGAGATGTTCTATTCTTCGTAGTGTTATTATTGTTGCAAATTAGACACATGTCGTGGATGGGAATAAAGTTTTGAATAAAGATTAAGGGGATGGGTTTACGAACATTGGTTTAACAGAATAAAGTGACATGTAAGCATGGTGTGATAGAGCTTCCCCCCTTGCCTGATTAATCACATTTCGTATTTTTACGATATTGAAACTTTAGTGGGTGGAACGTGAAGAAACGAAGTTATAACTAAGGTAGCTTTAGTTAGTTATTGAGCAGAGCTCGGGATGCTGCCTGGGAGTCGGGAATGCTGTTGCTGTAAGAGATGCTGATGAAGAATCGAATGCAGAACCTGAAGCAGAACTTTCTATCCTAATTTAATTGGGTTAGATCAGAAGATCGCGGAAGAATCTCGAGGAGGAAGAGAGTGTCAGAGAGGGGTGCGGCGCAATCGTCAGTGTTCTGGAGAGGTCAACTATCCTGTCCTGAAGCCTGTCCTGAAGTCTTTGTCTCCTGACCTATCCCGGGGGACCCTTACCAGCCCTTTGGCCAGGGGGTTGGTCTTTCACACCATTCTTGGTAAATATAATTTCACGTTATTTGCAGTTGTTCTTTTCTCTCTGTCCTCTCCCTTTCTGAGCATTGATTATTGTATGAGTCCGAAGTATATGCTTGATGTTTAATTAATTTGAATTTTTCCCTCCTAAGAATGATGGTGACTGCACTGTATTTTTTAAATGGTTCACATGCATTAATTTAGATAAAGATTTAAAAACCTTCCGGAGTCTGTGATCATTTACTTCAAATAAAAGAATAAGTTAAGGTTATGTTAATTATCACCATCAACTAGTTCAACTAATGGTCTATCGACCAGAGGAAAGAACTTTTTGATCAGTGAAAGGTTAGTTAGGAAAGTTAAATAACTAATCCTGAGAAATATAAAAATTTAAACCACTCCAGCGGTTTTACTCAACTTGTGTGTATGAAATAAAATTTATATGGGCCCAGGTGAGTATATCGTAGCGGAGTATCTGTTGTTGGTATACCGCTGGATCAGTATGCTTGAATCAGTCTCAGTCACTGGTAATTACTTGAGGTTCATATGTTTTATCTTATTTCTGCTATCATTGAAAGGGACTGAGCATAAGCAAATCGAACTTGGCCCCGCCCCAAATGGAACAACCCATTCCAAACCGCCAGGAATGGTGGTTTCCTCTGGATAGGAATAAAAGCACCCTTAAACTGATTTCCACATGATTGAGTCTCATAGGGGAGACGCAACTTGAGGTCTGTTGCAGAAAACACAGGACCCGCTTCTGAGCACTCTCATCACATTATATTTAACATTACTAAATTTCAACTGTTGTTGTGCCCATCATCGCCCTGCTGTCTGTGTTGTAATGGCCTGGATTGCCAAACTCCTAGCCCTGCTGTTCACTCGCCTTACGTTTTTTGTATTTGTTTAACGAGTTTTTTTTCATTGTTCAGATTGCATTCACAGCTCCAGTGGAATTGATAGTTCCTTTTGTCTCAGATTCACACCTAAACCTGCATGGCAGGTGCCAGCATTTGGCTCTGTGTGCGGGAAGAAGTCTCATTGCCGAGGCATGTGGGCACTGCCCCCTCAGCGCCCAACATATTTATTGAAAATAGTAGAACAGCTGCCCAAAATTGCTGTGCTGCAGTCAGAATACATTGTGCTGTTAAGTACAGCCACATTGCCAAGCTGGTGACTGTAGGCAGAGTCAGCCTTTAGAATGTGCGTGCTGGGCCCTCTCTCAGGGCACCGACCTCCAGAGGGGCATTGCATCTCCCTGAAGCAGTCTCCCCCGACTTAGGTCTAAAGAAAAGAGTGTTTAAGCAGTTTTTCGGTTGAGACTGGGCAGCGCATGTGCTACTCTGAGAGGCATGCTGTATTCAGGTATCGACTTGAAGCTCCTCCCACTCTCCGCCCATATTTTTCATTGGCTTGTGTCATTGTCCTTTGGAAACTGTGGTTTTTCATTGGTCAATAGGCTTAGTAGTCCCTCCTTAGTACTGCCTTGTCTCATTTTGTAACCTCCCATGCGAACACCCCCTGTTACATGTGTTGTTACTCTGTAGGCTTTAATTACAGCCTCCGAGCACTATTTGCTTAAATTGTTTCAGCAGACAGGACACGCTTTCCCCCATCGGTTGAATTATTTTTTTTCATAGCACGACACACCATGCTCATACAGTAGCGGCTGTGCCTTTAGTTTATTTGTGCAAAAAGAAGAATTGATGGACAGAATGCAGAACAATGTCATACATTCACCCCAGTACAGAGATCTGGGCCTAAATCCATCGTTTTTTTGCTCCACATGCCATTCCAGTTTGAACCCGTTCCTATGCAAATCAGTCTTGACCCTGCGACCAATGGGAACAGTCCAGCCCGAACTGCCAGGCCAGGTCCTCCCTGGACTGGAAACAAGCATCATAGGACCGGTTTCGGGTTTTACACCTCATCAGCCAGGATAGCTTGACTCCAGTGGCATGGAGAGCACGGGACCCACGTCTGGGCACACCCATCCCACTCGGGGTGACAAATGCAAAAAGAACAATTGATGGACAGAATGCAGAACAATGTCATACATTCACCCCAGTACAGAGATCTGGGGCTAAATCCATCGTTTTTTTGCTCCCCATGCCATTCCAGTTTGAACCCAGCCGGGATGGCTTGGGGAGCTAAAAAACTATGGATTTGGGCCCAGATCGCTGTACTGGGGTGAATGTATGACATTGTTCTGCATTCTGTCCATCAATTGTTCTTTTTGCTTTAGTTTATTTGTGGTGCCAAACGTGGCTGCATGTTTTTTTTTACTATTTCTTAACTTCTTTTTAAAAACTGCCCCATGCCACATCTAAAGAAAAGGGTGCGGCCACCATTAAAGTGAAACCGTGGCATGGGGCGCTTGTACAAAAAAAAGCAGCTGTTTTTCAGGTTGGCAAACAAATGCTTTTTTTTTGTAAAAGCACCCCCATACCGCTCGTCTAAGGAAAGGGGCGCGGACAACATTAAAGAGAAAGCGCCCCATGGGCGCTTTTACAAACAAGCATTTGCAATGCAATAGGTCTCGTATTTACGAGAGTTTCATAAATGTGAGACCTATTGCATTGTAAATGCTTGTTCTGAAGGCTGTTGGCATCCTTGTCTGCTTCTTGTGTGTTTTTCTTTTCATGGCACTCCTTAATCTTGCCTCCTTCACTTTCTTCCTACTCCTCCCAAATGTTCAATACATAGACGATCACAGAAGATGATTGCAAGGGGGTGCCAATTATTTTTTGCCCAGGGCGTTCTCTGAGCAAAGGCTGCTCTGGCTGTAGGACAATTATGGGCATGTTCATGCAGTGCAGTATGGCTGTGCTGTGCACATGGAGCTCCTTGGCCCAGCGTACTGTCACCACAGGGAGCTGTGGGCGACAGACCATAGCGTGGGCCCTGCTAAAACTGGCCGTCATGCCTCCAGCCTCCAGGGGTTTCCCAGTGACACGCCTGGCAGGACCTGCAGTAGATGACTGACAAAATTTGTTTGTTACGACACAAAGGGGAAGGAGAGTAAGACTATACCGGACATACTCTCCCAAAAGCAAAGCTATATACATAAGATATAGAAATAAACAGGTTTCTACCTGATTTTAAACACATTTTAATGGAAGTTTTTCTTTTGTGGGGCCTAAATCTTCTTTTAGAAAGGCTCCTAAAAGGTTCGATGTGGTGGTAGAGTCTCACTGAACAACAAAAAGTGTTAAGAAATTGTCCCTTTTACGTGGTGTATATGCATTATTCCTGTTCTGTGTCTGGTGTACACATATTCAAGCTATATAGCTATGAACATGTGATTTCCTTTTGTTTGCACAGTACACTTTGGTTTGTAGTGTGTATGACTGTTGAATGGATGTGCCTTTCAATAGTGTATACTTCAAAATTATTAAAAGTCAAGTGACTTTCTAAAAGGTTTGCTATCCTGAATACTAAAAGCACTCTGTTTACACAAAGAACAGCGAGACTTGTGAGTTCATGCCCTGCCAACTTCTGAAGTGTTTTGAACAATTCAGAATCAAAAATTACAGCACAAATGACCTTTCTTTCCTCCATCACCTAGTACGTCACACAATATAATCAAAGGGCAAGCTTTGATGTGGCATAAGATACGGGGCCAGCAGTCACTCGTGGTGTTTAAAATAGATTGTTAATTATTACCTTTCCCCGAACCCAGTTTTTTGTCAGCAGCACATGGCATGCTGAATTAATGTGAGTTCCATCTTACCATTTCAAAAAGAAAGCTACATGTTTGGGTTCTACAAGAAGGGCGAGTAGCATATATCAGATAGAGATGGGATCAAAGGCGGTAAGGACCCCCGCAATGCACAGATTATTAGGTCACCCGAAACGGGTGTCATGCAAATTAAGAAGGTCATTGAAGTGGCAGGGAGTAGTGGTGCCAGAGATGGCAAAAACTATCATAAACTGTGCAGTTCAGCCATGACAATCACGTATTTCTACCTTAATGGTATTCAGCCGGAGGGAAGGAATTACATCACCGAAGACATACCTGGAGCATCTTCGAGGTATTCGATCGGCAGATCGAAAAGGAGCATAGGAGAGGTGGTGGATAAAGTGAAGGCGCTGCCTTTGACACCTGAAAAAGCAGAAGGCCTGGTATGACAATAACATTTCCAGGTGAGCAATCCGCATGCCACTACTTTGGAGTCCAAGACTCCGATTGACAAATTGAAAAAGTGAGACAGCTCTGAAAGGAATTGGGGAGTAAAAGATGCTAAGCGACAGTGCAAGAGCCGTATAGGGTTCCGGGGTAGTTGCTATTAGTGACAATGCTATGCTACGGTGCAGTGCTTCTGTGACAGAGAGCCAACTGATCAAGGAGAACCTTTTTGTTGAGAGCCGCTTGTGGTCAACATAATAACTGGAATTACTTCATAAGATCACTCAAGGTTTCAACTGAGTGGAACCTGAGTCACTGTGAGGTGAAAAACATGATATAGCCAAGCAGATCACAGGCCTCAGCAATAGCATGGCAGGCAAATTATCTCAACACAGAAACTGTGGGTTGGGCTACCTGTATTCCAGAAGTGGTAGATCTTAGGGTGGCAGGAGATTCATGGCCCTAAAGCTAGTTGAGGGCCTCACGGCTATTCAAAAAGGAAATGTGTAGATAGGCAAGGCTAGAATATGTAATGAATGCGATAAGAAAATGGGGATCATCTGAGGAGGACCTAAGAATGAAAAGGGAGAAAGTTACCGCTTTCCTTTTTGGGTGGCATCATGAAGATTCTGGAACATCCTTTGATGCAAGGACAGAGGGAAGATTGCAGAGAATTAAGGGCATGATTTAGAGTTTGACGTGTGTCCCATTGACCATCAGGGCTGGGGGAGGTCATTACCTTCACCACCCTCTATATTTTGAGATCTCAGCCAGCTCTGTGGAGATCTGTGCGCCTTCAGAGGAGCCCTTGCCACTGCAGCTCAGCTGAAGGCACTGAAGGTTTGATAAGTGACTGACATTTTTCATGCAGATGCTATGCAAATGTTTTTTTGTTATTCAGTTATTCTAAGGTATACTCACATAGCAGGAGTTTGCTTTTGAAAAGCAAAATATTGCTGAGCCTGACGCCCTTGGAGTTTTTTTCCCAGGGATCAGGGTCTATCTTATTTTTTTTTGTTTGTGATCACTGGGCGAACCTGATGGTCCTGAACAGAAAAAATACACCAGACTGTCTACGCTAAACAGGGTGGGCGTTCTGGCTCCAAGTCCGACGGGCTGTCAGTGTAAGGTTTCTGCGAACAGAGTGAGTTGGGGCACTGTCATTGGAAACATGACACCACGCCTGACTCCAAATAGAACAGACAGAACATAAGGTTGGCGGAGAAGGTACTCCATATGTTCGTGGTCAAATACCCTGTCCGTCTAACTATAATCAGGCCTTAAGTTTAATCTATTGATTTTGCTATCAGCAGTTGAATTAGATAAGTATATATTACCCACTGAAATATCAGTATTCTTATGTTTCATAAAGAAGTTAGATAGGTGATAAAACCATGATGGCCATTCGTGGGAGTCAATAAAAACTATGCATCCCACATATTTACAAAATATTTTTTTAAGAAATTGAGCTCATTAGTTAATGTTGCAAAGACGTCAGTTTAGAACAGAAAACAGCATGTGGTTGAGATCTTGCATCCACCCAAAACATGAAAGGTACATCTGATTTCAAGATGATCATTATGCCAATCACACTTCATTAGGCAAATTAGGACATGGGTTCAATTTATATTCCATGGCGGACCAAAGCACATGTTGTTAACGCTTCCTCTTGCATATTTGAAGGTCAGTTCAATAAGCTGTTTGATGTATTCTAACCCAAAGCATTAGACACAGATAAAATCGAGAATAATATTTAATATTCGAGAAGCATCAGCAATAAACACCAGAACATTGTAATTAGATTCAATAGGCCATGCTGCCTTCACTGTTTTCTTTGTCACCTTCACTTTGCATTTTTAATAATGGGGTACAACTGAATAATGTAGACCCCCCTGAACGATTTCCAGGTCATGTCTTCAAGGGAATCAAAACATAACCGTCCCACCATTGACTTAGAATGTAGCAGAACTGATGGAATATTTTGCTTGAAAAAATATTTTTACTGAATGCGTTCGCTGTTCCCCAGTGTTAGTAAAGCACTGTAGTAAGCCACCCAAGAGCCTATTGCAAAACATAGATACATTATGTCCTGCATCTTCCAGGACAAACTTGCTGAAATTCATTCGTCAAGATCCCTATGGTGCAGTGCTGTTTCTTATAGTATTTTCTGAAAATACCCTGAAAATTTATTTTTAAAGAGTTTATTTTAGAAAATAACATCAAATTGGGTTTTATTCATATTAAAAATCATGTGATTTGAACAACTATAATTAAAAAACGCCTGAAATAAATGTAGGAAGCCAGTTGATTATTCTTCTGCATATAATACGAGTCAAAGTTTATGTTTGCCTAAAGTGATAGGAAATAATCTTATACACAGTTGAAATTGTACGAGGTCTGCAAAACACATAGAAAATTCTGCAGCCTTGAGTAAAGCCATTCCTAGTTATAATCAAAGATGTCAATTCACAGCTTGATACATTCTAACCTGTAACTATGTATCACAATACATTAAATTTATTACAAGATAAGAGACTATATGATACTCACCTCCATGTCTTTATTGAAATTAGGACTTTCCTTCACTAATTAGCAAGGTAAATCCGAATTTAATGGTTTAAATCACATCAGCATGGATTGAAAGTCAACTAATTTTAGCTCAAAGAAGTGGTCGATCAACAATTGTGATCAGTTAGTAAATCGTCATTAACGTAAATCTATTGAAGTGCTCGATAGTTGTACTCATCAAATTATCAATTATAACGCATGGTCAATACCACCTCTTTATCACTTAACAAAAATATCTCCAGCAGGTCTTCCGATAGCAAATTTATAATTCAATTTATTCAATGAATCCTAAAGAATGTGACATTGTTTTGTGAGACTTTCCAGTAAGGGATTGTGTTTCAATAACCCAAATTGTGTTTCCCACCTGCTTTAAATCACAGAAAGTTTGCATATTGAAACCCTAGCATTAATGTCTCCAACCACAATCAGTAATGCCGTGTGACACTCAAGCCGGAAGTTCTCAATTAAAGTAATCATCTATTTAATATCAAATTTTGCCCTGAACCCTGTGGAATGTAATTGTTAATTAACAGAACATGTGGGAGTGTACTATCATTAATGTGAATATTAAGACCAGAAAGATGTGGATGAACAAGACCAAGCATGCAGCAATCCCAGACATTATGTGAATAATTACCAATTACCTTTTTGCATGACCTCTTTGATTAGCACATTTCCCAAACAGAATAAAATGAAAGCAAGTTTTGCCTACCCATTGCCACATTTCTTGAACATAAATGATTTCTTCTCCCTCCCAACAACACATTACAAATCCAGGATAGTTGCTGCTTCAGACTTTCACCATTCCAACTCAAAACCGATAGGTTATGAGCAGGCACCTATCAACATCAGTGGACTATACTTTCCTGATTGACTCCAGGAAGCCATTGTGATCGCTGGTTTGCCTGTGATTTCAGGGACTGTTTGTAACTTAATAATAAACAAATGGGACACGAGATCATGATTGGACTTTGTGACTGCACATAATGATCTAGCCTTGGAACTATCCTCGGAGATCAGCTGCAATTACTCACTACTCATAATGATGATTGATGATGACAGATAATTATGAAGCTCAACAGTTAGTTACACAACAAGGGTGTCCCAACACTGAGTCTGGTAGAATCACATTTAGCAGAAAAGACAGGTTTTCAAGCCACTACAACATTTCAGATAACCAATTTCTGAATGAAGATGAAATAGAACTGTATAGGGACAACTGAGCATTGCCCTTGCGACAATTTTTGTATTTCATATAGCTGTTAAATTTATTCCGGAGGGAGTCCCAAGTGTAAGAAATTACAGTAGCCAGTGTGAGAAAGGATGATACTCCCACTACTGTACAGCGCGAATCCAAAGGAAGCCTCTGACGTATTTTGTGTAGCACATGCAAGAAGTAGAAACAAGAAGGATTGAGAGTGCTGATTTGTTTGGTGAATGTAAGAGATACATCTACTCCCAGCATTTTTAAAATGTATTCCTTTGGTACTGGGGCTGTGCCCAATTCAGGTGGCCCCTATGAAGAGGACAAGATCCTTGACGCCCCTCCAAAAAGCAACAGTTGGGTCTTCTCACAAATAAACTTAAGAGAGTGCTTTTCAATCCAGAACGCCACTGCCATTAGACATGAGTTGAAATTCGTAGCAGAAGCAATGTATCTGTCAGCAAACAAGATGGAAATCTGTGTCAAAGGCATAAGGCATTAAAGAAAATTCTGAATGACAAATTTAATCTGCCAATGATAAGATTTGTGGTATCCCGCACACTAGAGGCTTAGAGTTTGAACAGTAAAGCATAAAGACAACCAACTGAGAATAGTCAGACAAAAAAGAGCCATTTCCAAGCTTGTCTTAAATACCTACAGAGTGATGTCTTTGACAGAGGAGAGCTAAAGGGTATCATCATAGGCAGTGATAAGTACAAAGATATAAGTGTAGCACTTCTTATCTAGGTTCATGTGGATGTTGTCTGTGATGGCCAGTGGAGTTCCATGCAAATGGCAAAAGCCCATAGAATTTTATTACTCTGTATAAATGAGGAGAGTTGGATGTTATCTTCTTTTTCTAGAATTTTAGAAAGAAAAGGTAGAAGAGGAACAGGTTGATAATTGCTCAGAACAGAAGAATTACCCATAGGTTTTATAATAGAGGAGCAGCCATTGTTTTTCCATAATTGGAGGACTCCTGCTGTTTCAATAGAGGCATTACAGAGGGAGAGAAGATGTGGCGCTATGGTGTGACATGCCATGTTGAAAATGTGTGCGGGACATGGGATGCAAGGGGAGCCTGGCTTGGTCCTACAAATGTAATTTAATGGAATCAAGTTGTAAAGGCTGACATTGCAGAAGAATAGGTATAGATTTATACAGGATGACTGCTATATCTGAAATTGTCAATTTAAAAGTGTCTTAGTGATCGGAACAGAGCAAAACAAGGGCCTTGCACAGTCTATACCATCTTCATGTGGTTCTGGGTTTGTTCCACTCCTGTCATGGACGCTAGACCCAGCCACACAAGTGGGGTATGATTTTTACCTGGTGATGTGTGGTAACGCTGGGTTTGTATACATTTTGTGGATTTCTGCAGCTTCTGGATTTTTTCTCACAGGAATTTGAGGAAAATGGGTATTGAAGCCAAAGTTTGAGGTTGGTAAGGCCTTCTTGGCAAGCACACGTGGGGGGGATCCATGCAAGTTTCAGAAATGCCTGGGTTTGGTAGGTTTCCATGGTTGGCATCCGAGTCCAGGTCCAAACACCACAGATACTCCCATTGCCAATCAGGTAAATTGTTTGAAGTCAGAAGTGTGAGAATGCAGGGTGATAGAATTTTTTGGGTGCACAATCCGGAACTTTCCCTCACAGAAGTTTGAGGTTTGAAGGGCATTGTGGGTAAAAATGTTTCATGAGATCCAGGCAGGCCAGATCACCATGGACACCCTTGAGTGGCTAGTTTTCAGAAGTATCTGAGTTTGGCAGGTTTTCCTTGGGTATTGTTTTTTATTTAAAACAAGTGTGGGAGCTCTGAGTGGTAGGAAATGTGTGGATACCCGCTGATTATGGAACTTTCCCTCACGGAAATGTGTGGTAATCGGTATTGAGGTTTGCAAAGGTGTTCTGAGTAAAATAAAATTGTGCAATCCATGAAAACCAGACCACCTTGTGCTACCCTGGGTATATAGTTTGCAGTATTATATGGGGTTCATAGGTGTCCCTAGGTGGCGATTGAGCTATGTCCCAAATTCTGCAGCAATCCACTTTGGAAAAAAGCGATGATTTTGCTAGATGAAGTTTGAAGTCTCTAAATCGTGTTTTGGTGTGTTTTATGTCATGGTCTCTAGGCCCAGCCCGACAAGTGGGACACTGTTTTTATCGGGAGATGTGTGGGAATACAGAATAGTAGAACATTTGTTATTACCAATTATATTTCTCTGCATTTTTGTCTTCCAAATGTAAGTCAATGTGCAAGAAAGAAAACATTTTGCAAAATGCCCACTGAATCACATGATAGTAAGGGTAACCCCAAATTTGGAGGTATACAAGTAACCGCTATTGCTAAACTCAATATCTTGTGCACATTTCAGAAGTACATAGGTTTCCTTCATACCCATTTTTCATTCATTATATTTTACCAGATGAATTGTTGTATGGTCAGTACACAATGAAAAAACACTATAAGCAGCAGCTTGGATGTTGATAGTTAGCTCTGGGTATTTTATGTTTTTGGAGAACCTACAAACCTTATATATACACATGATCAGAAGGGTCGATTGGACGTAACAGTATATTGCTTTTGTAAATCGGCCATCGCGGCAATAAATGACAGATAAAAATGTTGTCACCAATGGCTAATTTTTCCTACTTATTTTTTCATTTCAATTATTAGTTTCCATTGGAAAACCTTGAGAGATCTACACAAAGGACCATTTTCTAAATTTAGAATGTTGTCTACTTTCTCACCTGTTTTCAATGTAAATGGTAAGTATGGTAAACCACAAAAATTGGGAAAAATGTACTACTCCTTAGAAAAATGTAAAAACTGTGGTTTTTACAATTCTGCTTTTTCCTGAAAGTTCGGAAGAAAACTTTTAGAGGTGCCATTTTTTAACAAAAAATATGATTCCTTACACAGGAAGTTTTTTCTCATCCCCTCCCCCCAAACCCCCCCCATATTTAGCTATGTTTTATCTATTTTCTCGGTTCCTTGAGGGAAATCTACAAACCCTGAGTACCTTTACAATTCCCAGGATGCTGGTAAAAAGGACATAAATTTGCCGTGGATAGTTGTGTAGAAAAAAAGCTATGAAGGCATAAGTGCAAAGTACCCAAAATATCAAAAAAGGACTCATCACTGTGGTAAAAAAGTTAAGGAGTTAAAGAAAATAATTTCAACTCCCTCAAACATATTCAGGTAACTAAAGCCCCAAAACTCAGCTCCATATGATACTAAGGTCAGAGCATGTGCTCTATGAACGTTTCCTGGTGGAGAAATAGTTCTTGTAAGCCTTAGATTTATGGTTAAGCATAATTGTGTTTTTAACAATCTGATTTATCCATTTAATAGCGTCTGACAGACAAATGTGCAAAAAATCAAACTCATGCACATGCTCAATGATTGCATTATCTAGACAAATTGCTCTTCTATAACATTTTGGTGGAAAGAAAATCATTACCTTTATTTAAGTGCAGGGGCGGCTCCTCCGTTTGAGTTGAGGATCGTCGCCCTACAGGCCAGAGCTGAAAAATAAAATGGTAATAAAGTTTATTTATTACCATTTTATTTTTCAGCAACCAACACACCCTGAACTGAGTGACAGGAAGGGGGAGGGTCAGTTCTGCCAAGTGGAAAGAGGAAGCTGTGCGTTTGAAAATGCGCATGTCTCTTTGACTGGGCATCTTGCGACGGCCAGCCAGACATTCACATTTTGAACTTCTCTAACCCATCTGGGTTAGAGAAAGCGCAAGCCTCCAGTACTCTTGAGAGCGCTGAGTGAGGCCACTCCAACCAATCCTGGCACTGCTCTCATGCTGGTGAGAGTAGCATCAGGATTGGTTAGGGGAGTTGGCTGGGTCCAACAGAAGAAAGACGATCGGTCAGGAGGACATTGCACCTCAAGGTAAGTGTGTTATTTATTTATTTATTTATTTTTTCAGCCCCCTCCGCCTCACCACCATTGGTACATGGCAGCCACCACTGTTTAAGTGGTGTTGATTTCGGAACCATTCCAGTGACAAAAGAAAGAGAAGTTCTGTAAGAGAGTGTGCAAACCACCCACCATCCTTGGAACCAATAACGTATCATCAATAAATAACAATGTAAATAATTTTTTACCTTTCTTGTGTGAGAGTGTCATGAACATTATAGAAGGGTAACAGTGAATTACTGGGATGTTTTTCACAGGCGGGTTATGAGTGACATCAAAAAGACAGTGAGAATGAAGCTCAAGTTGTCCATGATGTCACCCAGGACCTCAGAACTACGGTCCTTGATTTTATTTCTAAGCCCTGCTCTATTCCAAGAGAGTAACTTAAAGCTTTTGGAGAAGATGTGCGAAGGTAGTGAAGAAGATTCAACTAGTTGTTTCCAGTTTGTGGTAAATTGAACTTGCAAAATGACCGTTATGTGACTTTTTGCTATTTGTGAATGCTTCATACATTGAAATAGCAACTCATTATTATGAATTCACAAAGAAGGGCTCGGTATTTGTAGTTGCTAAAATAGCAATTTAGTAATTAGTCGGATCCCAAAAATAGCAAAGCAAGGACTTTCGTACATATGAAACAGCCCTTTTTTTGGTCAGTAACCAGTTTGCGACTGATTACTGAATTGCAAACGCTTCGTACAACTGGCCCTTTGTCTTTGCCATCTTTAGCATCATGCACTACTACCCTTGGACCAGTCCCATCCATGATTGATTTAGATTCAGAATCATGGAGTCAGCCTAATGCATCAATATTTTGAATTACTGGATCATACAAAATTACTGGATCATACAAAATCATTCCCATTATGAGGTACACTGATAGCAAAGCTAGCATCTCTAGTGACATTATATTCATCAGACTGAATTGAAGGCCTTGCTTTAAGTTGAATTCTGGTATTCTTGACAGTGATAATATGGCAGTCAAGTGGCAGGAGACGATTTTTAACTTCTACGTCAAAGACAAATCTCTCAATGTAATTATCAATAGGAAACTTAATGGTGACTCTTTTGGCATTTGATATATCTGCTCTAATCATTGAGCAAAACATTCTGGGTCTAATGGTTTACCCTATTAATCAGAGAGAACTGGTTCTGAACGTCACCTAGGTTCAGTTCCGGTGACCCCCCCCCACCATGTAAATTGGCCCTGCATCACAGACAAATACGTGTGTATTAGGGAAAGCCATATCAGCGATCTTTGTATTCTGATTGTTTTTAGAAGAGTAGAGAATTCTAGGTGTTTGATCTGGTTAATAGTATCGTCTACCCACCATTTGATTTGCTTAGTATGCATTCCTAAGTGTTGGAAAGAAATCTGTTACCCTTTGAGATAATTCAGCATTCAGTCTCTGGCGATACACACTGCTATTCACCAGCACATGGATTACTCTATGAGTCGTTAATCTATAACCCTAGATATTTCTCTTTCAACTAAGAAGTTTTGTTTCTCTTTTAGAGATAGTGAACCTAGTCGAAATTGACCACTCCTACTTGTCATTACCCCTTCACATCTTGTAATCATGGAACATATTTTTATAGTCCTATTGTTGTTAATTATCCCATCTGGGGTAATTGACCCAAGCCTTCCTGTCCCTTGATCATTATTCCTCATAGGATCTTCTATCAAGATTCATTTGGCCATTGAGAGGTTTATTGTACCAGATGTTATACCTCACACCTTATGCTTTACTCGAGGAGAGTACCCCCAGATGATAAGATCCTTGTAGATTGCTCAGTTCTAAAGCTTTCATTCTCTCATTCGTCAATCCATTTAAAAAACAAAATATGTCTATTTACATCACACACGGGAAGGAATAACTACTATCAATTTGAACACTGGCAATTTTATTTTCTCTTACTTGGCAGTCTTCAATTGGGAGTAGATCAAACTGTTTGGAACCCTCGATATCTGGGATGAGAGTAGTAGTCTTTAGTCTTATATCGCTCCCTTCGCTGCAAGCAGTTTTTGGAGTCAGAGGGTTGTCTATAAGATGCTGCCCAATCTGTCCAGATAGTTTCATTAAAAACCATAACATTGCTTTTTCAATTTTAGGGTAATCTCTTCACTCCAGTAATTAGTATTAGTAAGTTCCCTGCTGCCATTAGCTATATCACTAGCTACCCCTTATGTGGGTATCACCACCTGCGCTACCCACGGGATCCATAATCTAAATTATTGAAGATGTGCCCTTATTCCGTTCTTTCCCACTTTTTCAACTGCCACCAATAAGGACTCAGCGTCCTCCAGTATTTTAGACATGTACTTTACATTTACATTTACTTAACATTACTGCAAAGTAAAGTTTTCTTTTTCTTTTGCCCATTTGTGATGGTAAATCCACCTTATATCTACCCATTAGTAGAGAAAAAGGATCACTATCAATGTCAGGATTAAGGGTTTTGGGATCACTCTCCCTTGACTTATAGGAGGTGAATCCAGGCCCGTCTGTCTTCTGATTTATAACTTTGATTTATTTGATAGAGCTGAACTGTTTTTGGTTCTGCTTGTTCATTTCCTGTACTTTATTCTGAACATCATTCTATTGACTAATTGACTGATTTTAATTTCTGTAATGCCACGCATAAATCTCTGCTGCATGAAATTTTTGTCATGTGAATACTATATCACATGCAATCTTTATTAAACACATTTAATTTAACTATCTGACCAGGTTTCTTTCAACCTTAAATTCTAAGGTGGAAGATTGAACTCACATAGTTTGATCTTATTCTCCTCTTGAGGTTTTTGCGAAAATGTACGTCTTATCTCCCTTTCTATTTGCTTCTAAAAACTATCTGTCCTGTGTCACCTTTTAAGTCAAGGTATAGTACCTCCAGAATGAGGCAAGTTGGACTTTGGAACTCTTGTAGTGGCTTTCACATTAATAAATGCCAATTAAAAATCAGATTGTCCGACTTATTTGTCAGTTGGCTGTCTAAGATGTCTGAAAATTAGGAGAACAAAAAGGATACTGTTGCCATTGTATAAATAATAAAGGTGTAGGGATGTTCTGAATAGGACATCTGGGGTAAAGGCCAGTAACCTGATACATTTTTATAAATATGGTAATTATTGTGAGATTGGTAAATCAGAAATATGCCTTTATGAACATTTTCTATAGTTGCAATCTAATGACTATTTTTTTCAATTTCTCTATGAAATGTTTGAATATAACAGAATAAAAAACATGGGGTTTTGTTGCTCCTCTTCAAGTTTTGGATTTTCCTCTTTGCTTCTGCCTGCCTCAGATGCTCAGATGGAGCAGCGGCGGCCGGCAGGGATCGGGGGCAGGGGGGGCGGGGGAGGAGGAAGAGGAATGTGAAAAAGTAAAAATAAAAACCACTTACCTTATCACCGCACCCCACATCTATGCTCCGTCTCTCCTCCGTGTCGAAACAGGAACCAGGAAGTACACCCAGGCTCCCCTGACCAATCACAATGCTGCAATGCAGCGTTGTGATTGGTCTGAGCGCTGTGGTTCGGCGCTCAGAAGGGGACTGGGGGTCTGGCAATGTTCTGCACCCAGGCTGTAATTCAGCCTGGATGGAAAACATGGAAAGTGCGCATGACTGTTTGGCCGGCCCCAGAGGGCCGGCCAAAGCGTCAAGCGCACTTCAGTGTGCCCACCACTCCTCCCCTGCCCTGCTCTGAGAGCCGAGCAGCCCCACCTGCCCGCTCACAAAGCAGCTGGAACAAATAAAATGATAATAACATTCAGATATTATCATTTTATTATTCCTTTAGTCACACTGCTTAAAAGCAATAGGGCGATGCTCCACCGCCTTAACGGAGGAGCCGCCACTGAGATGGAGTCTTGAAGTTTGTCCAAAGGAGACAGCTTTGCTGATCCTGATACTGCTTCTGTCTGATGAAAGAGTGAGAAAGCTTTTTCTCCTTGGAGAGTCTATGGATTTTTTTCCCCTTCAGTTCTTCTCTGGTTAACCAAAACCACAGGAGGGGCTTCTTTAAGACTACTAATTTCTGAACCAACTTGGTCTGCCAGTCTCAGATGTACAGATGATGACGTTCTGCTCTCTCTCATTCTCTGACTGTCATAAAGGAAGCATTGACCCCTAACAAAACATATAAATAGAAACATCGGCCTAACAGCTCATCTTTTCCAGCAAGATGAAACTCTCTGAACTGCTCTTGGCCGCCAGAGAGAGGGCCATGAAATCTGCCAGTGACGGCCAGTTAGTACAGGTAGCACAGGTGGAGGTGCAGTACACAAAACAAAAGCCAACAAAGGACTTCCTCAAAGATGAGTCAGATCTTGTGTCCATGTTATACCTTAATCCTCCTCTGAAACTGTATGGCTGTCTTCAGTCAATCTCTTCAGGGTTAAATGTGCGACATAAAGCATGGAAGAGGTATCCTGTTAGGATCTTTTCACCACCAGATAAATAACAGTGAGGGCCAACTGTTGAATTTAAAAGCCCAACTGCAGTTACTGCTGGAAGTGCCTGAACATTCCAGAAGTGGTCTCATATGGGTTGCATCTGCAAGGGAAACCCATAGTTGAGCCCTAGTGCGATGGAGCTCAGGCATGCAAAGACTAGACTGTACCTCTTAGAACCTGAGTTACTGCATGCATCAATTGTCCCAGGCAAGCTGACACTCTCAAACAATACGGTGAGCCTGCTTCATTTTGCCTGCAAAATTGTGAAATCAAATGAATTCTGCTGTTCTCCTGCCTGTAGCCACTTATAATTGCTTTCAATAGCCATGGAGCTCAGCAGTAAGTGCAGTGCTGCTTTACTTAGTACACAACGGGTGGCGATCCGAGACTGAGACTGCTTCAGATGCACCTTGTAGGAATCCATGTAGCAGAAAGCAGCAGCATCTCCAACCTCATCACATCACAAACCACCTCCATAGAGGGCAGCAGTGCGGGTGGCCATAGCGTAGTTTAGTTCATAGATCTGAAAAAGCACTTTCAACCTGGTTAACAGTGAGCTTTTGTAGTCAAGTTCAAGATGGTCTCCAGGATAACTAAGATCTTACAAGATATCCACATAAGCTCTATAGCAAAGGTTTGCGTTGATGACAGACGTGAACGATCATCTTCATTTAGCATTGCGACAAGAGTAAGGCATGGTATTGTGCTGGTGCTCACTCTTTTTTGCCTCTTAATGAAGGATCTGGAGGCATACCTTTTCGATCAGTTGTTGGATTATCTAAAGAGGAGTCAACCTCCAGTACTGATTTTCTTGTGTGTGGATGATGCTGGCCTCGTTATGCTGACTGAACACTCGATGGAAAGGCTATTTGAAGCTTTCTCCCAATACTTCATTGACAAAGGTCGAACAATATAGGTTGGAAAGACATCAAGTATGATAATTGACCTCGTAAGACCTCTTAAAAAGTAGTTTAAAATCAAGTATAATGTTAAGGAGACAGTTGCAACATTTTAATATTTAATGCGTAGGTATTCTGACAGTTTAGGCTGGAGAAATGAAATTAGTAAAGGAGTTGTTGTTCATTGCAAGGGTACTAATGTAATAGGTCATCTTAAGACCAGGTTTGAAATATATTGTGGAGTTTGTGCTAATAGTGTATGATGTGAAAGTAGTGTCCTCTGCTTCTTATGGTGGAGGAAATGGGGACGTGCTGATGAAAAACACACTCTACTGAGTGAAAGTAGATTTATCAGGTGCCTACTGCATGGTGTTGCAGTTCTCCTTTTACCCAGCTGTGCCTTGTGACAGAAATTTGCTTTATAGAGAAAAGGTTATGGTTAAGCCTGATTTTTTTTATGAATATGAATGGGCCTCTAACAAGGGGGGCTATACATACATGTTTCGTTTCTTGTGTGATGGAACGGTCTAGTTATTTTGGTTTGCTGTGGTCAGACAAATCAGGATTCTCGTGTATAAGATAGAGTGCGCAGAATTTCGACGGCATCCAGAGATGCTGAGGGGTACCGCTAGCTTGATGATAATAAGCAACTTTAAACAATGATTGCCTACAAATACTACAATTGAGGCTACATCTCTTCCTCGTTTAAGCCTTTACTGCAAAACCAAAGCAGGCTCTGGTGAGCACCTTAGCATAGCTTATCCACCTGAACGGCAAATGTTGTATTTGAAATTCTGCTTAGGTGTGCTTCTTCTTGACTCTATCCAAGACAAGTGTGATTTTGTCCACCTGGTGTCTGTCACCCGCTTCTTATTATTTTGTCCACTTTATAAGTATCAGAGGAAAAGGTTGAATGATTCTTTTTTTATTTTAATGTTTCTTCTTGCTCTAAGACATTTGTATTATGATCACAGACATCTCCGGTGTATGTACAGTATGCTGTGTCCAGTTGCATCTGTAGTACATGGAGAAAGAGAGAAGGAAGTGTTCAAGCCAGCTGCTGGTAAAGGAAATTCATTTAGGAACTATGAGCTACTGTACTATTGTGCTGTTTGAAAGAAGCAGTCAAAAATTGCCCTTTGACTTTTGGAGACTAGAAATGTATTTTGCGACCTGTGTAGTAATAGGTTGGTTCTCAAAATAAGGAATCAGAGGGGGTCACAAAGCAACCTGTCTAATTAATTTTTATTAGGCTGGTCGCCAATTGGGACTCTTTCTGATTGACTATGTTCACAGGGATTGTGACCTGTACGGTATAGCAGACTACCAGAATTGTGAAAGTATTTCAAAATTGATTTTTTAAAGAAGCCCCGATTCCTTGAATTAAACGGGGATTTTATTTTCTTATTTTAAAGTTTTCTGTATCAGAATACTTCAGTGAGAGCAGGTAGTGGTGCCATGAAACTGTTGTCATGATTCCCAAAGTGTAAGGGAATCAAAAGTAGAAAGGATTGAAGTGAGTCTGTAACTAGTCAGTGGTTTGTTACTAGGATTACAGTTGCAAACCATTGATGCAAAGGTTCCACTGTAGCCATTAAATGTCCAACATTCAATGGCTGCAGTGTGAGCTGATCCTAAATGTGAATGACACTTGCAACATACATGGCTCAAGGGGCTGACCATTTGCGCCTCTCTCTACATATTTATTGTGTATCTTTTTATAAGATTGCAACTCAGCTGAAGAAGATTCGGCCAGACTAAACCATGGGCAAAAACAAAGAACAAACTATAAACAAATGGAAAAAATAAGCATGTGCACTATTTGTTTAAATGTTCTGAAATAAGGTCTTCCAAACCGGTGCGAGCAGACACAGCTCCAAGACCGAAAATAAATGGCACTCACTCTCATAGAGGACATGGCATGTGATCCAGCGCTGACAATAAAAATTATTCTCCTATATACTTCGGTCATCCAGGTGCAATTACTCCTTCAACACACACACTATAAACATATGACGGTGGGGCCCATAACACCGCATATACATTCACTTACTCATTTATTCCCTGGATTTCCTCCGTCAATAACCTAGGAGAAAAACGATTCGCTGGAAGGAGACAGGATACCTCTTTTAACATGACATAATGTTTCTCATTTGCTTTAAGGTATTCCGCTCATTGGTCGATGGACCAACTAGTAGGAATCAGTTGATGGTGATTAAGACCAGCTCAATCACAATAAACTCTTTAACATTTCATTTTAATCATTGAGCTAAAGAATCACTGAGTCATTTGTTTAAAGAATAATAAAATTTATATAAAGTTTTGATGCAAGAAATGAGGTTAAGCTTATTATTCAGATCATTACATTTATCATCAATATAAGAATAAATTGAAATTGCAATACATATCTATTAGACGGAAAAATAAGGTTATCATATTAGAACTCTAAAAGATCAATCTATCTGTCTGGGGAAAATCTCTAATAGTTCTAAATGAAAAATCTATCAGGAAAATTCTCCTAAAGCAGCATCTTATACTCAACTGGAAAATAAAATAGCAGCAGCAGCATCAGCTCGTCAGCATCAGCAACCGCAACTTCACCCATCTACAGCATCTAACTTCTCCAGCATCAGCTCTCCAGCATCTACCTCAGCAACTCCCGCAGCAACTAACCCCTCCCACCAAGAGTAGGTCTTCTTATACCCTAATTCTAGCTTACAGAATAAAATGTTTCATCTTCATGGCGTGATTCTTTCTCATTGGTCAAAACTAAGGCCCATATACATTTTAATCAAACTTCCTGGTCTTAACCAGTTCCTTTTGGAATGTCCATGCTTGCATCGTTTCCCACAGTTTATGTCATTGCTCATCCGTTTCGATCAGTCCAATTTGTATCTTTTTCTGCTACATTTTGGGTTTAACAGTTCCGTCCATTGAACTTCTCACGCTTCTTGCTGATCATCTTGGCACACATCTGCTCAGAAAGGTCACAATAGCCTTGACCATACTTCCATCTTAGCCTCTCAGCACCAGCACGTGATCATCCCTTTCCACAGCCTCTCTCCTCTATCACATGGTCCCCCACTCATGCGTACTCTAGCAACTGGCGGCCATTTTATATCGCTGCTCGACAGGCCTAAGCGCACTATTTTCAAAGATAAACAAAATATTGTTAAAACAAAGAAATATAAACCCTTTTGTTTCCTCCCGTCTTTCTACGTACCCCAATTAGGTATTACCTAGCAAAAAGCAACATATAAAGCTGTCCCTTACTTACCATCGCTTTATTTTGCAACCACACGTTTTATTTAAAAGCACAGATCATGCGTTTATTATATAATTAGTACGCAAATATTATGTTATGTTAGACACGTAAACAATTATAAGTTTATTAATTTGCACACGGAATGAGCGTGTTACCTTTAACCCTTAACATGTAACATACATTGTTGGTTATTTACTTAAACGAACATGTTTATTAATTATTTTACGAAAATATTAGGAGGTTAACATTTTTTCATTTACCCTGCTCCATCAACTCCCCCTTTGGTGATTTTTAATATCACCACAAAACCCAAGTTATACAATTTTCTCAGACAGCATATATCTTTTATCCGTTTGCTTTTGTTAGTTTACACAACTGTATCCCTTTCAACTTGTCTCTTCGTTTTCTTGTACATGTTCTCTTTTATTTCTTCTAACTCTATTTCACCCATTTCTCTCTCTCGCTCCTTGTTTATCATGTTTTCTTTTTCTATTTTATTCTGCCTTCTTCTCTTTACACATGTTATTACAAGCTTCAGCACTAAAATTATTATTATTATCATGGTTGCTATTATTATAACTTTCCCTATTATTAATCCACTCATTCTTGTTAACCAATTTATTACTGAAAAAAACCCTTTACCAAGTTTTCCAAACGCACTTTCAACCTCCAGTGGAACAAGTTCTTTGTGCAAATTTGTAATATTTGTAATATACTTCTGTATATTTTCGCTTTTATCTGGAATGTAAGTGCAACAATGTTGGACTTTCAGCATTCAACAGACTCCGCCCTCTTTTGCCAAAAGAATGTCAAGGGCAAGTCGATTTTGCATCACCATAGCTCTCATGGCTACCATCTCGGTATTTACCATCAAGAACCCTCCAGCAGTATCTGTAGATAAACGATCTACCACTGTGGATAATTTCCGAATTCTAAATGCATTCAAAGATATTCCCACTGCTGGTATCAATGCACCAAAAATATCACCTACTATTTCTGAAAAACTTTCCCTTTTTCTACGTGTAAAGGTATTTATCATTTTGTGTGTTCCTTTTTCTTTTCTATCCATATGAAAAATCTTTGGAAAGACCAGGCCTAAGTAACATGACCCATACCAATGGTCCGGCAACCTATAATAAGCCCTATTTCCGCAAACATAATAAATCCCTGGAAATATTGGATCTTTTTCCCCTTTGAATCCCCATCCACCTAAACTTTGGTAATTGTCATGGCAAATACTGGAACCCACAAAATAATTGTCATATCTTGTCTTATTTCTTCTAATGCACAACCTTCCCTGTTGGGGCCAATCCAGAGTCATAGCTGCATTTGTCTTTTTCTTGTCATGATTGTCTTCCTCAAACGCCCAAAGAGGTGTTTTTGTCTCTTCTATTACCTTTCTTTGAAATTTCACTCTTCTCTCTTCAACCATCTCTAAAAATAATTGTTCTTCCTTCTTTAACTCACAGGTAAGGTTGAACCTAATTATACTATCTAATGTTAAAATCTTATCCTCTAGAAAATATTCACCAAACGTTTTTCCCTCTTTTATTTTGTTCAGCTCGGGAACTACAGAAACTTTCGCAAAAATCTTATTTATGTCAGTGTAATAATATTCTAATCTACCTGTTTTATAAAATAAACTTGCTAAAACACTACATGTTATTCCATACGTCAAAGGAAGGTGATGATAAGTCACACCCTCTGCTACAGATGCAGGCAACTGCATACAAACATAGCAATCTCTTACATCCATTGTTTCTACATACTCATATAATAATTTAGTAAAAACATTTTTTGAAAAATCTGTTATTGATTTGTCCTTGTGTAATTCTGCACTACTCTTTAAAATAACTGGTTCTTGAGTGTTAGCTCCCTTTTCTTTCTCAGTGTTATTAGACATTTCTACTACAGCTAAACTAATTGGAATAGTGATTGCTAGAACCACCCAAACTGTTATTAATAATCCTGTACAAAAGCAACACATCTTGCACCATCTACTTAAAAACTCACATTTACATTTTCTATCTCTAGTATTCTCCATTAAGTTTTATAACCTTGTTATTTGTTTTCCAGAAAATTGTGTCACTACACCTCAGAAATGACTTATTTGCCACTCTGTACTCCATTGTTTTGTCTTTGCTTGGTACTTTCTTTTAATTCTTTCTCAGAATTCTTTCTTTGTCACATCCAGTAAATTCGTCAGATCCAGTGTTTTGTCAAATCCGGTAGAAACTATTTAAACTTCTTCAGGTTTGTTGCACTTCACTTTCTCCCATCAGGTTTCTTTGTTCTGGGCTCTCGTGAGTGTTCTTTTCTTCTTTGTTACTAGTCAAAGCAAGCTACAACCATTCAGGCGATCTATACTTTGGATTTACCTTCTTTATTCTTTTCGTTTTCTGCAAGTGTTTTCCACCTTGTTTTTCTTGCTCTCTCTGACTTGTTATTTCATTCACTTGTTCAGCACTTTTCTCATCCAATCTTATGATTCTGTATCTTAATTTTCTTACTTCGTTGGGCCAATTGTCTCCTTTTCTTGGCCTTTTTGCCTCACTTCCTTTTTCCCCTCTTTCTGTTTTCCAATTTCTTTTTCTTGACTCTAGTTTTTGGTTTCTTTCTTCTCCACTTTCTTCAGACTCTGTTTCAATTCTTTCGTTATTGCCTCTTATTTTGAAACTTATAATGTCATTTTCTTCCTCTACTTGTGGTTCTTTTCTTATCTTCCTTCGTTCACCTATTTCTGTCCCTCCTCGAGGTTCTTCCGAATTTGTGTCAGTTTTTCTTTCTGCTTCTAAATTTCCCTGTTCTCGTGTTTGACTATTTGTCCCTATTGCTCCTCGGGAATCTTCTGATTTTTCTAGCTTTTTGTTTGAAACTCTCCCTTCTTCATCTATTAATATTATCTCCGAAGGATTTTCACCACAACTTGTACTTGGTTGCTCACTGTCACTATCTTCTGGCTCAGTTTCTTCTCTTATGCTTTCAAAATTCCAATTTCTTTTTAGAATTTCTTCACAATCCGAATGATCTGTATCAGATTCTGAACTGGTATCTGATATTTCCAGATGTCGACTTACAGGTCGATCTTCAAGTTCTGGAACTTCAGCTATTTCCTCTACTTCTTCTGTCGTTGCACTTGTAGTTGGGTCTTCCAGATGTCGATTTACAGGTCGATCTTCAGGTTCTGGCACCCTGTTTGTTTCTTCTTCTGCTTCTGATGCTGAACTGTTATCCAATATTTCCAGATGTCGACTCACTTGTCGATCTTCAGGTTCTGGAACTCTGATGGTGTGACTGGCATGCACCCAGTGTTTCACTCCTGCACACTTGACTGCAGTGGTCGTCACCAGGATCACTTGTCGTGGTTCGTCCCAGCGAGGAACCAAACAGTTTCTTCTCCGGTGGACTTTTATGCGGACCCAATCTCCTGGATTCAAGTCGTGAGCTGGTTTTCTTTCAAGAGTGGTCGCATCCGGTCCAACCTGATGAAACACAGAACGCACCACATCAGCCAATCCTTTGCAATAATCCAGCACTAGATCATCAGTTATAGTCAGTAGTTTGTTGACAGGTACTTGTGCTTGTCTCATTGCTCGTCCCATAATTATTTCATGGGGACTGAGTCCAGTTTTCCTTTCTGGAATACTTCTGATTGTCATTAAAACTAATGGCAAGGCATCTGGCCATTTGAGTCCTGTAGCTTGACACATTTTTTCTAACCTGTTCTTGATTGTTCCATTCACTTGCTCTACGATTCCAGAAGCCTCTGGTCTGTATGCACAATGTAGTTTCTGTTTAATACTAAGTGCTTCACAAATTAGTTTCACCAATTCATTTTGGAAATGTGTTCCTCTATCCGTTTCAATCGTGACTGGAAAACCATACCTCGGAATGAATTCTTGCAGCATAAGTTTTGCTACCGTTATTCCATCATTCCTTCTTGTTGGGTATGCCTCCACCTAACGAGAAAACAAACAGACGACCACTAGGACATACCTTAGTCTGTTGCAAGGTGGCATTTCAATAAAATCCATTTGCATTCTAGTGAAAGGACCTCCTTCTCGTCCTATTGTTCCTAGACTCACTACTGTCTTCCTTCCTGGATTTAACTGTTGACAAATAAGACATCTCTGACAAAGACTCTCAGCTATGGCTCTGAATTTTGGATTATACCATGTTTGTCTAAAAAGTCTGATCATTGAATCTCTCCCAATATGGGCTTGTCCATGGTACATCCGTGCCATGTCAGAAATCATGCTATCAGGCATAACTGGTCTCTCATCTCTGTAAACCCAAACATCATTTTCTTCATGTTTTCTACATCCTGCTTTTATCCATGTATCTTTTTCCTCATCATCTGCAGCTTCTTGTAACTGTCTCACCTCATCCCATGTCTCAATAGAGTTAGTAAAAAGCAAAGGACAAGAAATATGCTCTCTTTCCCGACTTTTGTTTAAAGAAACCACATTCTTTGCACAGTACTGTGCCATCTCGTCAGCATATTTATTACCAACAGTTATGTAGTCTTCCCCATTTTTATGTGCATTGCACTTCACAACAGCAATCTGTTTAGGCAGCTGTATCGCCTCAAGCAGCTTTTTCACAAAATCTCCATTTCTAATTGGCGTTCCGGCAGACGTCAAGAAACCCCTGTGTGACCAAATCTGACCGAAGTCGTGCACCACCCCAAAGCCGTACTGGCTATCTGTCACAATCGTAACCCGTACATTTCTTCCCAACTTGCATGCTTGAATCAGAGCTACTAATTCTGCGACTTGGGCAGACCGTATCCCTTTCAGACAAGATGCTTCCATTACAGTTGCTACTGTGCAAACTGCATATGCTGCACTTAGAACTCCATCACTCGTTCTCAAACATGAGCCGTCCACAAACAGAATATAATCTGATTCTTTCAAAGGCTCATCTCGTATGTCAGACCTTGGTTTTGTACAGTATTCAAGCACATTCAGACAATCGTGATCTACTTCATCCATTTCAATCACACTCTCTTCATCTGGCAATGATGTCGAAGGATTCACATTCATACATCTGTCAATGGTCACATTATCTGCACTCAAAATTACTTTTTCATACCTAGTCAGCCGACTATGTGTCATGTATTGGGTTTTCGTTCTTGTCAAGAGAATTTCCACAGAATGGGGAACATATACTCTCAGTGGATATCCCATCACTATGCCGTCACTCTGTTCCAGACTCACACAAGTAGCAGCAACTGCTTTCAAACATCCAGGCAATGCTTTCGCTACAGGGTCTAAAACAGCCGAAAAATATGCAATGGGTCTTTTCATAGTTCCATGTCTCTGTACCAAAACTGAAAATGCACATCCATCTCTTTCACTGCAATACAGTTCAAAATCTTTCTCATAGTCAGGCATTCCTAATGCTGGAGCCTCACACAATTCCTTTTTCAACTCTCTGAATGCTTTCATTTCTTCATCATTCATTTCAAAAGGATCTTTAACATCCTTATTTGTCAGTTTTTGCAATGGTTTAGCAATCAGTGAAAAACCGCTTATCCATTGTCGACAATATCCAACCATTCCCAAAAACATTCTTACCTCTCTTTGTGTCATTGGAGCTCTCATTCCTTGAATCATTTTTATTCTTTCAGTCGTCACCTTTCGCACTCCTTTCTCAATTTTATGCCCTAAATACTGGACTTCTTGTTGACAAAACTGCAATTTTGAAGGGGACACTTTATGTCCTCTTTTTGCTAAATGATTCAGCAAAGCAATTGTATCATTGACACATGCTTCTTTTGTTTTTGATGCCACCAGTAGGTCATCAATATACTGAACCATCACTGACTTTTCTGGAATTTTTAAATCTTTCAACGATTTCTTTAGAATCTGATTAAAGATTGAGGGACTTTCTGTGTACCCTTGAGGAATTCGGCAGCATGCCAAAATACGCTCTCCAAACCTCAATGCAAATAATGGCTGGCTATCTGGATGCAGTGGAATAGAGAAAAATGCATGACATAAATCAATTACTGTGTACCATTCTGCTTCACGTGGAATCTGGTATAGAATCACAGCAGGGTTCGGTACTATCGGGCAACAAGGCACAACAATTTTGTTTACCTTCCTCAGATCCTGTACAATTCTATATGTTCCGTTTGGCTTTTTCAGTCCCATTATTGGCGAATTACATGGACTGCTCATGATTTCTTTTAGAATCCCTTGTTCAATCATTTTATTTATTACTGGTGTTATTCCTTCAATTATTTCTGGTGTCAATTTATACTGGGGCGTATTTGGGTAACTCGTTCCCTCTTTCACTGTTATTTTAACGGGATCTACTCCTTTCATTAATCCTACATCTTCTCCTGTAAAGTCCCACACTTCTTCTTTCACTGTCTTTTTCAATTCAATTGGGATTTTCTCTGCATCAAATACAGGAAACAAACCATTTACTTCTGGTTCTAAATTCACCATTGTCATTTTATACAGCACATCCTAATCTGGAGTCTGAAATGCAATTCCGTCTGGGGTACAATAGATAGTGCAATTCATCTTGCACAATAAATCGCGTCCTAATAGGTTCACGGGACTACAATCGCATACCACAAATCGGTGCATTTCGCTAAATGGTCCAATTCTTACCTCCACTAATTTAGTAAGAGGCGTTTTAATTTGCTGATTTGAAACTCCAACTACTTGGATATGTTCACCTGAGAGAGGAAGTTTTGGAATTTCCACTGACCTAACAGTAGAACGGGTAGCTCCAGTGTCAACAAGGAATGTTACATTTGCACCATTCACTTCTCCATCCACAAATGGACCAGACTGATCTACCTCTAGAGTTGCGCCAAGCACGCACTCTTCCCCCTCTCCTAGGCACCGTCAGAAACTTTCATCCGTGTCATCCTCATCCTGTCATAACCAATATTGAGAAATTGCAGCTGCACGCGGCAACTGTGTTACCTGTTCTCCTCTGTAGAATCCTGTTTCTGCACTGTATTTCTGTTGGTTAACACTCTTGGGAAGTGGTGGTTGTGGCACCTGACCTTGTTGAGTAATTACCTCACTCTGCACCTGTGAATTTAATGATTGATTTTCCACATTAGGTTTTGGAGGAAATTTACACTTATTTCTCCAATGTCCTAGCTTTCCGCAGTTGTGGCTTGGCCACTTTTTCTTTGCCTCATCTATGCTCATTTGTCCTTTTCCTTTACCTATATTAGGTCGGGATCTAACCTGTCCTGTTTCATTACCAGTATTACTCAATTGAGCTTCTTGCTTCTCTGCAACTTTCACCTGTGCCCACATGGCCTTTTCTTTCAATTTACGCTGTCTACTCTCAATATCATCACTGCAATACTTAGCATATCTCAAAACCTCATCCACTGTGCTATTCTGCCAACAAATCATATGCTGCTTAATCATTTCACTTATCTCTGGTTTCAATCCATACACAAACCTATATACAAAATGACTCATATCCTTCTCATTCAGTGTCTCATAACCACTGTACTGTTTGAAAACCAACAACAATCTCTCATAGTAAGCGTGCACTGATTCTTTACTTTCCTGCGTTGTTCTGTCTATTTTTACCCAATCTGTTTCTTTAGGTGGAATCTTATTCTTCAAAAAGGTAATTACTTGGTCGTACTTCCTCATCACTTCTGGTCCTGGCGCTCCTGTTTTAGCGTCCCTTGGATATTCTACAGTTGGCCAATCAATAGTAATCTTACATTCTGTCCACAAATCAGCTGGCACTACTATATCAAACAATCCATCCAGATCTATCCACAACACCTTTGAAACCTTCACAAATCTTTCCACTTGTCTGTACCATTCTACTGGCTTCTCTCTCAATTTTGGGAAGTCATTTGTAAATGACAGTATATCCTGTCTGGTCCATGGAACATGCACATAACTACCACCTGGAGTTTCTCGCATCGGGTATTCCCTAACAACTGGTTCCCTATCTGTCACTGCAAAAGCCAAAGATGCTTTATCTGTTGTTTTCTCATTCTTTTTCGACCATCTATTTCTCCACCTATCCACATCACCCCATTTTCTCAATAAAACAATTAACTCTTTTATTTGGGTCAGTCTTCCTGATGTGTTCAAATTCTCTATGTCTTTCTCACAAAAATCTACTCTGTATGGTTTCTGCAACGTTCTCACTTTCACAAATTCCACTCCTAGTTCACTTGCTGTCTCTTCCAATTTGTCATGTAAATTTCTAGCTCTCCATGTAAGACTTTTGCACAAAAACATAATCTCATCATCCTGATAATTTTTTTATTTTTCTGTTCCAATTGGCCCAAAATCAATTCTTCCATGTCTATTTTCAACCTAATTACATCTAATGGTTTCACTTCCGGTTCTTTTGTTTTTAGTGCTTTCATCCATTCATTTAACTCATCTGGGGTCGGACCTACAGGCGTACTATTTAATTCTATCCAATTGCTGCTTCTTTCTGGTGTTCCTGATGCGGACTCCGTCACCATAGGCATTCTCCTAATCTCATGTTCATTTATCATCAAATTAGTAGGTGGGCTTGGTCTATAGGTACTAGCCAAATTGTGTGCACCTTCATTATTCAGCTCCATCCCTTCTCTTTTTCTTTGCAAATGTGAATTCATGGGAATCACTAAAGAACGTTCATCAATTTTCTGATTCTCAAAAATTGGCATTACTGGACCTATCGTTACTGGTACAGTTACAGCTTCCATATTCTTTGTCAATTCTCTTATTTTCTCAGTCAATTCTCTTGTCGTTTTTGCTAATTCAGTTGCATTGTCACTTTCTATCTCTTCATTTTGTGAAGTTTTTAATTGATCTTGTGACCTATTTGTCTCATCTCTTCGTTCGGGATTTTTATTCCTCCCAGTTTCCATTGGCAGTGCATTAGGTGTCACCACCGCAGAAGTCTGTTGGTATGGAGGTGGGTTTCTGTTTAAAATATCTTCCAGCAATTCGTCATCCGTTTCACTACCACCATACACATACTTTTCTACCACTACATGTTTCTTTTTCTCTGTACACTTTCTCTTTGCTTCTTCCTCAACTGTAAAAGCTGGAAACAAACCTCCTGTCATGTTAGCATATCTCCAACGCTTTATTCTGTCCTTATGATTTACTCCCCATAATCTTCCAGGCACAAACTCATGATTCTTTAATCCTCTGAATCTCTCTCGCTCATACATCTCATCTTCCCATTCCGTTAAGGCTTCAAACTGTGTCGGTCTAGGTCTAGGTTCTAATATTGCCATCTTTTCTCTCAAGTTCCGTAGTACAGCTACATTAAATGAACCATTCTCAGGGAAAGCCAATGCTCCATCATTCTTGGTATATTTTGTCCAATTTTCTAACCATATGCATGTATGATATCCATATTTCAGCATCATATGCGAAGCTGGTGATTTCGGCGGAGGAATTATTTGTCCCTCTCTAGTCACTACCTTTTTGTCTTTCTTAAAGAAGTTCTTAACTCTCGTCATCCAGTACGTTTTCTCTCTACCATACTCATAGTATGACATGATTCACAATCGCTTTTCTCCTCAAACGATCCGCAATTCAACACTTCTCTATGCGTTATTCCAACCAATACTAGCGCGACTCACACCAACACTCCAATCAGAGCGATTTCTGTCTACCACGCACTGTCCAATCCCAGCGCGGCTTCTGTCTACGTCAGTTCTGCTCCTGTTTCCATGTGACTAACGCACTGTCCAATCCCAGCGCGACTCTTGTCTACGTCACTTCTGCTCTTGACCCCTCCTTTACAAAACATTTTTCGGCAATTTCTTTTTCAACAATTCTTTGTTAGTTACAACATTTAAAACACCTTTCCATTGTCTGATTCGCTAAACCGAAAAGATAGCTTTGACCATTTACACAAGAACCCTGTATTTTCCAGTAGGCAGCGCTTACCTCTACCATACCACAGAATTTTTAGTTCGCCGATAAAGTAGTACTTCCCTCTACCTTACCCTTCTTTCAAGCAATCAGTAAACCCGTTTCTCTGGGGATAAAACACATGTGGAGACTATACTGCTCCTGAGAATTAAGGCCAAAGTTTCACAAGAAAACGATCACTATTTCACTTACACACCTTTTATACGGAAAATGTCCCTATTATAACACAACCTGTGTTATCACCAATATGAACTCAGACAATGCACCATTCCATGTGACTTCTCTTGCCACACGTGTTCCACTTCCTACTTCCCGGAAGCGTGAAAACTTACATATAACATAACGCGACTCAACATAAAGTGTTAGACATGAACTTATCAATAATCAATAATCAATAATCACCAAACTAATCTATAGTAACCATAACTCTGCTACCAAGAAATCTGATCCAGCGCTGACAATAAAATTATTCTCCTATATACTTCGGTCATCCAGGTGCAATTACTCCTTCAACACACACACTATATCCATATGACTGTGGGGCCCATAACACCGCATATACATTCACTTACTCATTTATTCCCTGGATTTCCTCCGTCAATAACCTAGGAGAAAAATGATTCGCTGGAAGGAGACGGGATACCTCTTTTAACATGACATAATGTTTCTCATTTGCTTTAAGGTATTCCGCTCATTGGTCGATGGACCAACTAGTAGGAATCAGTTGATGGTGATTAAGACCAGCTCAATCACAATAAACTCTTTAACATTTCATTTTAATCATTGAGCTAAAGAATCACTGATCATTTGTTTAAAGAATAATAAAATTTATATAAAGTTTTGATGCAAGAAATGAGGTTAAGCTTATTATTCAGATCATTACATTTATCATCAATATAAGAATAAATTGAAATTGCAATACATATCTATTAGACGGAAAAATAAGGTTATCATATTAGAACTCTAAAAGATCAATCTATCTGTCTGGGGAAAATCTCTAATAGTTCTAAATGAAAAATCTATCAGGAAAATTCTCCTAAAGCAGCATCTTATACTCAACTGGAAAATAAAAATAGCAGCAGCAGCATCAGCTCGTCAGCATCAGCAACCGCAACTTCACCCATCTACAGCATCTAACTTCTCCAGCAACTCCCTCTCCAGCATCTACCTCAGTAACTCCCGCAGCAACTAACCCCTCCCACCAAGAGTAGGTCTTCTTATACCCTAATTCTAGCTTACAGAATAAAATGTTTCATCTTCATGGCGTGATTCTTTCTCATTGGTCAAAACTCAGGCCCATATACATTTTAATCAAACTTCCTGGTCTTAACCAGTTCCTTTTGGAATGTCCATGCTTGCATCGTTTCCCACAGTTTATGTCATTGCTCATCCGTTTTGATCAGTCCAATTTGTATCTTTTTCTGCTACATTTTGGGTTTAACAGTTCCGTCCATTGATTCAGTTGAACTTCTCACGCTTCTTGCTGATCATCTTGGCACACATCTGCTCAGAAAGGTCACAATAGCCTTGACCATACTTCCATCTTAGCCTCTCAGCACCAGCACGTGATCATCCCTTTCCACAGCCTCTCTCCTCTATCACATGGTCCCCCGCTCATGCGTACTCTAGCAATTGGCGGCCATTTTATATCGCTGCTTGACAGGCCTAAGCGCACTATTTTCAAAGATAAACAAAATATTGTTAAAACAAAGAAATATAAACCCTTTTGTTTCCCTCCCGTCTTTCTACGTACCCCAATTAGGTATTACCTAGCAAAAAGCAACATATAAAGCTGTCCCTTACTTACCATCGCTTTATTTTGCAACCACACGTTTTATTTAAAAGCACAGATCATGCGTTTATTATATAATTAGTACGCAAATATTATGTTATGTTAGACACGTAAACAATTATAAGTTGATTAATTTGCACACGGAATAGCGTGTTACCTTTAACCCTTAACATGTAACATACATTGTTGGTTATTTACTTAAACGAACATGTTTATTAATTATTTTACGAAAATATTAGGAGGTTAAAATTTTTTCATTTACCCTGCTCCATCACATGATAAGAACAGACTCACTCTCTACGTCTCACCAGGTGTGGGCCTACGGCTATCCACTTCACACTCATCCATGCCTACCACCGCGGGGAACTTTCCGCCGAGCCAGGACGGTCTCCACATGGTGATCTCCCACCCTCCTGCTGAGCAAGTGGCTGACACCAACCTGTCTCAGTAACCCAAAACATGACCTGCCAAATTTCCCCAATACCCGGTAGTAACCGGGAATCATACTTTGCTATCTACTGCGTGTTACATTTCATGATGATTGCATTTGATTCTACACTAAGGAGGGGTCCACCAGGGGTCCACCACGCCATTCCTGGTTACAAGTTGTTTTGTGCGTTTGTTACCAGTTTGTGGATGACAGATGCTTCTGGGGTGGAATTATGGGCTGAGTTGGGATGGTCGTTGGCAGGTTGGGTTTCCGAAATGTTATGTTTTGATTTTTGTTTCTTTGTGCTCTTTTGTTCTGTATCACACTCAGACACGCACCTGTGTTGCAATTTATACAGTGCACTTTAGGCACATTATCACTCACCACAGATACTGAACAACTGCTCTGGATGACTCTCCCTCCTGGGCTGAGTTCCCCCGGTCCCCTCCACCTATGCGAGATGTCCCTACACAGACATGGGGCCTTTACAGGCACTGTCCTGGAACGTTAACAGGCTACTAGACCTTGGGGACCTCTCTGGGGTGCTGGTGACCCTCCCTGGAGGGCTCATCGTGATGGGAGGCGACTTCAATGCAGTTCCCGCCCCAGACATAGACACTATGGGCACTCCATCTGTCTCCCTTTGGGCTGGTGCTTGTCACCTCTCAGCCTGAACCTCCTCTCTTGGTCTTTGCAATGTTTGGAGGGTGTGGAACCCTTGACAACGACCAATACACTCACATCTCTGCAACACACCATACTCACTCCTGTATTGACCTTATCTTTATGCCAGCTGCTGAATGCTGCAAGGTCTAGGTCCCGCGAGGTCCCGGTCCCAGGTCCAGATCCTCCCAAGTGGAATCTTGGATCATGCTCCTCTTCTCCTCCGCTTTGGCTCCCTCACGGCTGACCCATGCCCTATGTGGTGTCTCAATGCTTGGTACCTCCAGGATGAGTACTACACGCAGGCGCAGGAAAGTGAACTGAAAGCCTATTTTCAAACCAACGAGGGATCAATCCGATCAGCTGGCACCTTAGAGGCAGCCAGCAATGTCATTATTAGGGGTTACGCTAAAGGCCGAATTAGAGAGCTGGAGTGTGCTAGCTCCCAACACATAACTCAGCTGAAGGCCCATGCCCTACGCATGGAAGCGCGCCTTACTGCCGACCACCAGGGGGACATACCTCGGCAACTGCACCTAGAGATCCGCCTCCTGTCACTTGAGGCTGCAAAACAAATGTGGCATGCCTTGGCAGGCAAGGTTTACGGGTGGGGAGATTAAAATGGTAAGCTGTTGTACTGTCTGGCCTTTCACCCACAGGCGAATAGAGTAATACCAGAAATAACAGATGAGCACAGCTCTACCCATCGTACCCTTCAGGATATTGCGCACACATTCACAGAATACTACAGCTGCCTTTATACAGCAACCCCCAGATTAGAGGCTGAGCCAGTACTGCACAAAGTACCCCTCCCTCGGCTGTCCCATTCCGAAACCCAGATGTTGGATCAACCGTTATTGGTTGAGGAGATGGGAGTGGCCGTTTTCACCATGGCCTCCGGGAAGACCCCTTGTCCTGAAGGGTTTCCCACAGAATATTATACCACAATTTGTGAATCCCTTACACCCTCACTACATAGAGGCATCAAAGACTGGTGCTTTTCCACCTGAGATTGATACTGCCACAATCGTGGTAATCCCAAAGACGCAGCCCCTGTCGTCCTCCTACTCTGATTATCATCTGATGTCCCTCATCAATGGAGAGGTCAAGATATTTCCCAGAATCCTAGCCACCTGTCTCAAACAAGTTCTTCACACACTCATACATACTGATCAATGCAGCTTTATGCCAACCAGGAGCAGGAGGCACTGCCTCAGGCACATCCACGTTGCTCTGGCTCATCGTCAGCTGCTCCCACCCCGCTTAGCTTTGCTTTTCATTGATTTTGAAAAGGCTTTTGACATGGTGGAATGGGCCAACTTGGACCAGGTGTTGCTGAGGGCTGGCTTTGAAACCTGTTTTCGTTCATATGCTTTACTCCAACCCCACACCGCGAGTCCAGATCAACAGTATGGTTTCCGATGTCTTCCCTATCAGGCCAGGAACTCAACAGTGTTGTCCCCTGTTTCCCCTCCTTTTCACATTAGCGATTGAGCCACTCGCGTGCCTCCTCTGATGTGATGCACTGGTGCAGGGTTGGCGGTGGCGGTGGGATGAAGGAGGATATGAGGAGCGCTTCGCACTGTACACAAAGGATGTCCTTCTTTTCCTACCAGACCCTGAATCAAGTGGCCCCAATGCCTCCGGTTCGTCCAGCTTTATGGAAGCCTCAGGCCTTCATGTTAACCCAGCAAAATTGGCCTTAGTACCCCAGGCCAGCACTTGACACTGTGTGTCCTGGCATACTGACATCCCCGTGTGACATCTAAGCTTCCGATGCCTAGGTATATGGGTCGTTCTCCACTCTGAGCTCACTTGGTATCTTAACCTCGGGCCCTTGACAGTGAAAGTCAAGGAGAACCTCAAGAGATGGCAGTCCCTTCCGTTGAATGTGATGGGTAGGATTGACCTTTACAAAATGATGGTGCTGCTGAGGTTCCTCTATGTTTTCCAGAATCTCCTGATATTTCTGCCTCATTGATTGTTCCGGGAACTGGATAAATTGGCGTCATTGTTCATCTGGCACAACTTCAGGCCAAGCTTGGCCCTTATCTACTGCCAACATGCCCCATACGACAGAGGCTTAGACATGGCTAACCTTTACCTCTACTACCTAGCCTCGCAACTTCTGGTGGTCAACAACTGGCTTAGTGGGGGATGGTCCGACCCTGCCTACCAGGTCGAGTGGGCATCCCTGGGGTTTCTCAGGATTATGGCCATGTTTTATGGCTCCCCAGTCCCTGTCACTATCCCTGTGGTGACCCGGGTGGTTTTCTTTGCCTGGAGAGCTGTGCTCTGCCATACTAACTGGGATACCAAACCAACCCTTGAAACTCCCTTATGGCATGAGGTGGCAACGCTGGAGGGCTTTGGGGATGGGACCTTATCGGTATAGCACAACTGGGCAACGTATGGTGTAGGGCCCACATGTGCTCCTTTTAAGAGCTCCAAGACATCTACGCACTCACCATCTCACAATTTTACAAATATGTGCAACTACGACATGCTCTCCACACCCACATACCATGTGACACCCATCTCCCTGAATTCAACCCTCTGGAGGCTAAACTTACTGTTCCCTAGTCATCAATGTCCTTGGCACACTAGACCACCTCAGAACACGCTGGGAGGGATGGTTGGGCCCCTTCGACGATGACTGGCGCGACGCTCAGATAGCACCTTGAGTCATAAAGACTTTCTTAAGGCTGTACCTGATCCAGACCTATTATCTCTATTTTGCCTACCTTGCTCCGGCCAGACTACATCGGGCAGGCCTTCTTCCTGACCGTACTTGTCCTCACTGTCCACACGCCCCTGTCGACTTCTATCATATGGTATGGTTGTGCCCGGTGATTCAGGTATACTGGACTGCCATTGTGAGAGAACTGTCCGAGGTTCTGGGCTGGGAGGTGCAACTCTCACCCTTGATTCTGCTGCTGGGGGTCTTGGAGGGTTCTGGAGGTTTGAGGGGAGACCAGGCATTCATGGGAACTGCTACCATGGTGGCTAAGCGTGACATAGCAGCTCGATGGAAAAACACTGCTCTCCCTACGATGTCACAGTGGCGGTGTGGGGTGGACTGGTGTGCACAGTAGGAGAGACCCATGTTTGAAGCCAGAGGGTGTCCTCGAAGCATGAACGAATATGGGGGAAATGGTTGGGACAGAGTCCCCGTTTTATTGTATTTTGTGATAACATCTCCTATCCAGGTATTCGCCGTACAGTGCTTTACGAGTCTGCCCTGTGCTGTACCATATTTGTACCCCATTGTGTCAAAACTGAGTGCTTTATTGTACTAAAACTCAATAAAATTGCTTATCAAAAAAATTAATTCTAAAATAATATTATGCATTTTAAGAACTAAGGGCTTCATTACGTTGCCTTTTTCTGGGTGCAAAGGGACTGATTCACAGATTCGAGCCGTTTGTGACCGCAAAAAGGACTTTTCTTATGTACAAAACTAAATTGCGATTCAGCAACACGTTGCCGAATTGCAATATAGGTTTGCTACCAAATACCGATTCAGCATTTGGAAGGGGCATGTTTCAGGCGTCCCTTCCAAATACAGAGTCGGATTAGTATGTGCTAATGTTTTGAAACCGAAATCTGGCGCAAAACATTAAGCGCCTAATTTAGATCTTGGCGGGTGAGATACTCTGTCACAAAAATGACTGATATCCTGTCACTGTATTACAAGTGCTATAGGATATAATGCACTTGTAATACGGCGGACGGGATATCCGTCATGTTTGTGATGAACTATCTCATCCACCAAGATCATAATCAGGCCCTAATACTTTACCAACTACAAAAATGTAGTGATAAGCCATTCGCAAATGGGAAGGTGTCCCTAAGGAACCCCTTCCACTTTGAGAAAGCTGAAAAAACTATTTTTATGGGTAGGCAGCTGCCCAATGGACCACAGCCTACTCTTCAAAAATTTAATTTTTTCTTTTCTTTTCTTTTTTGCATGCATCCCATTTTCCTTTAAGGAAAAGGGGTTGCATTAAAAAAAAAGCATTGTCGCAGCCAGTAGGTCTGGTACTGGCCTCCAGCCTTTTGGCAATTCTTTTGTTATGGTTTTTGCAACACTTTATTGTTGAACAGGATCAAGACTGATTTGCATATGGTTTGATCCAAACTGACGTGGCATGGTGAGCAAAAAAATGATGGATTAAACCCAGATCTGCGACTGGGGTGAATGTTTGATTTGTTCAGCATTCCGTCAATAATTTTTTTCTTTTTACTTGTGAAAGGGCAGCATGCTGTAACTCATAGTGAAGTCAGTCAGTGCTGAAGTGGGTTAACATTGCCCCTTGATGCATGCTGGAGTAGGTGGAAGAAACATGTGAATGGCACAGTCACAGACTAATGGATGAAGTCTGGCTGGAAACCACTATAAGTAACTATTTTATGCATACTTTTAGTAAAATTAAAAGGACTTGGTTAACAGAGACCTAAAAAGGCTGTCGATCTGGCATTGGCTGATAGCCTCGCCTTTGAGAAAGAAGGAAAGAAAAAAGGGAAGAAAGGAAGGAAGGAAGGAAAAAAAGAAGAAAGGTAGACAAAAAAGGAAGAAGGGCAAAAGAGGAAAGAAGGAAAAAAGAAAGATTGAAGGGAGGCAAATAGGGAAGGTCGGAAGGCAAAAAGGAAGAAAAGAAGAAGGAAGACAAAAAGAAGGAAAAAGGAAAGAAGGCAAGAATGAAAGCAGGAAAGGAAGAAAGGAAGAAAGAAGGCAGCAAGATAGAAGGCAAAAAATGAAAGAAAGAAGCATAGAGCATAAAACGAAAGAAGGAAGGAAAGGAAGGGAGGAAGAAAGAAGGCAATAAAGAAAGAAGAAAAAGAAATAAATGAAGGTAAAAAAGAAAAAAAAAAGGAAAGAAAGAAAGAAAGAAAAAGGAAAGAAGGAAAAAGAAAGAAGGAAAAAACTAAAGAAAATAATGAAGAAAGGCAAAACTGAAAGAAGAAAAGAAAAAAGGAAATATAGCAAAACAGAAAGAATAGGGGAAAGATGGCAAAAAGAAAGAAAGTAGGTAAAAAGAAAGACAGAAAGAAGGTAAAAAGGAAGAAAGGAGGAAGAAAGACAAAAAGAAGGAAGAAGGAAAGAAGGCAAGAATGAAAGCAGGAAAGGAAGAAAGGAGGAAAGAAGGCAGCAAGATAGAAGGCAAAAATGAAAGAAAGAAGCAGAGAGCAAAAAAGAAAGAAAGAAGGAAGGAAAGGAAGGGAGGAAGAAAGAAGGCAATAAAGAAATAAGAAAAAGAAAGAAATGAAGGCAAAAAGAAAGAAAAAAGGAAAGAAAGAAAGAAAGAAAAAAGGAAAGAATGCAAAAAAGAAAGTAGGAACAAACAAAAGAAAAAAGAAAATAATGAAAAAAGGCAAAACTGAAAGAAGGAAAGAAAAAAGGAAATATGGCAAAACAGAAAGAATAGAGGAAAGATGGCAAAAAAAGAAAGAAAGAAGGTAAAAAAAGACAGAAAGAAGGTAAAGAAAGAAGGAAAACAAGAAGGCAAAAGGAAAGACAGAAGGCAGATAAGAAGGAAAGAAGGCAAAAAAGAAAGAAAGGAAAATGGAAAGAAAGGAGGTAAAGAGAAAAGAAGGTAAAGAAGGTAAGAAATAAAAATGCAAAAAGGAAAGAAAAAGGAAAGAAGGCAAAAAGGAGAGAAAGAAGGAAAGAAGGCAAAAGAGAAAGAAAGAAGGCAAAAAATAAAGACCTAATGGGTAAAAGGAAAGCAGGAAAGAAAAAAGGAAAGAGGGAAAGTAAAAGGACAGATGGCAAAAAAGGGGAAAGAAAGAAAGAAAAAAGAAGAGGAAAGGAAATAAGGAAAGTAAAAGAGAAAGAAGGCAAGAAAAAAGGAAAGAATAAAAGATAAGATGGAAGATATAAAGAAGAAAGGAAAGAGGGTTCATGGTATAAAATATTGGCTACTAAAACTCAAATTACACCCCACCTATGTTTAGATAATCTGTTGCAAGTGTGCTGCAAATCAAAAACGATAAAGTTTGGTTTTCTTCCTTATCAAAGGTTATTAAAGAATCATTGGTGAAACTGAGTCCAGATACGCAATATGATATACTGTGAAATAGCAGCAGCACACTTCAAAAGGAATTTACACAGCATTCAAAGGAGACAGGAACTGATAAAGTTGGAATGTGCCTTGTGCTCACTTCACTTCAGGTAACATTGGCACTGAGGGGAAGTGTGGATGCCCACATTGCGAAAGAGCAAAATGCAGTAACTCAAAGTGAGGTTAACCAGAGACTTATAGGCTATCCATTTCCCCTTGCTTTATGCTGCAGTAGGCGGAAGCAAAATGGAAATGACACAACAACAAAACAATAGGTGAACAGAGGTGGCTGAAAGCCCCTTTAAGTAAGTATTTTATTCATATTATTTTAGTAAAATCAAAAGGTCTTGGCTAACACTAGACTTAAAAAGTGCTTTATTTAAAGGCAATCACAGAAATGACGGTCTGCTAACCTCAGTAGGCTGCCATCCCTATGGTGGCAGCAATTCCTAGTGGGTCACAATTTGTGACCTACCTTATTTAATTATATATATTTATATATATATTTATATAGCGCACTACTACCCGGGGGCGTCTAGGCGCTGACATCGCAAGCTCCAGCCAGTCACGGGAAATCGAGAAGCGAAAGCAGTACTGTGTGGCTCTAGGCCTGAAAAAGCCAGGTTTTTAAGCTTTTCCTAAATGATATTAGGTCTGGCAAGTTTTTTAGTGGAAAAGGCAGTTGATTCCATAGTCTAGTAGTGATGTAGAAGAAGCCTTTCCCTCCCCAATTGGAGAGTCGTACCTTGGGAACTTCCACCAACTGATGGGAGGCAGACCGCAGCAATCTTGGAGGGGAGTACCAACAAAAATGGTCCCTTAGGTAGACAGGACCCTGTTTGCGCAGTGCCCTAAACGCAATGCAAAGGGCCTTAAATGTTATCCTCTTTTCCACTGGAAGCCAGTGAAGAGAGATAAGGGCCGCCTTTGCAGATGCAAATTTTGGAAGTTTGTACAGTAGGCGGGCGGCAGAATTCTGCAGGATTTGTAGCTTATAAAGGAGGGCTTTATTCATACCAATCAAGAGACCATTACAGTAGTCCAGCCTAGACAACACTAAAGCTGAGACTACTGTTTTCTGTAGGTCGGATGGTATAAAACAGAACATTTTTCTTAAATTTTTTAGAATAAACCAGGTGGCTGATGTCAAAGCATTAACATGATGGGAGAATGATAGTGTGGTATCAACGATGACTCCCAAGTTCCTGGCCTTTGAGACTGGCGTGGGGAGAGGGCCCAGTTCGCTGGGCCACCAGTGCGAGGACCAATGAGAGACATTTTTGCCAAAGAGAAGAACCTCCGTTTTATTGGAGTTCAGTTTAAGGCAATTCTCCGACATCCATTTGCTCACCTGTCTCATACAGGCCTGAAAATTAAGGATAGTACTGCGGGGGTTCTCTGAGATGGACACGATAATCTGCGTGTCATCGGTGTATGACACCATCGCAAACCCGAAGGATTTAATAAGCCTAGCCAGGGGGACCACATACAAATTAAAATGCGTCGGGCTGAGAGACGAGCCCTGTGGAACCCCACAAGGTAGAATGAAGCTCTGTGAGCTCACGCCCTCCATTTCCACACGTTGTTCCCGGTTAGAGAGGAAGGAGTTAAATAGTTGTAAGGCGGTGTCGGTGATACCAGCTTCTTGAAGGCGAAGTAGTAGGAGGCCATGGTCCACCGTGTCGAATGCTGCCGACAGGTCAAGAAGGATCAGTGCCGCCATACCTCCTTTATCTACTGAGCGCCTGATTTCCTCTGTGGCCGTGATCAGGGCAAGCTCAGTACTGTGGCCACCGCGAAAACCGTATTAAGAAGAGTCCAAAATGTTTTTGTTATTGATAAACTTAGTGAGTTCTTGATTTAAGTATTTATCAAGGATTTTTGCTGGCAGTGGCAGGCGGGCTATGGGGCGATAATTGGCGGGGTCTGTTTTGTCCAGATTAGATTTTTTTTAAAGTGGTAGAATAGAGGTCTTTTTCCATAGATCGGGGAAGATCCCGGTTTTCAGGACAAGATTAAAAAGCTCAGTGAGATGGGCGGCTAGTGGTTCAATCACTGAGATTAAGATCTTGGGGGGGCAAGGGTCCGATGGTGAGCCCGATTTGGCGGCAGTAAGAGATTTGAACGCCTGCTCGTATGTGATAGGAGGAAACTCGGAGAGATGCGCGGGATTCGGGTTGCTGGAGTGTTTTGGCTCCTGGAAAGTTTGACTACTTGCTACATGAGTAGAGTCTGATGCAAATTTGTTGTAAATGTCCCGGACTTTATTACAAAGGTGGAAGCCAAGGTGTCACAGAAGACTTGATCCGGGATCGACTCTTTATGCACATGGACTTGGCTCAGTTTTTGAACAGTGGCAAATAATTATTTGGCATTATTCTTGGCTTTATGAATGGTCTCTGAATAGTACTTGATTTTGGCATTGTGAATGCTAGCTTTGTACTGAGTAAGTATATCCCTTATTCGTAGTCATTCAGTAATATTCATGAGGTCAGTCGAATTGCGACCCACAAGGAATTGGTATTTTGCAAAATGACCTATTGTGCATAGGTCGGTTTGCAAAATACCATTCTGGTCTCAAAAAGACTGGTCGCAAATTGCAACCAGTATTTTGTGACCCACGCATTGTACTTCTGGCCCTAAGTGTTGGTTTTGCTATGTGGCCCATAGATTACTTTTTATGTAGTTGAAATAGCTACTTACTTGCGCAAAAGCTTCTGGAATTAATGTGCACCTCAGAATTGAATCTTTTCAAACCTGTACCAGTCTGTTTAAAGCCAGCAAATCTTTACCCATAGGATTCAGCCAGAAAATGATGGGAAACATCAAAAGCCTTTTGGCTAAAATCCAAACTTCAGAATAAACAGAGAAATTGCAATTGGAGGAGGGTGAGCTAATGAAATCTGATGACAAGAAAATGCTAATGCAGTGTCTGGAGAAGCTACGCATGATCGCTAACTAGCATGAACATATTCATTTTTTCTAAACTCTTGTCTCTCCCCTCTCTTTTGAGATAAATTATTTGTGCAAAACCTCCCCTCACAAATGCTTTGAGGGCAGCAGTTTCCCAAGGACCATATTGATATTGCTCTTTTTTTGTTTGATTCATTCATGTCTTGGGCTTCCTTTGACTGGCTCCTAATCGAACCTCAAAACAATGCAAATCGCTTTGTGTTACAATTTTGAAAGTTTCCATTCAATGCCTTATTTGCACAAGAACTTTTTTCTAGGATTTAATTTCTTGCTCGGTAAGTCAAGTGATATAGGGCCACATGAACTAACATTTCTGTTTAAGATTTCCTAATAGCACATTTTTGCGATTTAGTATTAGGAAATCGCAAACAGCTATGTACAACAGTGTGTTTTACACTGTTTGTGATTCCCAGTGGGTCGCAATTGACCTACCTCATAAATATTCATGAGGTAGGCTGCAATTTGCGACCTATTGGGAATCGCTACAAACACAGGGATGGTGGTCTGCTGTGCCCAGCATGTCTGTGTTTGCTTTTAAATGAAGCAACATTTTTTTTAATGTAGCCCATTTTCCTTAAAGGAAAATGGGATGCATTTCAAAAACAAAAATGAAAAGTTTTCTTTTCATTTTTTAAGAGTAGGCAGTGGTCGTGGAATCACTGCCTCCTCTTAAAAAACGTTTTTGCATACATTCACAAAGGGGAAGGGGTCTCTTGAGGACCCTTTCCCTTTTGCAAATGGGTTACCGGTAAATTGCGAATGTTTTGCGACCGCATTTAGGTCACAAAACAGTCTTACATACCACTGTCAGTCGCTATTAGGAAGGGACGCCTTTAACACACCCCTTCCTAATACTGAATTGCTAACTCATTTTGAGAATTGGTAATAGGCAGGGCCACTGGAATTATGCAATTGTGCGGCTGTGGTGATTTTTGCATAATTATAGAATTGCCGCATTTTCCACATAATCCATCATCTGCTGCATAATTTCCAGATTTTAACAAAAAAAATTGTTTCTAGCTCAAATGGTTTAAGAGTTACAAAGCATGCAGCGACACGTGTTGCCGGGCAGTAGAAGACCCTTTATAAAGCTGGTCTGGTCACCTTTCTGTTGCTTATTGGTATATTTGGGTGTTCACAAGTTTAAAAATGATTAAATAAAGAAGCAATACTATTAGAAAATGTACTGCATTATGCCGAATAATTTGTCTTTTCTTGACGTATAATTTACTCAACCCTGCAGCATAATTTGCCACTTTCCTGCTGCATAATTCCAGTGGCCCTGATAATAGGTTACCAAAATGCAAAATGGGCCTTTATATAGACAACTTTTTTTTTCGGTCGCAAACTGTCCAATTCTGTGAATTGGATAGTTTACGAAATGAAAAAAGCTACGTACATGTGGCCCATAGCACTTGACAGGGCTATGGCTTAATTGCTGGTGGCGCTCCCCCCATCACCACCATCCCCATGGATTCCCTCACTACCACCGTCCAACAGTGCCCCTCTCTCACATGCATTTCATTTATTTTATAGCGCGACTCATACCAGTGCAGCGTGTCAGAGCACTTTACATTATACACACACACATTATACAGAGATAATCAATCATATATGTGTAAATCAGTCTACAGGAACTGTTACATAAGGCAATGAGGATTACAAGGTGTAGGAATTACATGTCATCCATACTAGTAGGCAGTATGTTGTAAAAGATTTGGTCTGGAGAGGCACAAACTTAGGACCTGATTATGAGTCTGGTACTCGCAGTGGCTTAGGAGTGGCGATCCACCATTTTGCCGTTTAAGACTTTGTAAGTCGTATCGGCAGTGGACCGCCGGCTGCACCAGGGAACAGTTGTTCCCAGGTGGTGGCTCAGGAGCGCCACAATGCATTATGCTGAGCAGGGACTGCTGCAGTCCCACTCAGCATATTTTGAGTTCCTGGATGGTCAGCCTTTCCATGGCGGAGCCCCGCCATGAAAAGCCTGGTGGTACAGGAGCAGAGGGGACCCTACAGGGCGCCCCAAGGCTCCCCCCCAAGTTCCAGCACTCCATCGACGTCACTTTTTGGCCATAAATTGTTCTGGTTTGACGAGAAGTTGAACTTCTCTACTCAGATCAAGAAGCTTACAGGTCAGTGCTTTGGCACACTGAAATCCCTAAAAAAGTTCCTCCCTCTTCTCCCTAGGTCAGCATAGGAAACTGTCACCCATGCGCTGGTATCCTCATGCCTCGATTATGCCAATGCCTTGTACGTAGGTCTGCCCAGCTATCTTCTGAACAAACTGCAGGTGGTACAGAATGCAGCGGCCAGAACTCCTGTTAATATTCCCATAAAGACCACCGTGAGACAACACTTGCGTGACCTACACTGGCTGCCTCTGATGGAGAGGGTAAAGTTTAAATCCCTAGTCCTGGCACATGCAGCTCTCTATGGACACGGTCCTGCTTACCTGAGAAGGCGCTTCAGGTTCTTTGCTCCCACCAGGCAGCAGCGTTCAGCCACCCAGCTTCTTGCCCACGTTCCGAGATTTCACCTTAAGAGAGTTGGAAGGAGCTCTCTTGCTTTCAGGGCAGCTTCGGCGTGGAACCTTCTTCCCTTTGACCTCCGCAGCGTTCAGGATCCCAAGCTCTTCAGGAAAAAGGCTTAAGACCTTTCTCTTTACCTAGCATTTTCTTACTGCCTTCCTTCCACCAGGTTCGTGCCAGAACACTCTTCTGAGTAGCTGTGCGTGCTACAAATCCCAGAAACATAAACATAAACATTCCCATTTGCTGTGCCTGTTTTCAAGGCACCACCATGGGAAAGGCCAGAGGACCGCCGACCGTATTAAGAGTTGTACTTCTACAACTCGTAATATTGCCGGCGGCCCTTGCATGGGTTTGGCGCAGCAGAGCCGGCGTTGAGCCAGCGCTGCTGAACCAAATTTGTAATTGGGCCCTTAGAATTTAAAACATGCAACAGTGGTAAGGTTGGCTTTACAAACAAGAATGCATTTCTAATTACTGGAGACAAAAAAAATGACATTCTAGCCTGCATCATGCAGCTTGCATTGAGCTCTTTAATGACAGTTAATGGGTAGCTGGGCTGCATTAGGATTGTAACTATGGAACTTAGCTCCTGATTTCCTTGGGTAGTCTGTTATTTGAAACTGAAATGTGTCTCCTTCAGGATTGATTGTGTCCCATAATAATGATGAGCACAGCGAGAACGTGTGACTTTTGCAGCTCTTCATTGGCTGTCAGCCTGCAGAGAGTACATTTTTCCCTCACACTGCATTTAATTTTAGCAGTGGATGAACTGCAGTGATGTGAGCACAGGGATGCTGATTCTTTACTGGGTGATTTCTCTGATTGTTAGTTTCAGTGAGCTATCACCCGGACTAGAAACAACCAGAAAATTATGGTAATCTGAGTTAATAGGATTTGTCTGTGTGTATAGGATCTTCCTCAAAGTGGGCTCAGCACAGCAGCAGTATCTGTGGTGTAATCCGCTACCAAGTATTATCTGGGCTGTACCATTGTGGCAAGTGTGTACCGCTCTGCTGTTGAAAGCATCATAACCTTTGCATGTCTTGGTAGTGAAAAACTCCTACATTTCTTTTCACTACTGCACAGCCTACCTCCCCCATAGGATAACATTGGGTTACCTTATTACATTTAATAAGTGATAACTTACTATTGGGGGCAAGTAGGAATGTCAAGTTTGGTGTCTAAAGAATTGTAATATAAAAAACCCTCTTTAATGGCAAAGTCAGATTTTAAGTCACGATTCTGGAAATGCCACTTTTAGAAAGTTGGTATTTTCTTGTCCCGACGATTTGGTGCCTGCAGCCTGTATCCTGGGTTACTTGACTAGGTGTAGCTGGCAATTGGTCTTTGTGTATTGCTCACAGACAATGAGACAAAGGGGGAATACATGTTGGCAGGATGGTTTAAGGAAACAGGCCATTAGTTGTGTGGCCTGCACAAGTAATGGGTCCACATTTGCCCTCCACTGGGAACCAAACACCCCATTGTAGCGATTGACTCTCTCAGGGTAGCAGAGCAGATTAGTTCAAGGTCTACTCGAGGGAGGTGGTGTGGACTAGTAATCACCATTCGCTGGGACACAAGAATCACACTCAATAAATGATTGTCCAGTCTGTGCTTTTTCTTTAGAAAAGTGAAAGTACATTTATTACACACACACTACTCAATACTGTGCAGTAATTTAAAAATATACATAAGGATGGTGGACATGGCGTCACCCTCTAAAAGGTCATACAAACACATCAGGTAAGTCTATTGACTTGGCGAAAGGTTACCTTCAAGATCAACAAACCACATGTTAAAACATCATGATTTTAGGAGTAAATGCAATAATCAATAATAACCATATTTAAATGCACTTGTTAATAAAGCATATGCACTTTGATCAATAATCACTGCCAACATTATTATATCATTAAAGCATTTAAAAGTGAATATCACATGTGTCTGTGTGCTTTTTATATACTGTCAAATTATGAAACCGCAATCATAAAAACAGCCCCTAAAGGGCATCACATTTATGATCCAACAATATGTAAACATAGACTTAGCCCCAAGCGGGCGCTCATACTTTCATTTAGACATCTTCAGGCAGCTATAACTGCACCCATAGGCTTAGTCCCTAGAGGACCTAACACTCCCAGCTGTAGAGCTCCTTCTCCAGCCTGGGGAGTGCTTGAACCTTGAGAGAAAATCCCAACTGGGCCCTTTTTTTGGCAATCTTGCAAACTTAGAGTCATTACTTTTTCTTTGCATAACAAAACTTCCTTGGGGGCTGTGGGAGCTGCGACATTCCTGCAACTCCCTTGTACTCTTTTTGATGTCATTGGTGGTGGACCCGCCTTCCTAGGGCCACCACAAGCAGCAGAAATAGTTTGGGAGCATACATAATGAGCGTCACTCCCACTATGCCGAGGAGAGACGCTGACTTTCTATGCCTGGGCTATTCTTGCCATGCAGACTTGCACTGCACAGCTTTTTACTATTTCTGGGGGGTGCCTGATCCTGCCCGGGCACCTCCACATGCATCCTTCAATGGGGAAAGCACAGGGAGCCCACTCCTCGCTACCCAGGCCAGCTTCCCGAGCATCCACACTCCCTAGTACAGCCGAGATAGCCGGCAGTCTCTACTTCTCTGCCCGCTCATGCGGGCAGGGTGCATCCTTTTGTGGTGGCCACCCGCTCCCCCACTGCAACACCCATTTCACGCCCCTTTCACGCTAAGTGAAGCATCAAAAAGGGCCTTATTTACAAGGCGGAGGTAAGCCCTGTTAAGTGGCTTAATGCCACCTTGTAAATAGGGAGAAGGGAATATCACCACCAGAACGTCACTAACTGTGAAGGTCTGGAGGCGATATTCCCTTGTAAATATACCCCTGACTTTCCCCATGAGTATACACTAACATTATGAGGCATACCCTTAGGTCAATATTCAATCCTGCAGAGTCCTCTCTGTGCCAGGCTACCTGTGCTCAGTTACTGGGCTGCGCACAACAGGGGTCTCTCACACGTGTGCAATGTGTATGCACACATGTTCACATGTAAACAGCCAAGTGCCCCTTACCCATGCTGTGTCGCAGCGGCCTTATCTTAAAAGGCTGACACTAGCGGTAATCACACCCAGTCCATTTACGGTGACTTTACGTGGGTGAGTTCACCAGTTGTGGGGTTCACCCACAGTAAAAAGGTCACATACCAGGTGGCCAAAAAGCAAAAAATCCAGGGAGATTTGATGGGTAGAACTCATTTCCTTACAATGGGCCATCTCTGACTTGATAGGGTGGCGGAGCTAGAACCTATCAATCTTGCACATCATAAAGACTCTGCCTCAGCACACTCATTAAAGAAGATATACACTAGTCTATTGTGCCCCCGGACAAGCAGGCACCAAGGCAACAAGGCAGGAAATTCCAGACACCTCTGGCAGTGGAAACCTCCAGAATCTTCTACTTCAAAGCTGGCACCAAGTCTAAAAATTAGAACCTCAAACCCAACTCTTCCGTAAACATCTGGACCTGTGGAAGGCTCAGAAGAAAGACTGCTGTGCTACTCTGGTGCAAGAAGGACTCTAATGCCCTGCTACTCTGCTGCCATGCTGCCCTGCTGCCTTATTAAAAAGAGCTGGACCTGCATCTTGAACCCAGGACCACCAGAGTGACTCAAAGGGCTAATTGGCTGGCATCTTGATCCGAACCTCAGGGACAGAAAAGGCTCCAGCCACCTTGAATCCAGCACCTGGACTCTGCCTGCAGTGAGTCTCGGCCTCAAGTGGTGCCATCCCAGTCCTGGACCCTTGTAAGTGGGCCTGAAGGTGCTCTGCCAGCCCAGCTGTGGTCTCTTGGACAGAACCGATGCAGCGCGACTCATCTCTTCGCAGCTCCACATCAGAATCACCGATGCGCAACGTATCCCCGACGCAGGACTTTGCATCGTGAATAGTGGCTGGGCAGTGAGATGTCAATTAAATCATGAAAGAAATCATTAAACTGAGCTGATCGTATAAATACTTGGGTAAAATTGGGTGAAAAAGACTCAGACCAATCCTTAACCTTTTCCCTTAGGCAATACACAGGCAAACTCCTTCAACAAAGATGTGCTGATAATGCTGGGCACTCTACAGCTAAATAAGAATCCAAAGTAAAGCCAGCAACTAGCCTATGTGTTACTGTCATACAACGGTATCAATAATGCCACCATGTAAAATTCCTTTGGTGTTACCCATGATGGAAGTGGTCCAGCGACCTACTTGAGATTTGCTAAAGAGCTGAGATTGGAAATCTCTCTGGTCATTGTCGGAAGTAAATCCATGTACTACAAGCATATAGGAGAACAAGAACTGTGGTCAAGGGTCAAAATGCTGCTAACGAGTTTTAGAACCAAGACAGAACACAGCATATGGCATCCTTATATGAATGTCAGCTATTACCTAGAATCCTCCATGTAAAAGCTATTCCGAGAGACTAGGGGGCATATTAGCAAGGGCTGGCGATATAATTATCGCCGCTTTAGCGTCCGTTTTTGGGCGAAAAGCGGCGATAATTATATTGCAATATCATCAAGGACACGCTAGCGCGTGTTTCCTTGATGTAGAGCCCGTTTTTTCACAGCCTCGCCTCGCATCGCTAATGAGATGCAAAGAAGGCGTGGCTGTGAAAACAACACATGTTAATATCGTGAAGGCAGCTTTGCGATATTAACAAGGAGAGTGCAGCGATAAAAAAAATCGCGCTACCTCAGCCTTAACTCATGAATTTAACGTCTGTTAAATTCCTGACTAAGGCATACTTTTAATGGGAGATGGATTATGCTGATACGACCACAGGGTCGTATCAGCAATGTTATCGCTGTTTTCAATGGAACATCGCTGGAAAACCAGTGATGTTCCATTGAAAACACCGCTATCGCTGAAATATTATCGCCATAGCGCTATGCGTTGTAAATATAGCGTTATCATGGCGATAATATTCAGCGATAGCCAGCGATAATATTTCTATCGCTATGTACGGCCAGCGATAATTATCACTGGCCGTTGATAATATGCCCCTAAATTACCTATTATCGAGATATTGAATCGCAACCACCTTATCCATATCGGACAACTGATCAAGATCCTCATTTAGAATTTGGAGAGCACTGAAAATCCTCTAATTTCCAGAGGAAACTCTAATTATGGTTTAGAATCCCTCAACTGAACTTCCTCCAGAAGCCTACGCCAATTGCAGATGAAATTCAGCTTCTAAATGACCTTCAGAAAATGGGTTCACAAGTTTTCTAACAATGAAAATCTGAGACCCCCTCAAGATGACAAGAAGAAATTCCCTCTCCTCCTCACCCAAGAACTGGCTTAGATTCAGTTGAGGAGCTCTGCATTTTTTGTTTTGTGAGACAAATCTTTGCCACTGTTAACCTAGGGCAGAGCATACAAAGGACCAATGTCAAGACATTGAACGTCCTTCCTGTGCGCCAGCAATGCATTGACTTGAGGGTGGTAGGCAAGCACCATTGTTAATATCACAATACCCATTCCTGCCCTGGAGACTCGGGGGTACTATACTGTAGAAGTAGAACCCCAGCCTCTGAGACGGCCAAGAAACAATCCAAAGGTGAGCTTCACTCTGGGGCACCTGGAATCTATTGAGTGATGCATAGAACAAACGTGTTTTAAAACGAAGGCATAACCACTCTCCCTGATAAGGTAGAGTAGATATATTGTTCTATTTGGACGTAGCTTATGTCTTTAAAAGAGCTTTAACCCCTTCGGTGCTTATGACGAGCTGGGCTCGTCATGGCACACAGTGCTCGTGTGCTCATGACGAGTCCAGCTCGTCATAAGACCAACCACGGGGGAAGCGCTGGCGCTCCCCCCGTGGGAATCCGATCGTCGGGTTTTTTGGGGGGAAGGCAGGGGAAGGACTTCCCCTGCCTCCCCCCGCCCCCCCGCCCTCCCCATCAATGACGTCAGCGCGCGAGGCGCGCTGACATCATTGAGGGTTTCCCTTTCTTCCCCGACGCGCTGGAAGCCATTTGCTTCCAGCGCGTCGGGGAAATAAGGTGAGTTTTGGCTCGGGGAGGGGGGGTTTGATTGGAAAAGAGACATCGAGGGAAAGGAAAGGGTTTTCCTTTCCCCCGATGCCTCTTTTGTGCATTCCTGCTGCACGATCATGTGATCGTGCAGCAGGAATGCCCACGAGGGTGTTTTACGCAGCTGTAGTGTAGGAAAGGCACTATACAATTCCCCAACGAGGTAGCATTTACTGATTAGCCAGTAGAAAGTACTCCAGTTGAGTAGAGGTATTGCACAAAACGGTGGCATCTTCGTGGATAAATATGCAGGGCAGGTGTCTGCCTTCTTCCCATTTCCAGCCTGAAAAGTGAGCTGTAATCCTCGATAGAGGTCTCTGCATCCTTGATTTTCTCGAGCGCAATCATCCTGTAGAATTCGTGAGCGTGATTAAGCAGATGTGCCTTCTCTCCATTTCCACCCTGAAAAGTGAGCTGTAATCCTCGATGGAGGTCTCTGCATCCTTGATTTTCTCGAGTGCAATCCTCGTGTAGTTCCTGTGACCAGGAGGTTCCCTCTCCTCTTCTGCCGGTGAGATCCTGCTCTGACCCTTTATAAACAAGAGGCATGTGAACGGGCCTAGAAGCCCCGCTCGTTTGGCCCCGCCACACATTCGTGAGCGTGGTTAAGCAGATGTGCCTTCTCTCCATTTCCACCCTGAAAAGTGAGCTGTAATCCTCGATGGAGGTCTCTGCATCCTTTATTTTCTCGAGTGCAATCCTCGTGTAGTTCCTGTGACCAGGAGGTTCCCTCTCCTCGTCTGCCGGTGAGATCCTGCTCTGACCCTTTATAAACAAGAGGCATGTGAACGGGCCTAGAAGCCCCGCTCGTTTGGCCCCGCCACACATTCGTGAGCGTGGTTAAGCAGATGTGCCTTCTCTCCATTTCCACCCTGAAAAGTGAGCTGTAATCCTCGATGGAGGTCTCTGCATCCTTGATTTTCTCGAGTGCAATCCTCGTGTAGTTCCTGTGACCAGGAGGTTCCCTCTCCTCGTCTGCCGGTGAGATCCTGCTCTGACCCTTTATAAACAAGAGGCATGTGAACGGGCCTAGAAGCCCCGCTCGTTTGGCCCCGCCACACATTCGTGAGCGTGGTTAAGCAGATGTGCCTTCTCTCCATTTCCACCCTGAAAAGTGAGCTGTAATCCTCGATGGAGGTCTCTGCATCCTTTATTTTCTCGAGTGCAATCCTCGTGTAGTTCCTGTGACCAGGAGGTTCCCTCTCCTCGTCTGCCGGTGAGATCCTGCTCTGACCCTTTATAAACAAGAGGCATGTGAACGGGCCTAGAAGCCCCGCTCGTTTGGCCCCGCCACACATTCGTGAGCGTGGTTAAGCAGATGTGCCTTCTCTCCATTTCCACCCTGAAAAGTGAGCTGTAATCCTCGATGGAGGTCTCTGCATCCTTGATTTTCTCGAGTGCAATCCTCATGTAGTTCCTGTGACCAGGAGGTTCCCTCTCCTCGTCTGCCGGTGAGATCCTGCTCTGACCCTTTATAAACAAGAGGCATGTGAACGGGCCTAGAAGCCCCGCTCGTTTGGCCCCGCCACACATACGTGAGCGTGGTTAAGCAGATGTGCCTTCTCTCCATTTCCACCCTGAAAAGTGAGCTGTAATCCTCGATGGAGGTCTCTGCATCCTTGATTTTCTCAAGCGCAATCATCCTGTAGAATTCGTGAGCGTGGTTAAGCTGATGTGCCTTCTCTCCATTTCCACCCTGAAAAGTGAGCTGTAATCCTCAATGGAGGTCTCTGCATCCTTGATTTTCTCGAGCGCAATCATCCTGTAGAATTCGTGAGCGTGATTAAGCAGATGTGCCTTCTCTCCATTTCCACCCTGAAAAGTGAGCTGTAATCCTCGATGGAGGTCTCTGCATCCTTGATTTTCTCGAGTGCAATCCTCGTGTAGTTCCTGTGACCAGGAGGTTCCCTCTCCTCGTCTGCCGGTGAGATCCTGCTCTGACCCTTTATAAACAAGAGGCATGTGAACGGGCCTAGAAGCCCCGCTCGTTTGGCCCCGCCACACATACTCTCGGTATGCTACGTCTTCCTGCCCTTTCCCCACTATGATGGACAGCTTACTCAAAGGACCCCGGCGCTTTCGGCGCGGTGGCAAAGTTACAGACACACAGGTCACTGGAGACAATTCTTCTGGTCCTTTACGCAGCTGTAGTGTAGGAAAGGCACTATACATTTACCCAACGAGGTAGCACTTACTGATTAGCCAGTAGAAAGTACTCCAGTTGAGTAGAGGTATTGCACAAAACGGTGGCATCTTCGTGGATAAATATGCAGGGCAGATGTGGCTTCTCTCCATTTACACCCTGAAAAGTTAGCTGTAATCCTTGATGGAGGTCTTTGCATCCTTGATTTTCTCGAGCGCAATGCTCGTGTAGTTCCTGTGACCAGGAGGTTCCTTCTCATCGTCTGCCGCTGAGATCGTGCTCTGACCCTTTATAAACAAGAGGCATGTGAACGGGCCTAGAAGCCCCGCTCGTTTGGCCCCGCCACACATACACTAGCGGTATGCAACGTCTGCCCGCCCTTTCCCCACTATGATGGACAGCTTACTCAAAGGACCCCGGTGCTTTCGGCGCGGTGGCAAAGTTACAGACACACAGGTCACTGGAGACAATTCTTCTGGTCCTTTACGCAGCTGTAGTGTAGGAAAGGCACTATACATTTACCCAACGAGGTAACACTTACTGATTAGCCAGTAGACAGTACTCCAGTTGAGTAGAGGTATTGCACAAAACGGTGGCATCTTCTTGGATAAATATGCAGGGCAGGTGTGCAGAATTCATGAGCGTGGTTAAGCAGATGTACCTTCTCTCCATTTCCAACGTGAAAAGTTAGCTGTAATCCTTGATGGAGGTCTTTGCATCCTTCATTTTCTCGAGCGCAATTCTCGTGTAGAATTCGTGAGCGTGGTTAAGCAGATGTGGCTTCTCTCCATTTACACCCTGAAAAGTTAGCTGTAATCCTTGATGGAGGTCTTTGCATCCTTGAATTTCTCGAGCGCAATGCTCGTGTAGTTCCTGTGACCAGGAGGTTCCTTCTCCTCGTCTGCCGCTGAGATCCTGCTCTGACCCTTTATCCCCTTCGGTGCTTATGACGAGCTGGACTCGTAATGGCACACAGTGCTCGTGTGCTCATGACGAGTCCAGCTCGTCATAAGACCACCCACGGGGAAGCGCTGGCGCTCCCCCGTGGGAATCCGATCGTTAGTTTTTTTTTTTGGGGAGGCAGGGGAAGGGCTTCCCTGCCTCCCCCGCCCCATCAATGACGTCAGCGCGCTGACATCATTGAGGGTTTCCCTTTCTTCGCCGACGCGCTGGAAGCCATTTGCTTCCAGCGCGTCGGGGAAATCAGGTGAGGTTTGGCTCGGGGAGGGGGGGGGGTTTGTATCAAAAGAGGCATCGAGGGAAAGGAAAGGGTTTTCCTTTCCCCCGATGCCTCTTTTGTGCATTCCTGCTGCACGATCATGTGATCGTGCAGCAGGAATGCCCACTAGGCACCAGGGTTTTTTTTTATTTTTGTGTTGGGGAGTGGCCAAAAGGGCAAGGGTTGCTCCCCTTTTACGGGGGTGAATATTTTATTTATACTGTTAGGCCCACCTACCCCTTAGCTTGGCTGGTGGATTGTGTGTGGACTGGTGCATTATCTGCATATGTGATTGTAATGGTTTTTTTTCTCCTTTTTATTCTAGTGTAAAGCTTTTGATTCCTGTTTGCGGTTTCGGCAGTGGTGGTTCTGCAGTTTTGCGTAATTGCATTTATTTGGTAAGAAAAATATTTTTGTTGTGTGTACTCCAAATGAGTATTATTGTCATGCATGAATGAATTTTTTTGTAAGTGGTGCCATAATGGCAGCATATTTGTTAGTGTTCAGAGCATGAAATTCTTTGCGATGTTTTGCATTGTCTTATGTGTAATTTTTTGTTCTTCTTTTTTAGTGGGATATTGTTGATCCTTACTGTGTCTGTGCAGAGTAGGTGGTGGTGAGTCTAGCTGCTTCTGTCACGTGAGTGGTATAGTGTTGGAGTATATAGGTCTTTGTGATAAAGCTACATTTTGTTTATTTCTTTTTTTTTTACAAAGGGTTTGTTGTTGTTGACTTGTTTGACAAGTAACCTTTATTAGTAAGCATTATGGCTAGCCGTAGAATTACTGCTCAGCAGGTGGTTGGTTTGCTTCTTGAATCTTCCTCTGAGCAGGATTATGAGACTGACAGTGCGTCTGAGGGAGAGGAGGGAGGGGAAGATTCAGGCAGTGAGTTTTCTCTCCACATGGAATCATCGGATGATGAAGGTACTCTCAGTGCAGATGAAGTGCCTGATTTAGAGGAGGATACTACTGTGCCGATGGTGCAAGAGGCATCTGGATTGCAGCCTGGGGCTGCTAGGCTTCCTACTGGAAGTGCTGGACTCTGGGTTGATCCAAACATGGTGCAGCCGGTGTTGCCTGCCTTTAGTGGTTATGCAGGGTGTAGAGTGGATTGTGAACATTATTTGCCTATACAGTATTTTCAGTTGTTTATGGATGATGTATTTTTGGGTGAGATTGTTGAGCAGACTAATTTGTATGCTGAACAGTTTTTGAGGGACAACAGTGCCAGACTTAGGCCCCATTCTAGAGCTACCCGGTGGAGTCCCACAAATCTGGAAGAGATGAAGAAGTTTTTGGGCTTGACTTTTTTGATGGGTTTGATAAGGAAGCCGTCCATGGGTTCATATTGGTCTACCAGTCCCTTGATGGCAACGGCCATATTTCCTGCAGTTATGACTCGTGATCGGTATTTACTTTTGCTTCGGATGCTGCATTTTGTTGATAATGGTTTGCCGTTGCCACGAGATCACCCTGAATGTGACCGTCTTTTTAAGATTCGGCCTGTTCTTGATCACTTTGTAGATCGATTTTCAGAGATCTATACTCCAGGGAAAGAAATATCTATTGATGAGTCTTTGGTGCTGTTCAAGGGCCGTTTGGTTTTTAGGCAGTACATTCCTAGCAAGAGGGCACGCTATGGAATTAAGCTGTATATGTTGTCTGAGAGTAGGACAGGATATGTTTTTAATTTGCGTGTGTACACTGGTAGGGATTCCACTATTGACCCCCTGGTTGTCCGTCCACTTTAGTAGGAGTTTCAGAGAAAATTGTGTGGGAACTTGCTAGAGGACTGTTTAACAGAGGCCACCATTTGTACCTTGATAACTTCTATACTGCTGTGCAATTGTTTAAGGAATTGTTCAAAGTGGACACTTTTGCTTGTGGCACAATCCGCTCTAACCGTAAAGGTTATCCAAAAGAGCTTGTTTGCAAAAAACTTCAGAGGGGACAGTGCAGTGCCTTGCGTAGTGAGGAACTGCTAGCTGTGAAATTTGTGGACAGGAGGGATGTGTACATGCTGACTACCATCCATGATGAGAGTACTTCACCTGTGGCTGTTTGGGGTCAGATTGCTGAAGTGCGCAAACCTGTGTGCATTTTAGACTACAATAAGCACATGGGTGGTGTTGATAGAGTAGATCAGAGGTTGGAACCTTACACTGCTATTCGTAAGTCTTACATTTGGTATAAGAAGTTGGCCATCCATCTCTTCAATTTAGCAACTTTCAATGCTTTTGTTGTGTTCAAGGAGTGTTCTCCTGCGTCAAAGTTGACTTTTGTTCAGTTTCGGGAGTCTGTCATAGGCAGCCTTGTTGTTGTGGAACAGGCAAGTGTTCCTAGAGTTGGAGTGGTGGAGGATGTGGCTCGATTGAAAGAGCGCCACTTTCCTGATCACATTCCTCCTACACTCTCAAAAGACTTTCCCACTAGGAGATGTAGAGTCTGTTGGCGAAGAGGTACGCGGAAGGAGACTCGTATGTACTGCCCTGAGTGTCCTTCTAACCCTGGGCTGTGTGTGCCTGCTTGTTATAGAGCGTACCACAAGCAAAAGAATTATTGGGAGCAACCATGAGTGGTAAAGTGAACTGCCTGGTCTGTAATGTTTAAGAATTGTTGTTCTGTTTCAAGGTTGGCATTAGTGCAATGTTTCTGATTTTGTGTTAGTAGATTTGTATCTATTTGCAATTTGTTTGTGTTTTCTTTTTTGTATAAAAAAATCCTAAATGTGATGGTGGTGTGTGTAGGCTGGTGCTTGGCTGGCGGTGTGCGTGGAGTGGCGCTTGGCTGGCGGTGTGCGGGGAGTGGCTCTTGGCTGGCGGTGTGCGTGGAGTGGCGCTAGGCTGGCGGTGTGCGTGGAGTGGCGCTAGGCTGGCGGTGTGAGTGGAGTGGCGCTAGGCTGGCGGTGTGCGTGGAGTGGCGCTAGGCTGGCGGTGTGCGTGGAGTGGCGCTAGGCTGGCGGTGTGCGTGGAGTGGCGCTTGGCTGGCGGTGTGCGTGGAGTGGCGCTTGGCTGGCGGTGTGCGTGGACTGGCGCTCGGCTGGCAGTGTGTGAGTAGTGACTTGCTGCTGGTCACTACACACACTGCTAGCCGAGCGACACTCCACGCAATCCATCAGCTTGTGTGGTTGCTGTGTTAGGAATGTGGGCGTGTGAAAGTGATGGGCCCTTGAATGGCGCTGTCTGCTGGTGTGAGTGTTGTAATGTGATGGGCCCGCGGCTGGTGGTGTGAATGGTTTTGTATTTGTCACACGTATGAAAGGTGTATGAATGGCCTGTAAAGAGGTTGGTGCCTTGTCGTGGCTTTACAGCTCACGAGCTGTGAGTCAATGGTTCAGTTTCTCGTCCTTTCAATTATTAACAGTGCATTTCATTTTTGTGAAATCACTTGTTAATACAATTGTATATACTGAACCATCACTCACCCTCGTGCCAAATCCAACCAGTATGTGTGTGTGTGCTTGAGGATTAGATGGCTGTGCAGTAATATTTTTTTTTTGTCTTTCTCAAGCAGGGTGTACCTTGTCCCTTTTTGTGAATGTTGTAATGTGTTTGTTTCGTGCCTGGGGGTGTGAATGGTCTTGTGTGTATCACGTATGAAAGGTGTGTGAATGGCCTGTAAAGCGGTTGGGGCCTTGACGTGGCTTTACAGCTCACGAGCTGCGAGTCACTGGTTCCGTTTTTGTCCTTTCAATTATTGACAGTGCATTTCATTTTTGTGAAATCTCTTGTTAATAAAATTGTATATACTGAACCATCACTTGCCCTCGTGCCAAATCCAACCAGTATGTGTGTGTGCTTGAGGAATAGATGGCTGTGCAGTAATCTTTGTCTTTTTAGTCTGTCTGCCAAGGTGTACATTCCGTCTAAGAATAACCTACCAACTGTAGATATTGTCGTAAACGAAACACCCATGGGAGTACATGGTGATATCTCTCTTGTGGATCCCAACAAGTTATGGTACCCACAATGTCCTGCAAACCTCAAAATGTCTGTCACATTTTCCTTGCAATATTGTGCCAAAATTTTCACGCTGCAGAAATAAACACATTATCTCAAAATGACCTGGTTTTGCAAGGGGGTCACCTGGGTTTTTGGCCCAGTGCTCGGCGGCCATCTAGGAAACCTACCAAACCCACACATTTCTGAAAAGTAGACACCCGGGGGCTTCCAGGGAGGTATGGCCTGCCTGGATCCCCCAACGTTTCCTTACCCAGAATCCCCTGCAAACCTCACTTTTAGCTGAAAAAATCACTTTTTTCACACATTTTTGTGTGGGAAAGTGTGGCATCACTGGCCTCACACAAATTTCCTACCACCCAGCGTTCCCCCAGGTCTCCCGATAAAAATGGTGCCTCACTTGTGTGGGGGGCCCAAGTACCCGCGACAGGCAAGGGCCCACAACGTATTGAGGCGACCTCAAAATGGCCTTTCACAAAACCACCTGGTTTTGCAAGGGGGTCACCTGGGTTTTTGGCCCAGTGCTCGGCGGCCATCTAGGAAACCTACCAAACCCACACATTTCTGAAAAGTAGACACCCGGGGCTTCCAGGGAGGTATGGCTTGCGTGGATCCCCCAACGTTTCCTTATCCAGAATCCCCTGCAAACCTCACTTTTAGCAGAAAAAATCACTTTTTTCACACATTTTTGGGTGGGAAAGTGTGGCATCACTGGCCTCACACAAATTTCCTACCACCCAGCGTTCCCCCAGGTCTCCCGATAAAAATGGTGCCTCACTTGTGTGGAAGGCCCAAGTACCCGTGACAGGCAAGGTCCCACAACGTAGTGAGGCGACCTCAAAATTGCCTATCTCAAAACCACCTGGTTTTGCAAGGGGGGTCACCTGGGTTTTTGGCCCCGTGCTCGGCGGCCATCTAGGGAAACCTACCAAACCCACACATTTCTGAAAAGTAGACACCCGGGGGCTTCCAGGGAGGTATGGCTTGCGTGGATCCCCCAACGTTTCCTTACCCAGAATCCCCTGCAAACCTCACTTTTAGCTGAAAAAATCACTTTTTTCACACATTTTTGTGTGGGAAAGTGTGGCATCACTGGCCTCACACAAATTTCCTACCACCCAGCGTTCCCCCAGGTCTCCCGATAAAAATGGTGCCTCACTTGTGTGGGAGGCCCAAGTACCCGCGACAGGCAAGGGCCCAAAACATTTTTTGATAGGCAATGTTGATGTTGCCTCAAAACGTCTACTTTTCATAAATGTGTGGGTTTGGTAGGTTTCCCTAGATGGCCGCCGAGCACGGGGCCAAAAACCCAGGTGACCCCCCTTGCAAAACCAGGTGGTTTTGAGATAGGCAATTTTGAGGTCGCCTCACTACGTTGTGGGCCCTTGCCTGTCGCGGGTACTTGGGCCTCCCACACAAGTGAGGCACCATTTTTATCGGGAGACCTGGGGGAACGCTGGGTGGTAGGAAATTTGTGTGAGGCCAGTGATGCCACACTTTCCCACACAAAAATGTGTGAAAAAAGTGATTTTTTCAGCTAAAATTGAGATTTGCAGGGGATTCTGGGTAAGGAAACGTTGGGGGATCCACGCAAGCCATACCTCCCTGGAAGCCCCAGGTGTCTACTTTTCAGAAATGTGTGGGTTTGGTAGGTTTCCCTAGATGGCCGCCGAGCATGGGGCTAAAACCCAGGTGACTCTCCTGCAAAACCAGGTGGTTTTGAGATAGGCAATTTTGAGGTCGCCTCACTACGTTGTGGGCCCTTGCCTGTCGCGGGTACTTGGGCCTCCCACACAAGTAAGGCACCATTTTTATCGGGAGACCTGGGGGAACGCTGGGTGGTAGGAAATTTGTGTGAGGCCAGTGATGCCACACTTTCCCACACAAAAATGTGTGAAAAAAGTGATTTTTTCAGCTAAAATTGAGGTTTGCAGGGATTCTGGGTAAGGAAACGTTGGGGGATCCACGCAAGCCATACCTCCCTGGAAGCCCCCAGGTGTCTACTTTTCAGAAATGTGTGGGTTTGGTAGGTTTCCCTAGATGGCCGCCGAGCACGGGGCCAAAACCCAGGTGACTCCCTTGCAAAACCAGGTGGTTTTGAGATAGGCAATTTTGAGGTCGCCTCACTACGTTGTGGGCCCTTGCCTGTCGCGGGTACTTGGGCCTCCCACACAAGTGAGTCACCATTTTTATAGGGAGACCTGGGGGAACGCTGGGTGGTAGGAAATTTGTGTGAGGCCAGTGATGCCACACTTTCCCACACAAAAATGTGTGAAAAAAGTGATTTTTTCAGCTAAAATTGAGGTTTGCAGGGGATTCTGGATAAGGAAACGTTGGGGGATCCACGCAAGCCATACCTCCCTGGAAGCCCCCGGGTGTCTACTTTTCAGAAATGTGTGGGTTTGGTAGGTTTCCCTAGATGGCCGCCGAGCACGGGGCCAAAAACCCAGGTGACTCCCTTGCAAAACCAGGTGGTTTTGAGATAGGCAATTTTGAGGTCGCCTCACTACGTTGTGGGCCCTTGCCTGTCGCGGGTACTTGGCCTCCCACACAAGTGAGGCACCATTTTTATCGGGAGACCTGGGGGAACGCTGGGTGGTAGGAAATTTGTGTGAGGCCAGTGATGCCACACTTTCCCACACAAAAATGTGTGAAAAAAGTAATTTTTTCAGCTAAAATTGAGGTTTGCAGGGGATTCTGGATAAGGAAACGTTGGGGGATCCACGCAAGCCATACCTCCCTGGAAGCCCCCGGGTGTCTACTTTTCAGAAATGTGTGGGTTTGGTAGGTTTCCCTAGATGGCCGCCGAGCACGGGGCCAAAAACCCAGGTGACCCCCCTTGCAAAACCAGGTGGCTTTGAGATAGGCAATTTTGAGGTCGCCTCACTACGTTGTGGGCCCTTGCCTGTCGCGGGTACTTGGGCCTCCCACACAAGTGAGGCACCATTTTTATCGGGAGACCTGGGGGAACGCTGGGTGGTAGGAAATTTGTGTGAGGCCAGTGATGCCACATTTTCCCACACAAAAATGTGTGAAAAAAGTGATTTTTTCTGCTAAAATTGAGGTTTGCAGGGGATTCTGGATAAGGAAACTTTGGGGGATCCACGCAAGCCATACCTCCCTGGAAGCCCCCCGGTGTCTACTTTTCAGAAATGTGTGGGTTTGGTAGGTTTCCCTAGATGGCCGCCGAGCACGGGGCCAAAAACCCAGGTGACCCCCCTTGCAAAACCAGGTGGTTTTGAGATAGGCAATTTTGAGGTCGCCTCACTACGTTGTGGGCCCTTGCCTGTCACGGGTACTTGAGCCTCCCACACAAGTGAGGCACCATTTCTATCGGGAGACCTGGGGGAACGCTGGGTGGTAGGAAATTTGTGTGAGGCCAGTGATGCCACACTTTCCCACACAAAAATGTGTGAAAAAAGTGATTTTTTCTGCTAAAATTGAGGTTTGCAGGGGATTCTGGGTAAGGAAACGTTGGGGGATCCACGCAAGCCATACCTCCCTGGAAGCCCCCGGGTGTCTACTTTTCAGAAATGTGTGTGTTTGGTAGGTTTCCCTAGGTGCCGGCAGAGCTAGGGTTCAAAAACTACAGCTAGGCACTTTGCCAAAAAAGGGTCATTTTTCACTGCGAAATTGAGGTGTGACCACGTTGCGTTTTGCGCCGTTTCCTGTCGCAGGCACTAGGCCGACCCACACAAGTGAGGTACCATTTTTCTCGTAAGACTTTGGGACACGCGGGGTGGGTGGAAATTTGTGGATCCACGCAGATTCCAGAACTTTCCACCACAGAATTGTGGTGAAAATTTGTTTTTTTGGACAATTTTTTATGTTTGCAAGGGATTCTGGGTAACAGAACCTGGTGGGAGGCAGTCAAGTCACCCCATCCTGGATTCCCCTGGGTGTCTAGTTTTCAAAAATGTATAGGTTTGCTAGGTTTCCCTAGGTGCCGGCAGAGGTAGGGTTCAAAAACTACAGCTAGGCACTTTGCAAAAAAAGGGTCATTTTTCACTGCGAAATTGAGGTGTGACCACGTTGCGTTTTGCGCCGTTTCCTGTCGCAGGCACTAGGCCGACCCACACAAGTGAGGTACCATTTTTCTCGTAAGACTTTGGGGCACGCGGGGTGGGTGGAAATTTGTGGATCCACGCAGATTCGTGAACTTTCCACCTCAGAAATGTGGGGAAAATGTGTTTATTTTTACAATTTTTTAGGTTTGCAAGGGATTCTGGGTAACAGAACCTGGTGGGAGGCAGTCCAGTCACCCCACCCTGGATTCCCCTGGGTGTCTAGTTTTCAAAAATGTATAGGTTTGCTAGGTTTCCCTAGGTGCCGGCAGAGGTAGGGTTCAAAAACTACAGCTAGGCACTTTGCCGAAAAAGGGTCATTTTTCACTGCGAAATTGAGGTGTGACCACGTTGCGTTTTGCGCCGTTTCCTGTCGCAGGCACTAGGCCGACCCACACAAGTGAGGTACCATTTTTCTCATAAGACTTTGGGGCACGCGGGGTGGGTAGAAATTTGTGGATCCACGCAGATTCCAGATCTTTCCACCACAGAAATGTGGGGAAAATTTGTTTTTTTGGACAATTTTTTATGTTTGCAAGGGATTCTGGGTAACAGAACCTGGTGGGAGGCAGTCCAGTCACCCCATCCTGGATTCCCCTGGGTGTCTAGTTTTCAAAAATGTATAGGTTTGCTAGGTTTCCCTAGGTGCCGGCAGAGGTAGGGTTCAAAAACTACAGCTAGGCACTTTGCCAAAAAAGGGTCATTTTTCACAGCGAAATTGAGGTGTGACCACGTTGCGTTTTGCGCCGTTTCCTGTCGCAGGCACTAGGCCGACCCACACAAGTGAGGAACAATTTTCTCGTAAGACTTTGGGGAACGCGGGGTGGGTGGAAATTTGTGGATCCACGCAGATTCCAGAACTTTCCACCACAGAAATGTGGGGAAAATGTGTTTTTTTTGACAATTTTTTATGTTTGCAAGGGATTCTGGGTAACAGAACCTGGTGGGAGGCAGTCCAGTCACCCCATCCTGGATTCCCCTGGGTGTCTAGTTTTCAAAAATGTATAGGTTTGCTAGGTTTCCCTAGGTGCCGGCAGAGGTAGGGTTCAAAAACTACAGCTAGGCACTTTGCCAAAAAAGGGTCATTTTTCACTGCGAAATTGAGGTGTGACCACGTTGTGTTTTGCACCATTTCCTGTCGCAGGCACTAGGCCGACCCACACAAATGAGGTACCATTTTTCTCGTAAGACTTTGGGGAACGCGGGGTGGGTGGAAATTTATGGATCCACGCAGATTCCAGAACTTTCCACCACAGAAATGTGGTGAAAATGTGTTTTTTTTGACAATTTTTTATGTTTGCAAGGGATTCTGGGTAACAGAACCTGGTGGGAGGCAGTCCAGTCACCCCATCCTGGATTCCCCTGGGTGTCTAGTTTTCAAAAATGTATAGGTTTGCTAGGTTTCCCTAGGTGCCGGCAGAGGTAGGGTTCAAAAACTACAGCCAGGCACTTTGCCAAAAAAGGGTCATTTTTCACTGCGAAATTGAGGTGTGACCACGTTGTGTTTTGCGCCGTTTCCTGTCGCAGGCACTAGGCCGACCCACACAAGTGAGGTACCATTTTTCTCGTAAGACTTTGGGGAACGCGGGGTGGGTGGAAATTTATGGATCCACGCAGATTCCAGAACTTTACACCACAGAAATGTAGGGAAAATGTGTTTTTTTTGACAATTTTTTATGTTTGCAAGGGATTCTGGGTAACAGAACCTGGTGGGAGGCAGTCAAGTCACCCCATCCTGGATTCCCCTGGGTGTCTAGTTTTCAAACATGTATAGGTTTGCTAGGTTTCCCTAGGTGCCGGCAGAGCTAGGGTTCAAAAACTACAGCTAGGCACTTTGCCAAAAAGGGTCATTTTTCACTGCGAAATTGAGGTGTGACCACGTTGCGTTTTGCGCCGTTTCCTGTCGCAGGCACTAGGCCGACCCACACAAGTGAGGTACCATTTTTCTCGTAAGACTTTGGGGAACGCGGGGTGGGTGGAAATTTGTGGATCCACGCAGATTCCAGAACTTTCCACCACAGAAATGTGGGGAAAATGTGGTTTTTTTGACAATTTTTTATGTTTGCAAGGGATTCTGGGTAACAGAACCTGGTGGGAGGCAGTCAAGTCACCCCATCCTGGATTCCCCTGGGAGTCTAGTTTTCAAAAATGTATAGGTTTGCTAGGTTTCCCTAGGTGCTGGCAGAGCTAGGGTTCAAAAACTACAGCTAGGCACTTTGCCAAAAAAGGGTCATTTTTCACGGCGAAATTGAGGTGTGACCACATTGCGTTTTGCGCCGTTTCCTGTCGCAGGCACTAGGCCGACCCACACAAGTGAGGTACCATTTTTCTCGAAAAGACTTTGGGGAACGCGGGGTGGGTGGAAATTTGTGGATCCACGCAGATTCCAGAACTTTCCACCACAGAAATGTGGGGAAAATGTGTTTTTTGGACAATTTTTTATGTTTGCAAGGGATTCTGGGTAACAGAACCTGGTGGGAGGCAGTCCAGTCACCCCATCCTGGATTCCCCTGGGTGTCTAGTTTTCAAAAATTTATAGGTTTGCTAGGTTTCCTTAGGTGCCGGCAGAGGTAGGGTTCAAAAACTACAGCTAGGCACTTTGCAAAAAAAGGGTCATTTTTCACTGCGAAATTGAGGTGTGACCACGTTGCGTTTTGCGCCGTTTCCTGTCGCAGGCACTAGGCCGACCCACACAAGTGAGGTACCATTTTTCTCGTAAGACTTTGGGGAACGCGGGGTGGGTGGAAATTTGTGGATCCACGCAGATTCCAGAACTTTCCACCACAGAAATGTGGGGAAAATGTGTTTTTTTGACAATTTTTTATGTTTGCAAGGGATTCTGGGTAACAGAACCTGGTGGGAGGCAGTCCAGTCACCCCATCCTGGATTCCCCTGGGTGTCTAGTTTTCAAAAATGTATAGGTTTGCTAGGTTTCCCTAGGTGCCGGCAGAGGTAGGGTTCAAAAACTACAGCTAGGCACTTTGCCAAAAAAGGGTCATTTTTCACTGCGAAATTGAGGTGTGACCACGTTGTGTTTTGCACCATTTCCTGTCGCAGGCACTAGGCCGACCCACACAAATGAGGTACCATTTTTCTCGTAAGACTTTGGGGAACGCGGGGTGGGTGGAAATTTATGGATCCACGCAGATTCCAGAACTTTCCACCACAGAAATGTGGTGAAAATGTGTTTTTTTTGACAATTTTTTATGTTTGCAAGGGATTCTGGGTAACAGAACCTGGTGGGAGGCAGTCCAGTCACCCCATCCTGGATTCCCCTGGGTGTCTAGTTTTCAAAAATGTATAGGTTTGCTAGGTTTCCCTAGGTGCCGGCAGAGGTAGGGTTCAAAAACTACAGCCAGGCACTTTGCCAAAAAGGGTCATTTTTCACTGCGAAATTGAGGTGTGACCACGTTGTGTTTTGCGCCGTTTCCTGTCGCAGGCACTAGGCCGACCCACACAAGTGAGGTACCATTTTTCTCGTAAGACTTTGGGGAACGCGGGGTGGGTGGAAATTTATGGATCCACGCAGATTCCAGAACTTTACACCACAGAAATGTAGGGAAAATGTGTTTTTTTGACAATTTTTTATGTTTGCAAGGGATTCTGGGTAACAGAACCTGGTGGGAGGCAGTCAAGTCACCCCATCCTGGATTCCCCTGGGTGTCTAGTTTTCAAACATGTATAGGTTTGCTAGGTTTCCCTAGGTGCCGGCAGAGCTAGGGTTCAAAAACTACAGCTAGGCACTTTGCCAAAAAAGGGTCATTTTTCACTGCGAAATTGAGGTGTGACCACGTTGCGTTTTGCGCCGTTTCCTGTCGCAGGCACTAGGCCGACCCACACAAGTGAGGTACCATTTTTCTCGTAAGACTTTGGGGAACGCGGGGTGGGTGGAAATTTGTGGATCCACGCAGATTCCAGAACTTTCCACCACAGAAATGTGGGGAAAATGTGGTTTTTTTGACAATTTTTTATGTTTGCAAGGGATTCTGGGTAACAGAACCTGGTGGGAGGCAGTCAAGTCACCCCATCCTGGATTCCCCTGGGAGTCTAGTTTTCAAAAATGTATAGGTTTGCTAGGTTTCCCTAGGTGCTGGCAGAGCTAGGGTTCAAAAACTACAGCTAGGCACTTTGCCAAAAAAGGGTCATTTTTCACGGCGAAATTGAGGTGTGACCACATTGCGTTTTTGCGCCGTTTCCTGTCGCAGGCACTAGGCCGACCCACACAAGTGAGGTACCATTTTTCTCGAAAAGACTTTGGGGAACGCGGGGTGGGTGGAAATTTGTGGATCCACGCAGATTCCAGAACTTTCCACCACAGAAATGTGGGGAAAATGTGTTTTTTGGACAATTTTTTATGTTTGCAAGGGATTCTGGGTAACAGAACCTGGTGGGAGGCAGTCCAGTCACCCCATCCTGGATTCCCCTGGGTGTCTAGTTTTCAAAAATTTATAGGTTTGCTAGGTTTCCTTAGGTGCCGGCAGAGGTAGGGTTCAAAAACTACAGCTAGGCACTTTGCAAAAAAAAGGGTCATTTTTCACTGCGAAATTGAGGTGTGACCACGTTGCGTTTTGCGCCGTTTCCTGTCGCAGGCACTAGGCCGACCCACACAAGTGAGGTACCATTTTTCTCGTAAGACTTTGGGGAACGCGGGGTGGGTGGAAATTTGTGGATCCACGCAGATTCCAGAACTTTCCACCACAGAAATGTGGGGAAAATGTGTTTTTTTTTGACAATTGTTTATGTTTGCAAGGGATTCTGGGTAACAGAACCTGGTGGGAGGCAGTCCAGTCACCCCATCCTGGGTTCCCCTGGGTGTCTAGTTTTCAAAAATGTATAGGTTTGCTAGGTTTCCCTAGGTGCCGGCAGAGCTAGGGTTCAAAAACTACAGCTAGGCACTTTGCCAAAAAAGGGTCATTTTTCACTGCGAAATTGAGGTGTGACCACGTTGCGTTTTGCGCCGTTTCCTGTCGCAGGCACTAGGCCGACCCACACAAGTGAGGTACCATTTTTCTCAGAAGACTTTGGGGAACGCGGGGTGGGTGGAAATTTGTGGATCCACGCAGATTCCAGAACTTTCCACCACAGAAATGTGGGGAAAAGGTGTTTTTTTTGACAATTTTTTATGTTTGCAAGGGATTCTGGGTAACAGAACCTGATGGGAGGCAGTCAAGTCACCCCATCCTGGATTCCCCTGGGTGTCTAGTTTTCAAAAATGTATAGGTTTGCTAGGTTTCCCTAGGTGCCGGCAGAGCTAGGGTTCAAAAACTACACCTAGGCACTTTGCAAAAAAAGGGTAATTTTTCATTGTGAAAATGTGGTACGTCCACGTTGCATTTTGAGCCATTTCCTGTTGTGGGAACAAGGGCTACCCACACAAGTGAGGGACCATTTTTATCGGGAGACTTAGGGTAACACAGAATTGTAGAGCAACTGTTATTACCTATTGACTTTCGATGCATTTCTGCCTTCCAAATGAAAGACAATGTGTAAAAAATAAGTCATTTTGAAAAATGACCTATAATTCTCATGCTAGTATGGGTACTCCCAATTTCGGAAATGTGCAAATATCTACTGTTTCTAAAATCTATATTTTGTTCCCATTTCAGAAATACATAGTTGTCTTTCATAACAATTTTTCCATGTATACATTTTCCCAAAATAATTGCTATATACCCGGTACTTAAAAAAAAATCATTGCAAGATGTTGCTCAATTATTGGCTCTGGGTTCGTCGGGTTCTTGGTGAACCTACAAGTCTTATATATCCCCACAACCAGAAAGGTCCAGCGGATATAACGGTATATTGCCTTCAAATAGCTGTCATAATTAGAAGAAGTTACAGGTGAAAACGTTGACACAAATGGCTGTTTTTTTCAACTAATTTTCTATTTTTCCTTTATTTAACTGTTAGTTTCTATAAGGAAAACTTTAAGGATCTACACAAATGACCCCTTGCTGAATTCAGAATGTTGTCTACTTTTCAGAAATGTATGGCTTTCCAGGATCCATTATTGGTTTCATACCCATTTCTACCATTAACTGGAAGGAGGTTGAAAGAACAAAAAATAGCAAAAATAGGCTATGTCCCAGAAAAATGCCAAAACTGTGTAAAAAAAGTTGGTTTTCTGACAAAAGTCTGCTTGTCCCTGAAAGCTGGGAAGATGGTGATTTCATCCCCACAACCCCTTTTTTGATGCCATTTGCAGGGAAAAATCAAGACGCTTTCATCTGTAGCCCTTTTTTCGCATTTTTCCCAAAAAAAACAAAATTTAGCTGTATTTTGACTAATTTCTGGGTCCCCTCCAGGGGAATCCACAAACCCTGGGTACCTTTACAATCCCCATGATGTTAGAAAAAAAGGACGCAAATTTGGCATGGATACCTTATGTGGTCAAAAAGTTACAGGGGCCTAAGCGCGCACTACCCCAAATAGCCAAAAAAAGGCTTAGCACAGGAGGGGAAAAGGCCTAGCAGCGAAGGGGTTAAAACGTCTTGTCCTACAGTTTTATATTCTGACAACGTTACTCTCAGGGTTTAGGGGAAATGCAATTTTGGTTATTCTGACATGAAGATGGTGTATGGGGGGGTTATAAGATGTACCCCCTCTAATACTTAGGGGTGGCTTGCATTGGGTAGGAGTGGTGCTAAGTCCAGCGGCTATCTGCCTGTTCCACCCATGCACCATCTGCATTCCAGAGCTTGCAATTGGGGATCTTACTCCTCTCTCCATGCAGGAGGGGTTTGGGGAATTTGTATTACAAGCCTCACTGGAGCCGCCTTCTTCATTTTAATCGCTTTCCAGTCTACAATTTAACCCTCCAGCTTTCAGGTGATATTGGGACTAGTAAGGAGGCAAACAAGGTTGGTAGGACTGACATGCTGGACCTGCAGGGTGCCTGGATGTGAGATCTGGGCAGCATCTGGCCTCACAGCAGCCCTGGTTTTAGGGTAAGTGTACACTGTAATCTTCAAAGTCACTGCACACAGTTGGGGAGGACAGAGACCACTACAGGACCTCCAAGGCAGAGAAAGAAAAAGGAGAGGAGCTCTCCCAGTCACAAGGGTCTTGTCAGGTGGAGCTAATTACAAAGGATTCCCTTTCCACCCGGATGACTTCCATTTGTGGTCATGATTAGTGTGGCCCCTGGGGGACTCTGACTGGTCTTCTTAGCCCTGCTGACGTGTAGCAAAGCTGGAGGTGACTTCAGATCCAGTACACAAGACATTGATGGATCGGGGATGCAAGATAAAGGTGCAAAATCGAAAAGTTGACAAACCAGATTTTGTCAATGGTTGTTTGGATGCGTTTGGCTTCTACCTGTTACTAGATCCGATATCTTAATGGGGCCATCCAGTGTGAAAAAAATAAACAGTTCTATGTTTTCCAGTACTGCATTCTTAACATACACCAGCCAACAATATGCATTCTTGAACATTCCTTTGTCTGATGATGGCTGTTTACCTTTTAAGATATTGAGACATCATTAACCGGGTGCCCTCTCTAAATTATTCTGTTGTACCAAGTCTTGTACAAGAGAGATTACCTGCTTCAATACCACACAGGAAGAAGGCCTCCCAGTTGACCAGCATTATGAAGTAATTACTTGTGGGATGTCATTGCCTGTGTGATGTCATAGCTCAGAGCCCTGGGCGGTAGCAACCAAGACCAAAGCAGATTCTGAAGAGAGTGGCGAATCGCAGCAGGACATATCAGAGAAACGGAGGGGTCCCTAAATACTTCCCTGGACGTTTCAGCTGTGGGGGACTGCACTAGGGAGCCTGCACTAGAGAGACCGTTTAATAGATAACAGGTATGAAAGCACCGTAGATCACCTCGAAATGAGATTACTTCAGAAAGTTGCAGACATTAGAGGCAGAGAAATATTCATGTCTGTGTAGCACATAACCGAACCGTTTCCAGCTTTTAATTACTTGGCACGAAATACATGGGTGTTGAAATCACAATTCGTTGTACATTGGTAAGAGCCTTGTTATCTGGCGTGTCACTAACTCGGCTGTGTTTGCTAGTAACCACCCAAGCCATACGCTTTTTGGCTTGATTTCATGACGATGTGCATTGTAGGGCGGTACCAACCAATAAAAATATAAACAACTGAGTTGTGTGGGTGTTGAGTAATAAATACACCAATCCGAAGTAATTCTGTAGGTTTATTCGAAAGTCGAGACACCAACGGAGCACATCATTCTTCAATGCTTCTCCTCAGCAAGCAATGGCAAGAAAGCCGGTTGCCAAGAAGAAACGCTTGAAGAATAGAATATACAAATTAAACATAAACAATGCTCGCGCAGCAGCACGAGAAAGGCACGAGATAAACAAATCATTTAAAGTGGAATACACAACAGTGGGCAACAGAGAACATTACTTGTTTTTTCTGGAAACTGAACTGTTTCTCACTTACAGCCCAGTGCGAAAATATGTATTATGGTATTCAGAAAATGTGTGGCTTTTAGTAAGCAAATTCTGAAAAAAATCGTTTTCCATTGGGCAGTAAAAAACAAAGCAACACACTCTGATAAAATAACAACGAAGAAACATTTAAGGGCGCATAAGCAGGGGCAGCTCCTCCGCCATGGTGGAGGAGCATCACCCCACTAACCGCAGAGGCAAACGAAAATTGAAAGTTCTTAATGCAGATCATTTTATTTTTCGTACAGCGGCTGATTCTTGGGGGCGGGGCCACAGCACTGCAGCAGGGGAGGAGGAGTGGTGGGCCCTGCTGTCAGTGCGCATGATGGTTTGGCCAACCTCCAGATGGAGCGCAAAACCAGTGCACTTCGCCCAATCCCTATGCTGCTCTCATGGTGAGAGCAGCGTGGGGAGTGGCCGCAGGGGAAGCTGGGAGCTTCAGCCCGTGCCCAGAGGAGCTGCTTGGGCAGCAGCACGGCGGGAAGAAGACCAGCAGGTATGTTTTCTTTTTTTAAAATTATTTCAGCCCCCCCACGCTCCCCTAGCCTCCCCGTGCTCCACCGGCCACCCTGCGCTCCCCCACGCTGCCCCCTCGGTGCCCCACCACATTTACCTTACACCGGCGGCTACTGACAATAAGGGTTAACGTTCAATGTAAAAATGTTAGTAGGACTGAGTAGAAAAGATTTTGTGCTGATAATGCAGGGATGGATGAGTAGTATAATTCCAAGGTGTGAAAGTAACCTGCTGACGTACGCGAGGGCCTGCACCCAAATTAGGGCTATTCTCTTCAGCTTCCGCCCAGTGTGTTCACCAATATTCCCGTCACCCATTTCACTGACATCCTTTCAGATTGGGCCATGAATGCCCTAGACTGAGTGTGAGTCAGCAAAGAGATGGCAGGGGTCAAATAAAGGCCAAGTTGCGACAACAAGGCCTTTTTTCACTCTAATGAAAACACTGATTCCTCTCAAATCCCACATTTTCGTCTCATTCAAAGCAAACACTTTTTTAAATATCCAAACGGGACAGACAGCCTTGGAGTAAAAAAATGTTGTGAGATGTTGTACAGGGTCATTAGTCTTGTCTTATCATCAATGATGTCATTTGAAATGTCATCACTGATGTCATCAATTATCCCATTGAACATGGCATGAGTGTCATAATATGTCAGGTCATAAGCAGTGCATGGCGGGGGCCAAGTTGAAGTTAGCTCAGTAAACTGTAATTGTGAATTTCAGTGTTTAAAATGGTATTTTTAAAATGACATTTTCACATAACTATAACCTCACATAAATCTTGTTTTTTTCCAGTGAATTTTTAAGGGGACGATTACGACTTTGGCGGTGCTGTGCCGGCTCTCCGCCGATACAGCACCGCCAAAGCCGCGCAAGGACCGCCTGCCTTATTACAAGTTAAACTCATGTAAGGCTGACGGTCCTTTGCCTTTCCGATGGCGGTGACGTCCATGCCGTGCTGGACACTTGGGGGAATATAGACAGAGGGCACATGTTGTGCCCCCCTGATTGTATCCCCATGGTGGGGTGCAGGGGGCTATGTAGGGCCCCCTTTGTTCCTTCACCACCAGCCTTTCCATGGCAGGGCTCCCTCCATGAAATGTCTGGTGTTACAGGAACTCATAACATGCTCAGCGGGACTGAGCATATTACATTGTAGCGCAGGTCCACCACCGCCAGAGCACGACTGTTCCCTGGCGCAGCCGGTGGTCCTCCGCCACTACGACTAAATGTAGACGTAATAAGGCAGATGGACTACCGTCTTACGACCGCCGCACTCATAATCAGGAAGTTTGTTTGTGCATAAAGTAAGATATTGTAATGTCACATTAAGCTTTGATGTTCTTAGTGAATTTCTTGGGGATTTTGCATGAAATAAAATATTACCAACATACTTAACCGTAGATAGGAGACCTTTGCCTACATAAGGAGGCTTGAGTATGTGGAGGGAGTCAGCTCTTTGTGAAGAGCTGCACAGGGAGCACAGCCCAAGAGGAAGAGTGGCTTCTCGCCTTATTCGACTTGGGAGTCTGGAGGGAGTGGGCTCTCCTTGAAGAGCAGAGAACTCAGGCTGTGCAAAGGAGGGGCTTGCCCACCTAAAGGGGCCCTGGATGCCTGAAGTGAGTGGGCTTTACATACAGTCTGTGTACTGAGCAAAGACTTGCCCACCTAATGGGACTTGTGTTTCTGGGGGAGTAGGCTCTGTGCACAGTCTGCGCACTCTGCGCATTGAGTGCTGTCTGTCCATATTAGGGGCCTGCCCACTCAATGGAACGTGGATATCTGGAGGGAGTGGGCCTACGCACTGTCTGCACACTGTTCACTGACTGCATGTGGTACAGACTTGCCATCCTAATGGTCTCTGGAAGGAGTAGGCTCTACGTACACTCTACGGGCTCAGCGCTGATTGTACATAGAAGGGGCTTGTCCACCTAATGGGGCTTAAGTCTCTGGAGGGAGTGGGGTCTACGCATAGCCGTGTGCACTCAACGCTGACTGCATAGTAGGGGCTTACCCACTGTAGTGAAGGAGGTCAACACAGCAGATTTAGAGCCAGAAGTTTATTGTGAAATTACAACCCCAGCCAACAGAATACCACCAGCTCTGACAGTCTCCCCCTTCTCTGCCTGGGCATTATAATTTACATCACAGGCACTGCTACCAAGGTTCTACAACTAAGGAGGCAGAGAAGGGACAGCAGGCAATTAACATTCTAAATGCATTCTGACCCAACACACACCTAATGGGGTTTTGGTCTCTGGAGGGAGTAGGTTCTATGCACAGTCTGCACATTCAGCTCTTACTGTGCATAGTAGGGGCTTGTCCACCTAATGGGGCTTGGGTCTCTGGATGGGATGGGCTCTAAGCATACTTTGCGCACTAAACGCTGACTGTGAGTAGAAGGGGCTTTTCCAACAGTAGGCCTTGAATGTCTGGAGGGAGGGGGCTCTATGCAATGTCTGCACACTGAGCACAGACTGCTCATAGTAGAGGCTTGCCCTCCTTATGATGCTTAAGACTCTTGAGGTTCTACGCACAATCTGCACACTCAACGCTGACTGTGTGTAGTATGGGCTTGCCCAACTAATAGTGCTTGCATGTCTGGAGGGAGTGGATGCCACACACAATCTGAGCTCTGAGTGCAAAGTGTGCATAGTAGGAGCTTGCCCACATAGGGGGGTTTGGGTCTCTGGATGGAGTGGGCTCTACACACACTAAGCACACTCTGTGCACTCAGCGCTGACTGTACGTAGCATGGGCTTTACCACCCAATGGGGCTTAAGTCTCTAGGAGGAGTGAGCTAAACACACAGTCTGCGCACTCAGCATTGACTGTGCATGAAAGGGGCTTGTCCACCTAATGGGGCTTAAGTCTCTAGAGGGCGTGGGCTCTATGCACAGTCAGTGCACTCAACGCTGACTGTGCATAGAAGGACTTTGCCCACCTAATAGGGCTTAAGTATGTGGAAGGAGTTGGCTGTGTGCACAGTTTGCACATTCAGCTCAGATTGTGCATAGTAAGGGCTTGCCCACCTAATGGGCTTGGGTCTCTGGAGGGAATCAGCCCCAATCATACACTATGCACTCAGCATTGCCTGTGCGTAATAAGAGCTTATCCACCAAATAGCGCATGTGTGTATGGAGGACGTGGAATCGACACACAGTCTGCACACTGAGCGCAGACTGTGCATAGTAGGGGCTTGCCCTCCAAATGGGGCTTAAATTTTGTCAGGAAGTGGACTCTGCACACAGTCTACATACTCAGCGCTGACTGTGCATAGTGGGGCTTGCCCACCTCATAGAGCTTGTGTGTCTGGAAGGAGTGGTCTCTACCTACAGTCCGAGCTATGAGCACAGAGTGTGCATAGTAGGGATTTGCCCACCTGATGTGGCATAAGTATCTGAGGAAGTGGGATCTATGCACAGTTTACGCAGACTGTGAGTAGGAGGGGCTAGTCCATGCATTGTAGCTTCAAAGTGTATTTGGAGTGCTGTGCTTTCAGTTTTTTGTTCTGGGGTGTCTTGGTAGCCCGCTGGACTCCTGTGGGACCATGTCAACCCAAAAAAACATTGTTTTTAATTTAAAAAAGAGAAGTGCCCACCACATGGCCCAGGAGTTCAGAGTACCCCAACTTTGCCCTCTTCTACAAGTTTTAATTTTAATTTTCAGAACAATGGGACCGAATTCACAGGTCCTGTAATGGTGGCGCTACATTTCTGAAACTGTTGCAGCTAGCCAATCACATAATGGAACCAAGGTTAAATTGACGTTATAGTTAGGTGAAAATGTCAGTTTAAAAGTAACATTTTAAACTACAAAACACTGAAATCCAACTGTTATACTTATTTCAAATAACTATAACTCATGCCCTCCCCATGCATGCACTGCTTATGACCTCACATATTACAACACACATGACATGTTCCTTCACACCATTGCTAACATTGCTGATGACAACTAAACTGACATCATTAACCACAACACTGTGCATGGCGGGGGTCTGAATTATCATTACTTCAAATAACTATAACTGTTGAATTTCACTGTTTTTTTTTAGTTCAATATGGTATGTTTTAACTGACATTTTCATTTAACTATAGCATCACTTTAACCTTTGCGTTTTTCAGTGTGTGTGTGTGTGTGTGTGTATATATATATATATTCACTGAAAAAACCATAGGTTTCAGAGGCGTTATAGTTAGTTGGACATTTCACTCGTACAAAACCATAGAAATTCCCCCGTTATAGTTAGTTCAGCTAACTATAACTTGCGCGCCCGCAATGCACTGCTGATGACATCACATATTACATCACTCATGACATGGTCAGTGACATCACTCATGACATCACTGATGACATCTCAAATGACATCACTGATGACATCACTGATGACATCATCCTTGTGATAGAGTGGCAGACCTCCTCGCACCCTAATATAACCTTTGATACACACACTCAAAAATACAAACTAACATTTTCAAAACAATGGACAAACCAATACCAGTTACAACACACCTATTCAGTAATTCCAAGATCTACACACACATCCACTCATTCACCAACAGTCCCTATACAGTCACTCATACATGTACTCACTCATCATATGTACTCATACACCTATACATCCTGTTACACACCGCCACTCATCCATAGAGTTACTCACACACATAGTCACACATGCAAACAAAGTATCAAACATCCATTTACTTGCATATACAGTTATACACACACTACCACACTTACTTCTACAGAAACTTACACATACTTACTCTCTTAAACAATCACTTATAGAAACACCTACTTATTTGTACAGGAACTCTTCCAATCTCTCACTCTCACATAAACTCACTTATATACACCAATACTCACATATACTAGTTTAAAACATATGTAGTTACTCATAAAGACACTATTGAGACAGTCATTCACTCACTAACACACCCATACACATACTCATCCACCTATACAGTCCTGCACACATGCTGTCTTCAACACATACAAACAGTGAGTCACTCATTCATGCATCTATGCACTAAGTAATACCCCCCACAGAACCATACAGACACTCAGACACTCATACTGATACTCAAAAAACCAACTAATAACCCATATAGACACTCATGTAGCTACTCACCAACCCATGCAGCCACTTATACACAAAGTGAGAGACTGATACAGATATTTTCATATTTAAACATTACTCACTAACCCATGTATTCACTAAGATACACTTAGTCAGTTATACAATCAATTTTACAAAAAAAATCATCCATTTAGACACTTATATACCCATTTATTCTTCCATCGACCTTGAGATATACATATATAAAACATATTTAATTTTCAGAAAAACACACATTCACTGGATGATGTCATCAGTGATGTCATCAGTGATGTCATTTGAGATGTCATCAATGATGTCATGAGTGATGTCACTGACCATGTCATGAGTGATGTAATATGTGACGTCATCAGCAGTGCATTGTGGGCGCGCAAGTTATAGTTAGCTGAACTAACTATAACGAGGGAATTTCTATGGTTTTGTACGAGTGAAATGTCCAACTAACTATAACGCCCCTGAAACCTATGGTTTTTTCAGTGAATTTCTAAGGTTTTTTAAATGCTAATTTCTAACTATAACGTGCCTGAAACCTATGGTTTTTTTCAGTGAATATATATATATTTATTATACTATGTATACATGTGAAAATGTCTCGGTCCCCTGTTTGCCTCGGTGGCACGGAAAAAATGGGTGGAACTGACGTCAGCATGCCGACGAGGTCCTCTTATGGCTCCGATGGCGTCATACGGTGTCGCGAGCGGAGCCGTGCTCGTTGACGTGGGAGAGCTAGGAAAGAATTTCCGTGGAATGCTGGTGCAGGGGATATTCATCTAAGTGTTCAGGCTAGTCCTTTGGGAGCAACTGTTTATGTTGCCACTCCAGAAACCGAAACCAGTGATCCGAGGGCAGAGGCCCTGCAGATGGCACACGAGGTGGGGTGCCCAGTCGTGTGCACCGGCGGGGCAGCGAAGTGACAAGCACCACAACCCACAAAAAAGGTAATGAGGGCACTGAATAACACAGGATCTTCTCTTTGTATCTGGCAGGAACAACGAAGTTAAAATGCCCTAGTACCAAAATGTAGAATTAGTGCTACAACGGTCTTCAAGAGGACCTGCGATGCCGCTTCTGCCTCCCGTACCCTGGAGGCGGCACATGGGTCACGCGGTACGGTCATACTGCGGTGGGACGCACACTCGTTGACCTCTCATGGCACTGCTCCACACTTCAGGGAGGACGCTTTCCATTAGCTATGTTTTCTGATGACATGTCGCGCAGCCCCGTCCAACAACAGAACTCCTTTAGATCCAAACAGACTCTTCCACTCTCTCACCGGAAGTGAAACCAGGCCAGGCGGACACTTTCACAATACAACAGCCGGGAATGCACTTTTCGGTAAAAAAACCACATTCCTTCCTCCTAATTAATCAAATAAACGTCTCACTGAAGAACAGGGGCCAGCTTCGATCGGTAAACAGCTGTTACAACGACTTTTTTACTTTGCGATACCATTACAACGCATGCATTACCACGCATGCGTTGTACATCATCAAAGTCATTACTACGCATTTTTTAGAATGCATGGTCATTTACCACGCACGCCTTTACAACGAATTTTGTTGTAAAGGTATGTATGGTAAATGACCATGCGTTCTAAAAGACATGTAGACGATCCATGTCGTTGTAAGGAAACAGAGGCTGTTCCGTTTCCTCACAACGACGTGCACCGCCCCTCAGAGATGACGTGAAGCAGGAACCACAAGGAGAGAGGAACCATGAGGAGTGAGAGGTAAGGGGGATTGGGCATGGGTTGGGTGTTTCTTTTCTAGGGTTTAGGGTAGTGCAGTGGTGTTTGGGTGGTGTAGGGGGTCGTGCTGGGGGTAGTGTTTTAGGGTTTAGAGTAGTGCAGTGGTGTTTGGGTAATGTAGGGGGTCGTGCTGGGGGTGGCGTTTTAGGGTTTAGGGTAGTGCAGTAGTGTAGGGGGTCATGCTGGGGGTAGAGTTTTAGGGTTTAGGGTAGTGCAGTGGTGTATGGGTAGTGTAGGGGGTCGTGCTGGGGTAGTGTTTTAGGGTTTAGGGTATTGCAGTGGTGTTTGAGTAGTGTAGGGGGTCATGCTGGTGGTAGTGTTTTAGGGTTTAGGGTAGTGCAGTGGTGTTTGTGTAGTGTAGGGGGTCATGCTGGGGGTAGTGTTTTATGGTTTAGGGCAGTGCAGTGGTGTTTGGGTAGTGTAGGGGTCGTGCTGGGGGTAGATTTAGGGTTTAGGGTGGTGCAGTGGTGTTTGGGTAGTGTAGGGAGTCGTGCTGGGGGTAGTGTTTTAGGGTTTAGGGTAGTGCAGTGGTGTTTGTGTAGTGTAGGGGGTTGTGCTGGGGGTAGTGTTTTAGGGTTTATGTTAGTGCAGTGGTGTTTGGGTAGTGTAGGGGTAGTGCTGGGGTAGTGTTTTAGGGTTTAGGGCAGTGCAGTGGTGTTTGTGTAGTGAAGGGGTTCATGCTGTGGGTAGTGTTTTAGGGTTTAGGGTAGTGCAGTCGTGTTTGTGTAGTGTAGGGGGTCGTGTTTTAGGGTATAGGGTAGTGCAGTGGTGTTTGGGTAGTGTAGGGGGTCGTGCTGGGGGTAGTGTTTTAGGGTTTAGGGTAGTGCAGTGGTGTTTGTGTAGTGTGGGAGGTCATGCTGGGGGTATCTTTAGGGTTCAGTGTAGTGCAGTGGTGTTTGGGTAGTGTAGGGAGTCGTGCTGGGGGTAGTGTTTTAGGGTTTAGGGTAGTGCAGTGGTGTTTGGGTAGTGTACGGAGTCGTGCTGGTGGTAGTGTTTTAGGGTTTAGGGTAGTGCAGTGGTGTTTGGGTAGTGGAGGGGGTAGTGTTTTAGGGTTTAGGGTAGTGCGCCCAACCAGCCACAATATCCATGGACAAAGGGGATCCTGACTCTTTGGAACGCTCCGTCAATTGAATAATTTGGGTCAAGGGCCCTACCACGTCCAAGACCTATCAATTCCTTTCTTGGGATCCCTCATATACTTGGAGAAAAAGGTACATAGTTTCTCATCAATTTCAGGCGTGTGTGCCACCTTCTCCTTCAGTGAGGGCCTGGGGCATTCTCCCCTCATCCTATTCCTGACCTCCCTTTCAAGGGGTTGATGGATTTCCCCCACCACATACTCTGCCACTTTGGCGTCAGGTGTCCACTCTGCCGACCTAGGATGGTAAATTTGGGTAGGCTCGAACATGTCCGAGTGGACCCTGTCCCCAACCGGCGACTGAGAGTAGTGGGACTCTGGACGCCAGGGACGCCCCGAGTCCTTATCCTCATCGGAGGAGAAATCGTCCTCCGATACACCCTCTCCCTCTAAGGGAAACCCGCCGTCGGGGTCTACAATAGTGGTGACAGTGTCGCAATTTTCTCCGGGCCCCTCCTCCTCCCGGCAGGGTGCATGTTTTAGCGTTCGCGCACTCTTGAGGAAGGTCTCCGTAAGTTTATCAAATCCTTCAAAGTGCCCCGCGTTATGCTTAACGGCCCTTTTATTCCCCATCTGGTAGCTACTTGGACCCGCCACCACCAGATCTGGGTCACTGAACACCCCAGGGATGCTTTTCGCCAGCTTATCAACCTGATCCCTAAGAGGAGCCAGCGCCCTAGAAATAGCCAGAGAGAGGGCTTGGTCCACTGCTGGAGGGAGAAGTTGGGGGGCCATTCCTCCTCCACTTCCTGGTAGGAGGAGTAAAAATGGTCTTCTGGAGAAGACATGATAGCAGAGGGTGTGGGCACAGAACAAATGCCCTTAAAATCCTTAAGACAGCCCCCTCGCCGGTGCTCCAACAGCTGGGCTTTCCCCGAAGCTGTTATAAGAATAGACTAAGGCGCAATACCAATTACCACCACCAGGTGGCGTGGTCACTAACGTGGCCGTGTGGGGAAATCACCGCGTAGCGGTGTCAAAATTAGGCGAGGGTTGGTCGGGAATCAAGCGGACACTAAAGGAGTGACCGGATTCCCAAACGCGCGTAAAGACCAGCGGGAGCGCTCGACGGAGCTGCCTCGCTCGGACCAGACGCGCCTGACAGGATCTCACCGCGCGCAGAGCACACAGCGGGAGAAACTGCGAGGGGAGAACGCACTCGGGCAAGAGCCTGCTGCGCAGGGAATATGAAACAATACCAAGGCAATAATGCGAAAACGTGCACAAGAAACCGCTATACAAACAGCAACAACGTCAGATTAAGCCAAGAATGTAAGGAATGCACTTAACTGATGAGCAGTGAGGAAAGAGGAAGCGGAAGGGACGTCACAATATTATATACGATGGACTGTGATATGATTGGACTATAGTTGCCTTGGAGACTACCCCCTAATGGTTCATGGGTTGTGTAGTCTTTTGTTTAATGATTGTTGTGTTACGTTTTCTTTGAACTGCTATGCAAATAAAGTGAGGAAAGATATGCATAATCCTCGCCTCCGTCCTGCCATAGAATTCATTAAACTTTATTTGATCTGATTTAGAAACATAGATCATAAAAGTGTACATAAAAACAGTAAATCCTCTTTCCTAATACAATACAGTGAGAATTAATTAAAACCAGTAGGTAAAAACGGGTGTTACAAAGCCCGGTTCAGAGCAACTTCAGGTTAACAGAATCGTAAAGTTCAATGTTTCGCAAGATCAATCTCATGTACTTCGTGCAAAATACGCAATAAGGGGTCCAAGTAAGATGTAACGCTCCAATACCTGACCAGTTTGCACTATATAAAACTGCAGAAAAACTAAAAATAAAAAGTGTTTTGCACACTTCTGTCATTGGGCTATATGTGGGCTACATCTGGGTGATATTTGTGCTACATTTGGGCTCTTTTTTCTCTGGTGGCCATCTTGGGAGACTTATTTGTTATGAAGTTTCCTAATTTCGTCATTTACTGCAGTCTCCTCAGTAGGAAATGCTTTCAGTTTTTTACTTTGATTCCATCAAGAAGGCATTCAGATGTGTCACACATTTGCCATAAATTCAGAATGTTAGCACTCTAGTTGTTCATTAGATCACTGTAGTAAAGCTACTGCTCACCAGGGAGTTAACTGGAAGTCTACTGCTGGTATTGAAAGTGATTGTTTCAGTCTGCATGTCAGAATTTTCTAATGAAATAGAAGAGGATTTGAGATCTCACTTAAAACATGCCCTAAATTTTCTTTCTGCAGCACTAACCATACTTTCTATGGCAAAATGAACCCCCTCATTTTGTTCCTTTTTAAATTAAATGTTTTAAGTGTTACCAGTTTATTCCAATCAAGATGGCTTCAGGTGTGCCATACTTTTGTCATAAGTAAGACTGTTAGCGCTCTAGTTGTTCTTTAGAACACTCTGGGAAGCTGCAGTAGAACACAAAGGCATCAACTGACAGGCTGCTCCTGTTGAAATATAACAGGAAGATATTTGAGATCTCACTTAAAACATGTCCTAATTTTTCTTTCTACAGCACTAACCATAATTTCTATGACAAAATGAACCCCTCATTTTGTTCCTTTTTAAATTAAATGTTTTAAGAGTTACCAGTTTATTCCAATCAAGATGGCTTAAGGCGTGCCATAATTTTGTCATAAGTAAGACTGTTAGCGCTCTAGTTGTTCTTTAGAACACTCTGGGAAGCTGCAGTAGAACACAAAGGCATCAACTGACAGGCTGCTCCTGTTGAAATATAACAGGAAGATATTTGAGATCACACTTGAAACATGTCCTAATTTTTCTTTCTACAGCACTAACCATAATTTCTATGACAAAATGACCCCCATCATTTTGTTCCTTTTTAAATTACATGTTTTAAGTGTTACCAGTTTATTCCAATCAAGATGGCTTCAGGTGTGCCATACTTTTGTCATAAGTAAGGCTGTTAGCACTCTAGTTGTTCTTTAGAACACTCTGGGAAGCTGCAGTAGAACACAAAGGCATCAACTCACAGGCTGCTCCTGTTGAAATATAACAGGAAGATATTTGATATCTCACTTAAAACATGTCCTAATTTTTCTTTCTGCAGCACTAACCATAATTTCTATGGCAAAATGAACCCCTCATTTTGTTCCTTTTTAAATTAAATGTTTTAAGTGTTACCAGTTTATTCCAATCAAGATGGCTTCAGGTGTGCCATACTTTTGTCATAAGTAAGACTGTTAGCTCTCTAGTTGTTCTTTAGAACACTCTGGGAAGCTGCAGTAGAACACAAAGGCATCAACTGACAGGCTGCTCCTGTTGAAATATAACAGGAAGTTATTTGAGATCTCACTTAAAACATGTCCTAATTTTTCTTTCTACAGCACTAACCATAATTTCTATGACAAAATGAACCCCCTCATTTTGTTCCTTTTTAAATTAAATGTTTTAAGAGTTACCAGTTTATTCCAATCAAGATGGCTTCAGGTGTGCCATAATTTTGTCATAAGTAAGACTGTTAGCGCTCTAGTTGTTCTTTAGAACACTCTGGGAAGCTGCAGTAGAACACAAAGGAATCAACTGACAGTCTCTGCCCTTGTTGGATGTACATGTTTTACTGAGAATGTCAGACTTCATTCTCACATGACTGAGAAAGATAATGTGAATTTACAGAAAATATGCTCTCATTTTAGCTTCTGGAGCACCTTCCAAAACTGTATGGGACAAGCATGTGAAAATAGTTTTCTCTCAAACATGATTCATGATATCCCAGCAGAAGGTTTTTCACAGGGTAAAATCACCTTAGAACACACCACAATTCCTGAAATTAGTATGGTACCATCAACAAATGAATTCTAATGTAACTAAAGTCTGTTATCACCCTTTATAGTTCTCCTTTTGGTAACCCTCAAAATCTTCGATTCACTACAATGCATTTCAATGGGGTACTATCATTTATATTGGTCCCAAGATGGCTGCCAGCAATTCCAGGATGAAGTGCTGACAGCCAATCAGATCTCACGATGACATGTGTGGTTAGGCTCCGCCCAGATATATATGTGTTTTCTTTTTCAAATTTCTCAGGAACTACTGAACGATTTACACCATTTAAGCAAAAGGCACGACTCTGAACCAAGGGCTACCTTTTTGCCAAATTTGGTGTAATTCCGTTCAGCAGTTCGGGCTGCAGCTGCGATGAAAGGTTCCTATGGAAAATTGCATGGGGAAAACACGTTTTGGGACCCCCCTTTTTTCTCGGCCCCCACTTGACGAATCACCCCGAGACTATCAGGATAGGAGCGGACCAGAGCGGGCCACGAGTTTTGAAAATTTCACGAAGATTCATCAACCGGCGCCAAAGTTATTTCAAATAGAATGTTGCGGATTTCCTATGGAAAATAGGTCCTAACTATAACTATCTACTGGCGACCGCCAGTAGATAATATGTATATATGTATAAAAATACATATACATACATATATATATATATATCCAAGTACAATGTAAACTCCTGCAACCTCCAGGCGGCGAAGAAGGAGAGACGGACCAACTCGGTGTCTTCAGGCAAGTAGTTTTATTAGACCATGTTTCTCAAACAATGACGCGTTTCGGGCTCGAAAGGCCTTGATCACATGCGGAAAATTAGCCTGAACCTTCAGTTTTTAAATGCCACTTCCCGGTGAATCCCCGCCTCCCTGTGTTCCGTGTCACATGATCATGTGCATGGAAGAAAGACTATACAATATGCAGTACAATCGCCTCAAAAGTTGCGTATAAAACATTGTGTTTCATATTATTAGAACATTGTAACAATTTAGACAGTCATATGGTAAAAAATTTATAAATTGATTTAAATATTTCTGTATAAATACATATATTCCATACAAATAAATAAACCAGTCAACAGCGAAGTGAAGAAATTATATCTGTATAAATACACCCTTTCGAACCAAAGAAAACTGACCATCATCAATAAGTCTGAACATTAAAATTGATACTAATATACTGTTATAGTTATTTGTGCGTGCAATATTGCAGGATAAATCCTAAAAATAAATAGTTTACGAGGCAATTAGATACTCGCTTTTTTTGTATAGTACATTTACAGAAAGGACCCATTAAAGTGCAAAAAGTGCATAGCAACAAAGGCTAGTCGTGCAACACAGTGCATATTGTGCAAAGATGAAATAATCTAATTAAAATGCAATAGAAAGATAAAAATGCATGTAAATATATTAATAACAATATAAAATCTTAGTCCGATAAATATTGTTAAAATCATATAAATACTAATGACAAAATCTATCATATTACAAAAATAGTGCAAATATTAAAATTGTGCAGATGCGGTTTGCGAGGTATCAAAGATTATTTTATAACTAAACTTATTAGCTATGTTATTAGGTGTTTACGTCTATTATACTCTGGAACCCTAATAAAACCTTAGAGATCAGTGGGACTCGGTAAGGAAACTGCATAAGGAATGTTGTGAGGCATTAAATGGGAAGATGCGGTGATCATTAATAATGCGGTCGCAAGAACTTATAAAACCCTTTTTCATCTGCCTAATAACGCATCTCAAGAGCAAGTGAGGTTGGAATTTGGTTTAAACAATCAGCTATATTCGAGAAAAGGACAAGTTATAAAGGTGTGGAACAGAATAAAAAATGATCATGATAATCAACTGTCCCAGCTATTATGGCAGGAAATAAATGCCAATAGGAAATTGCAGGCATGGACTTACTTAAATGCAGCGATAGAAGAATTTGAAGTAATGCCCATCTGGGTAAATACAATAACTCAGGAAACTTTTAAAAAAGCAATTAACAAACTAACTAATCATCTATCGTTGATAAAAGAGAAAGATATATTTGCAAAAAGAAAACATGCATGGCCAATAATAAACGGATTTTCGAAAAAAAAGGTCCAACAATATTTAGAAACACCATGGTCATTAAAAAACAAATATATTTTTACTAAAGCACGATTTGGTTTACTACCGGGTTTATGCCATTTACCGCCATGGAAGAAGTCAGAAGAGGACACTTTTTGTAGGCTATGTAAATCTGGGCAGGAGAAGATTATACACCTATTATGTCTTTGCCCTGAGTTAGAAAATGAAAGGAAAATTATACTTAAGAGACTATTTAATGACCGTGGTATAAGGACATGTAGACAAGCTTTGATATCATGTCTAGGTTCTGATGATATATTTATGAACTCTGCCTTTGTAAAATTTTTATTGAGAGTTGGATAAAAATTAGAGGAGTATAATTTGAAACCCTTAACTACTGAATTTTAAAATATATTATGTAATGAATTTTATTAAGTACAATCTGGTTTATATAAGACATGGTATTGTTTATATATGTTCTTTTAATCTTTTATATTTGGATTAGTATTTGCATTTTTTTTTGTAAGATTTTAATTAATCAAACAAATAAAGAAGTTTAAGTTTATTAGCTATGTTATTAGGTGTTTACGTCTATTATACTCTGGAACCCTAATAAAACCTTAGAGATCAGTGGGACTCGGTAAGGAAACTGCATAAGGAATGTTGTGGACAGATATTTATAGAAAATTGTGCATGTCCTCTGTATTATTCAAGCCGTTAGGCCATTTACTATCAAATTCGAGGATCATTTTGGTTTCCATTTGTCTGAGTTTGCGTTCCCTGTTGCCTCCCCGTCTTGATTTAGCCACTGCTCCTATTACATAATAAGTAAGGCAAGTCACATCATTGTCATGAACTCTTTTAAAATGGCGTGCTACAGGATATGTAGGATCACTATGCAGAATTGCTCGCAGATGTTGTAAAATTCTTACATGCACTTGAAGCTTTGTACTACCAATGTAGTGAAGACCGCAAGTGCACGTTAATACATAAACTGCAAATTCGGTCTTGCAATTAAAACTCCCTTTGATAGCTATGTCATTATCACTGAAAGGAGTATGGTAGTAAGTCGTATTGATACCAAACTTGCATGCCCTGCAGCTGGAACATTTTCTAAACCCTGGAACTGGTTTTAACCAACTACTTATCTGTTTATTTTCAGGGCTGCTTGTATCTAGAATGGCACCCATGTTTCTTGCTCTTCTAAAAGTGATAGGTGGAGTAACAGGCAATCTACTATTCAGTACTGGATCAGTGAGCACGATAGGCCAATTCTTTTTAACAATTGACCTAATTTTTCTTTCATCTCTGCTGTAAGTAGTAATTAATCTAGGGCCATCCTTGTTTACTACCTCAATAGGAGTGGATGAATCCACTAATACAGCAGGCTCAGTCATAGGATTGTTCTTGAATAGACTTATTCTAGGGCGTGCATTGGCTTTTTTCATAGCCTCATTTAGTATAGTTTCTGAATATCCACGTGCTCTCATTCTAATCATAGCTTCCTTAAGGCAGATTTCAAAATCGCTCTTTACACTGCAGATTCTTTTCAGTCTCAAGATTTCACCGTAAGGAATGCTTGCTATTAGATGCTTGGGGTGAGCACTGCTGGCATGAAGAGTAACATTGCCAGCGGTTGGTTTCCTAAACAAAGTAGTTTCCAATTTGTTGTCTTTAATGTAGATTTTGACATCTAAAAATTAAATACAATCTTTACTGATGTGTGATGTGAAGGTAAGATTCATGGAGTTTATATTCATAGTTTTAATAAAATCTACCGCTTCTTTCTCTTCTCCCTTCCATAAAATAAAGATGTCGTCTATATATCTCAGATAACAAATAACATTATCGTCAAACCTGTTTCTTTGTTCTTGTTTGAGGACCTGCTCCTCCCACCAACCTACGTGTAAACACGCATAGCTGGGGGAGAAGCAGGCCCCCATCGCAACACCTCTGAGTTGTCTATATAAATCCTTCCCAAATAGGAAAAAATTATGATTGAGGCACCAATCAATGAGATCCAAAATCACTTTGTTATGTTCATAGAATTCACATGACCTTTTATCCAAAAAGTATTTAACAGCATTTAAGCCTATATTATACTATACTAGTATAAAGCGACTCTATGTCACAAGTAATTAATAACATATCATCTGTCCATAATAGTTTACTGATCTTGACAAGAAAGTCGCTGGTATCTTTTACATAGCTTCTCAGGTCTTTTACTATGTCTTGCAAGAAGAAATCAATGTATTGGCCTACATGTTCTCCCATGCTATTTATAGCAGATATAATGGGCCTGCCCGGCACTGGCATTGTTCCTTTATGTATTTTTGGGATTAAATGCAACACGGGAAGGACGGGAAATTCATTATTCATGAATTTGTACTCTTCTGTAGAGATTAATCCCTCTCGACGCCATTGTGCCAGATGTTTCAAAAGTGATTCTTTAGTTTTGTTATACTCTTTGATTGTAGATTTTTCATAACAACTGGAATCACATAGTTGTCTATTGGCTTCCTCCACATAACAAATTTTCGGCCAGATAACCAGATTGCCACCTTTATCTGACTTCTTTATTATAATCTCGTTGTTTTCTCCCAATTTTTTCATATATATTTCGCACTCAAAATCCCTCTGTACAAGAAGCAGATTAGGGGACACAGCGGGGTATCCAAGACTTCATTTATTCAAGAGCAGCATGATGCATTTCAGCAAGTGTGCCTTTGTCAAATTCTTATGGTCTTGGGGCTCATTAGTCCACATTCTTTAAACTTGCTACCTCACTGCGATTGGCGGGAGCACAGCTGACCACATTTGCACCTTCTACTGGACTGCATTTCCCAGCATACCTCTTTTCATCCTCGAGAAATGTCTTTCTTAAAGCCCAGACGAGTGTCATCATGGGAAGTACGGGCTGTCCATTAGAAACGTAGTCAGCTCCTTAATATTCACGGTGTTGCCCCTCGAGATCACTTCCAAAATATAATTTGTCTCTTCGACCCCTACACCCTGCCACGGACTTCCGATTTGAGACATATAAAGCACGACACATCAACACATTTAAACTAGACAAATATTAGAAATACTATAGTTGTAGTTATTTTTTATAGTCTTTCATTAAAACATTTTGGGCCAGATTAGGATGTTGGGTGGAAAGCCTCCGACCAGCGATCGGAGGCTTTCCGCCCGACATCGTAAGCTTCATTCCGACCGCAATATAATGATGACAGTGGTAGGAATGAAACCAGCGGGGGATTCTGACGCGGTCCTGACGGGTTAAAGGAGCCCATCAGAGCCTCGGAAGCCACCATAATCCCCTAATGATGGTGGAGCCAGGCTCTGCTCCACCATCGGGAATATGATGGTACTTTCCGACAGCCATTTAATGTCAGCCTTTCCGGAAAGTGTCTTTGGGGGCCCCTAGCAGGGACACTTCACCCCTGGACCTTCGCTATGGGGCCTGAGGGGCACCTATGGTGCCCCTTAAACATCCCCCCCTTAAACATCCCTGCACCTTGTGGCACTCACCTCACGGTGCCTGCCACTTGGTGCAGGAATGTTTACAAACATCCATTTGTCAATGGAAGCTTGTGCTGCGGGTCTTTTCGTGCCTATGTCGGGCGGTTCCTTTCCGCAACAGTGTCAGGTGGACATAAGTACCCCTGATATCCTAATCAGGGCCTATTTGTCTGACTTATAGTACAGGCCACAATGTAACATCAAATGGCAACTTTACTCATACACTGAAATAACTATAACTCGCCATATTAATATTAAGTGTAAACGCAAACATTTGCACCTGCATATGACATTTTATATATAAATGCACAATTAATAAATGTATTATAAAGATGTTATCTAATAAGAAATCAATGGATATGCAACCGTCAAGTTATAGTTGCTTGAGTGTATGAGTGAAGTTGACATTGTGGCCCATACTATAATTCGGATAAATAATGTTTTAATGAAAGACTGTAAAAAATAACTACAACTAATGTATTTTTAATGTTTATCTAGTTTAAATGTCTTGTGTAATAGTGCATTATTATAATAAACCCTAACTATAGCTGAGTTGTAAACTTTTTTTGTGTGAATTTCGTAGTGTTCTTAGAAGTACAAACTTTCTTTACATTTGTGTCTGTGTAATTAACTGTCATGAACTATATGTAAAAAATTATATTTTATAAAGAGTGTGTTTGTAGGTTGTGGTAGAATTGGGGTACACGTTAGTAGCCCAATATATTGTGCATTTGGATTTTGTTAAAAATATTTACAAGTATTATAATGTGAGTAATTTTACTTTAAAAGTTGTACTTGTAAACAGGACATGGGTTTTATAGTGTGGATAAGCAGTATTATTAATAATTTGTTTGGGGGGAGAGTTTTGCCAGTACTACAGTACTATCTTAGGAGTACAGCGGTACTTCGGGATAGAAAGTAAGCTTCTGATAGGCTTGAAAAATACTTTTTGAGCCAATAGAAAGCTGGGTTTTATTTTAGCTCATTACTTTTGTGCTTGTTTGCCTCATCAGAAGTCTAACAAGCTTGCTGCACTTTGCTCTGTTTGGTTTGAGTTTGGAGACATGGCTGAAGGAGGAGAACCCACTGCTTTCACTCGTGGTGCATTAGAGGAGGAAGAGGAGGCCATTGCCATCGAGGAACAGGAATTGGAGCGACGAAAGCTATTGAAAGAGTAAGTGGTGTGACAGTTATTCACAATTGGAGTGGGGAGAAAAAAGTGAACGCCCGCCCGGTGACATGTTCTTCATGTCACAAAGTTATATCCCATGGAACAGGGCAGCAGTACTGGTTCACTGACACAATATCGACACCTAAAATATAGACCTACAAAAGTATCGACACACTAATATCGCATACAAAAAAATCGACTACATTTACTTACCATTAAAAATACAAAAATATCATTACAAAAATATTGTAGTAAAAAAATCGATATTACTAATATTAAATACAAAAATATAATAAACATGAATATCGCAATAATTAAATAAACATAGAAATATTGAAACTTACAATATCGACAACATAAATATTGCTTGAAAAAAATGATATAAATATCTAAACATAAAATACACACATTAAAATATATATAAAATTACTAAAACATACCACATATAAAATAATATCAAACAAAATAAAACATATCAATTTTTAAATGAAAATTAATATTAATAAAATATAGATTATTAACAAATATACAAATAACATATATATTTATTGAATACAAATTAAAAGAGATTTCAGTTCAGTTCAGAAAATCTTTATTCGGCTGTGACCAGCCATAAAAGAGTACATCACAGAAATAACACATTTCATAACATTTCATTAATAAAATACAAATATCAAATAAGAGTTCCAAAAATAGAGGGGCAACTACAAGCATGGCAAATATCATTACGTGTTTAAGTTTCAACATTAATCACTGTGGGGAAAATAAATACATAAAAAGTCATTTTCCGACAATGTTTCGAAGCCGAACTGCGGAAGAAATATATTTATAAACCATTAGGCAAATAAATTCATCATTTAAAAGCTGGAGATAATGCAAGGCGGCCCGACATTTTCTTATATTTAGGAATTTTAAGAGTGGTTTTAAAAAAGCACATCTCTCATTAGTATACAATTTACAAAAAAACATAAAGTACAATGTGCTCTGAACAGATTCTGAATCACAGGGGCATGAATCCAATTTAGCATCAGAATATACGTTTCGAGGATATGAAACCAAGAAATGAGAGATTCCAAACCTGAACCTAATTAGGTAATACAATTTAGCGTGGCTAAGGTAGAAGGATAGATAAAGCTCCGTGCCTGGAGAGCACACTAAAAGTGAGTGGTCAACAACCCTTTTTTTCGTTGTTTCCTGTATACCTCTCAACGAATAGGCGTGAGCTAAGAAGTCCCTTTTCAGCTTTGCCCTTGATGTGTTGGCAATATTTCCAGGGTTGTCGAAACAATCCAACAATCCCAGGGTCTCCAATTGAGCCTTAACGTAAGAGATCCATGGAATTTTACTCGCCCATTCCAGTTTTAAACAGTCTGTGATGACAGCACGATTCAGAGCCGCTTCTTCCTTCACCCAGATGTTATGCCACAATAACAAAGGGGCTAAATGTATACGAAAGGACAGGGGAATCACACCAAGTTCGCTGTGACAGATGGTAGCAGCAGTGCTTTTTGGAACACTCAGCAAACGTTTCAGAAATGTATTCTCAGCTCTATGCAAGCTTTCGACATTCCAAGAACCCCAAACTCCGGCACCATACAGGGTGACAGCACACGTGCGTGCTTTATAAATTTCTGTCATTACCTTAATGGGTGGAGAGCCTAGTTTTTTTGTAAACCTGAAGATTGCCTCCAGGCTTTGATTAAAACCTCTGATCCTTGCATATAATAAGTGAGACCAAGTATTTTTTGATTCAAAAACAATTCCTAAATAAGAGAAGGTGGGCACATAGAGCAATTTCTCATTATTTATAAAACATGTCTTTAAAATTGCGGGGGATTTACCCACCACCATGATATGAGATTTAGCTACATTTGTCTTCAGGCCAAGGTCATGCATAAACTTATTAAAACTAGTTAAAAGCCTTTGCAACCCCACCCCGGGTCTGGACATTAAAATGCAATCGTCTGCATATAGTAGCGCTGGAAACAGCCTTCGGCCTATCTGGGGAGCATCCACATTCCCACTTTTAATGTGGCTCTCTAGGTCGTTAATATACAGACAGAATAAAAATGGGGCAAGGACACAGCCCTGACGTACCCCGCGTTTCATTTCAATTGGAGCAGTGAGTTCCCCACCTGCTCCATAACGTACCCTCCCCTTGACATCCCGAGGCATTTCTGCTAAAAAATGCACAATGGCCGGTTCGATGCCCATTTGCAGCATCTTCTCCCAGAGCCTATCTTTCTGCACCCAGTCAAAGGCAGACGTCAAGTCCTTGAACCCTAAAAAAAAGGGATCCAGGCTTGGCTAAGGTATATTTACCTATGACTAGGTGCAGATTGAGGCACTGTTCGACGGTGTCGAGGCCTCTCCTGAAACCATATTGAATGGCCGAAAACTTGCCGGTTTCCAATACCCAATCCTCCAGCCTTTCTAAGATAACTCTGCACATAATTTTACAGGTACAGTCAATTAAGGATATAGGCCGGTAGCATTTGGGATCCGCCCTATCACCTTTTTTAAAGATGGGAACTATTATCATGGATCGCCAAGAGTCAGGGGGTCCCTGAGCCGCATAGCAACTCAAGATATTTGTAAGCAGCGGGAGCCACAAGGGAGTATTAGCTAAAAACAGATCCACGGGGATACCATCAGGGCCTGAGGCCTTATTCCTCACAGTCTGTTTTAAGGCCCTATCCACCTCATCTAGTGTGGAGGGTGCCAGGGTTGAGGCCACATAATTTAAATTAGTACAAAAATCAAGAGCACTACCAATTTTATAAAGATCTGAAAAATGATCGACCCAAGTCTCAGGCATAATTGCCACATCAATCTTACTACTATGGTTCCCATTGAAATAGTCCTGGTTAACAGTTTGCCAAAAGAGTTTGGAGTCTCTACTTTGGCAAGCTACATGTAGTTGTTCACAAGCCTCATGTCTAATTTCTAGCTTGCGTTTCTGTAGCGCCTGCTTATATTCAAGGCGTGACTGCTTTACCTCGGATATATTTCGGGGTTTTATTTTCAATACCTTGATTAATTTGTTATGGAAGAAAGAACAGTCACTATTAAACCACCTCTTATTACTCTGTATGCTGGACTGGATTTTTTTGGTTAATGCAACATTTATGGTCTCTATTATTGACTCAAATGATGTTAGTATAACTGAAGGACTTATGGTATCTTCCAGGCAATCTAGAACTTGGGTCAAATTAGTTGTTAAAATTTGAGATAGGGACCTGATCAGGGTTTATAGTAGACCACTTCCGAAGTAACCCCTTGTTCTTAACATAGTTTAATGGACCTGATCTAACTGTAGCAGTTTGTTCATAGGCTTGGGTCATCAGCTCTAAAGATAGGTGGTAGTGATCACTATAACAAATGTTGTGAATGTTAAAAATCAAGGAGTGAGGTTTAAAATACTCTGAAAGAGCAATAAAATCAATTAGGGAGCCGTGTCCTCTCCCTGTATATGTAAATAAATCAGTGCCTAAGGAATTTATAAGATCTACAGTAAGGAATAGGGAACATTTTGACAAAAGTGAATTAAAAATATTCCCATAGGGATTGTGATTAAAATGACAACTACCATAAGTCGCCCCGGCCACCAAATGGCATGCAGCCTGTTTGGACAAAGGTTACAATTAAAATCACCTCCCCAAAGGACTACAAAATCCGTATTCAACTCTTCAACATGGATTGACAAGACATTATCCAACTCTTGAGCAATACTAATATTTGTAACATTGAAGTTGTTGTGATAAAAATGTACAATAACCAATGTAAGATTTTTCCTGAGAGAGATATTAATAATCTGGAAATGCGGTGAATCAGTCTTAGTCTTTCCTAACCTGCCATTCAGTGTTGTTGAAACCAAAGTCAGTAATCCTCCCTTTGCGTGACCACCTAGAGAAGCGTTTGCTGGTGTATGAATGGAAAAGAAACCATTTATATGTACAGTATCTCGCATCCATGTTTCCTGTAGGCATATTATACTATATTTTCGGATAAAGACGGCCCACTGATTAATTTCTAACTTGCGCGACAAACCTGCAATGTTCCAGAATAAGCTACCATAGGTGGTCATATTATTATAACAAATAGACCCCTCCAATATGGATGGCAGAGATGGAACTTGGCCGTCCAAAGGCAGTGTCGATAGATACCACAGGTAGTTCCAATTCACCCTGCAACATGACGCTGAGTGACAGAAACTTGCTCTCTGGTGGTACATAGGAAGTAATACCGACTGGATTAGAAATAGCAAGGGAGACTGTATTATGCTGACCACATGCATAAACATGTGACAGCTCGCCTTCTAAGTTATCATCAAAACATATTAGAGAATTCCCTACAACCTCAGGAGAGTTAGCAACATCCATCTTGGTCATAAAAGAGAATGGCGAGTTGTCCGCCCCAAGATCCTGTATGCTAGACAATGGGTAGAATAAAAGAGATTTAACAAATAGCATTCACTTACATTAAAAAATTACTAAACATGTATTAAATGCAATTAACTAATTTTTAAACATATTAAAACATATATTCCTTAACGTATATACATTTAATACAAAATACTCCTTTAAATACATAAAAGATTTATTCACTAAACACACACATAACTACCAAATAATTACACAGACTCTATAACAACAAGGAAATGAAGGCATAAACAACAAAAACCAATAGAAACATTCAAATAATTAAAACAACAGTATAAAAGAAGCCAATCAATTAACATAAAATTACCTCACAGCCTACAAAGATTGGTGGAGAACAAAACACTGCCGGATTGCTGCCCCAATTAAACACAAAGTAAGTACAATACCTAATATATCCGTGATTTGGGAGAGAAAAGACGCTTCCAGGGTGCGGAGTTATTGGCATATATATATATATATATATATATATATATAGTCACACAGTCCGGTAGTGCGGGGCTTAACCATGCGGCGGTCCTGGACGGATTCCGGAAGTCCTCAATATAACACCAACTTTTCTCTCATTAAGAAAAATCCAGGACACTCCAGGATGCTGAATTTAATTTATTGCAGAAAACAGCCCTCTACCATTTCATTGTATTTCACATTAGATGCTACCACCTCTGATTTGGATGACAGTTGGTAACAGGACTGATCACTACGTTGGGAATTTACAATCAAAGGGAGCTTTGATTGTAATACTGAGTTTTGTGTATATTGTTTGATTCGTCCCTGCAAAAAGTATTACATAGGGAGCACTATACACAAAGCCAGAAAAAGGATATTAGAACACAAACGAGCTATAAGACACAATAATGAATTATATCCAGTAGCTCGGCATTTTAAAGCACTGCATGGCCAGAATGACAAGTTATTAACCTATGTAATCTTGGATGCGGTAAAACCACAGGAGAGAGGCGGCGATAGAGAACGCCAACTTAGAATCCTGGAGTCAAGATACATCATTGGCTTCGCGACATTAACACCTGTGGGTCTTAATTCCAGTGAGGAGTTAGCTATCCATCTGGGTTAAATGAACTTGGATAAACAAATCAGAAGAGGTATACAGGAGATGAATTACCATTGTCTGGGTAGGATATGAGTAGGAGTTATAACTCCTCTGTTAGTACCATGAGAATAATGAACTAAATAAGTATATTTGGTACTAGATCTCTTTTCGATTTAGTGGATTTGCATAAATTGAATTTTAACATGTAAATATATTCTATTTTCCTATTTTAACCTTCTTATAAATTTGGTTTACTGTTTTTCTTTTCTTCTTTTTTTCTATGTTTGTAAATAGGAACAAGCGCAATCTGGAGATAACCACATAACTGTATAGAAAGGCTAGTATATGCTTTGGTTAATGAGATGAATCATCCCCTTGAGTGGGTAACAATACCGTAATATTGATAAGTGCCCACTGGGGCGGTATTAGGACTTTGTATATTAAATGGCTGGCTCCATCTCATAGGCCCACCTGGACAGGATGGGAAACCATGCACTGGAATTGAGCAAATTTCGGACAATGTGATTATAATATCATATGTGTATAGAGTAAAACTCTTTCGTCATCAGTTGAGCATGAGAATTGTCCAAGAACGAAGATGCATATATTATATTCTAATCATTACACTTGAGAAAATTAAGATGTATATATTGAAATAAACAATTGTACATATTGTAAGAAAGGATTTTGCACTTGCACTTTAATTCAATACTTGTGGAGCCTTGCCAATACAGGTATAACCATTACGAAATGGCGCTCATGAATATGAAATGTAAGGGCCCAGTAACGCGCTTGTCCTCTTTCACTGTTTATTCACTATGGTATGTAAAACGGAAGTGAAGAAACGCTTGCCATACCGTGAACAAGCCGAAAGGTGAAACGCGTTGGTACAGGGCCCTTTTCTGCAATAAATTAAATTCAGCATCCTGGAGTGTCCTGGATTTTTCTTAACGAGAGAAAAGTTGGTGTTATATGCTCATTTCTAACTATAACGTCCCTGAAACCTTTGGTTTTTCAGTGAATTTCAAAGGTTTTTTAAATCCTAATTTCTAAGTATAACGTCCCTGAAACCTTTGGTTTTTTCAGTGATTTTCAAAGGTTTTTTAAGTGATGTTTTGTAACTGCTATATGTAAAAAATATTTTTACATTGGTTTTTATTTGTTGTAAAAATAATACAATGTTTTTCTTTTCTAAAATATATATATATTTTTTTTTTACAAAAAAGTGGAGTCGCCTACCGATCGTGTACCTATCTCGGTGGGTGCGTGGATTCAAGCCGCCATATTGGTAAAGTCGTGGAGGATGCACGTTTGGTATGCGACTGGTGCGCAGTGTCCGGCCCCGCGTAACGTCACGTACATATGTGGTCACGCCGGGTGCGCAACTCCCGTAAAATGTTTATGTTTTAAAAGTATATGTATATAACTTTAATATTTATATTAAAGCAGGAGATTATATTAACTAATTACAAAAATCATATATTTGTAATTCCAATAAAGTTATATTATTGTTAAATATATTTTCCTGAAGTCGCGCCGGGTGCAAGCCGGTTGCGCGCCTGGTGCGCGAACCCCACGTGATTTCAAAAGAAAGCATTTAATTGATTTACAAGGTTTTGTTTCTAGATTGTGAAGGACTACCTCCCTTTTTTTTCATTCCTTCAACTACATCCCAGGAGACACACCTGTTGTGTTTTTTAGCTGGCTTGTACATTTTTTTTTTTTTTCTCAACAACTGAAAAATGGCTTCTTTTACTGATTATGTCAATTTGCCAACAGAAGAAGAAGAGTTGGAGGAACCTGTGAAGAAGAAGAAGGAGTCTATTGTTTGGACCTTCTTTACAATTCCAGAGGGTGAAAAGAAGGTCAATGCGCGAAAAGTAAGCTGCACTCTGTCTGAGGGTGCTCTCACGGGGAAGTGAGAAAAAGTATTCCTGTGGGACATCTAGTATGCTAAAATACCTACAGACACTGCATCCTTGACATCTGGCCCGTGAGCAACATCGTCGCGCCCGGGAAGCTGTGCAGCAAGATGACCAGGCTGCTGGTCCGAGCACCTCAGGAGCGAACCGTGGACTTGACATCCGTCCAGAGTTTGCTAACCTACAACAGCACTGCATCAAGTGCAAGGCTCTAGTATGTTGCGGCGAGCTGTCTGTCGATGCTGTGGTTTCTGCCGCAAGAAACCACTCTTGTTAATTTATTTATTTTTTTGCATTTTTTCTTGCAATGACAGTTTAATTGCAAAGTTGGACAGTTTGTTTTGTTGTTTTTCCTTTTTTTTAAAAACACCCAAAAAAATTACAAAATAGTTAAAAAAACACAAAAAAATTATAAAATTGAAAAAAGAAGAAAAAAAACCACCTATTCTGTTATAAAAAGAGCAGTAAGTGTATGGTAATGTCTGGATGTTTGCATGAGTACATATGTAGAGCTTGAGTGATTGAAAGAGTGCATGGGTAGTGCATAAGTAATTGTATGAGTGCATCACTAGTGCCTGTGTGATTGGACGAGTGCATTGGTAGTGCCTGGGTGATTGCATGAGTGCATGGGTAATCCCTGCGTGATTGGACAAGTGCATGGGTAATGCCTGGCTGATTGCATGAGTGCATGGGTAGTGCCTGCGTGATTGGACGAGTGCATGGGTAATGCATGGGTGGTTGCATGAGTGCATGGGTAGTGATGGAGCAGGGTAAATATAAAAATTTTAACCTCCTAATATTTTCGTACAATATTAATAAACATGTTCGTTCAAGTAAATAACCAACAATGTATGTAAAGGGTTAATGGTAACACGCAATTCAGTGTGCAAAGTAATGGACTAATAATTGTTTACGTTTCTAACATAACATAATATTTGCGTACTAAAATAATAATAAAATGCATGATTTGTGCTTTGAATAAAACGTGTGGTTGCAAAATAAAGTGATGGTAAGTAAGGGACAGCTTTATATGTTGCTTCTGCTAGGTAATACCTAATTGGGGTACGTAGAAAGACGGGAGGGAAACGAAAGGGTTTATATTTCTTTGTTTTAATAACATTTTGTTTTCTTTAAAAATAGTGCGCTTAGGCCTGCCGAGCAGCAATATAAAATGGCCGCGAGTTACTAGAGTGCGCATGAGCGGATGCGACCATGTGATAGAGGAGAGAGGCTGTGGAAAAGGGATGATCACGTGCTGATGCCGAGAGGCTAAGATGAAAGTATGGTCAAGGCTGCTGTGACCCTTCTGAGCAGATGTGTGCCAAGATGATCAGCAAGAAGCGTGAGAAGCCTGGTTGAATCAATAGAAGGAACTGTATTATACAAAATGTAGCAGAAAAAGATACAATTTGGACTGATCGAAACGGATGAGCAAGTGCATGAACTGTGGGAAACGATGCTTGCATGGACATTCCACACGGAACTGGTTAAGACCAGGAAGTTTGATTAAAATGTATAGGGACCTGAGTTTTTGACCAATGAGAATGAATCGCGCCATGTAAGAAGAAACATTTTATGCTGTAAGCTAGAATTAGGGTATAAGAAGACCTACTCTTGGCGGGAGGGGTTAGAATGCTGGAGTAGATGCTGCGGGATGCTGCGGGAGATGCTGAAGAAGTTAGATGCTGTAGATGGGAGAGTTTGCGGTTGCTGATGCTGACGAGCTGATGCTGCTGCTGTTATTTTCCTTTTCCAGTTGAGTATAAGATGCTGCTTTAGGAGAACTTTTATTTGATAGATTTATATTAGAATTATTAGGATTTCCCGAGAGATAGATAGGTTGATCTATAGAGTTCTTAGTATAATAACCTAATTTTCCGTCTAATAAAAGTGTCATGCAATTTCAACTATTCTTATATTGATGATAAATGCAATGATCTGAATAATAAGATTAATCTCAAATTTCCTTCATTCAAAACTTTATATAAACTTTATTATTCTTTAAACAAATGACTCAGTGATTTTCTTTAGTATAATGACTAATAATGAAATGGTAAAGAGTTCATTGTGATTGAGCTGGTCTTAATCACCATCAACTGATTCCTACTAGTTGGTCCATCGACCAATGAGCGGAATACCTTAAAAGCAAATGAGAATTATTGTGTCTTTATAAAAGAGGTATCCAGTCTCCTTCCAGCGAATCGTTTTTCTCCTAGGTTTCATGACGGAGGAAATCCAGGGAACAAATGAGTAAGTGAATGTATATGCGGTGTTATGGGCCCCACCGTCATATGGATATAGTGTGTGTGTTAGAGAAATAATTGCACCTGGATGACCAAAAGCATAATAGGAGAAATTATTTTTATTGTAAGCGCTGGATCAGATTTCTTGGTAGCAGAGTTATGGTTACTATAGATTAGTTTGGTGATTATTGATTTTTGATTATAGATTATTGATAAGTTTATGTCTAACACTTTTTGTTGAGTCGCGTTATGTTATATGTAAGTTTTCACGCTTCCGGGAAGTAGGAAGTGGAACACGTGTGGCAAGAGAAGTCGCATGGAATTTTTACACTGTCTGAGTTCAATTTGGTAATAACACAGGTTGTGTTATTTAGGGACATTTTGCGTATAAAAGGTGTGTAAGTGAAATAGTGATCGGTTTTCTTGTGAAACTCTGGCCTTAATTCTCAGGAGCAGTATAGTCTCCACATGTGTTTTATCCCCAGAGAAACAGGTTTATTGATTGCTTGAAAGAAGGGTAAGGTAGAGGGAAGTGCTACTTTATCGACGAAACTGAAAGTTCTGTGGTAGGGTAGAGGTAAGCGCTGCCTACTGGAAAATACAGAATTCTTGTGTGAATGGTCAAAGCTATCTTTTCGGTTTAGCGAATCAGACAATGGAAATGTGGATAAAATGTTGTAACTAACAATAATTGTTGAAAAAGAAATTGCCGATAAATTTTGTAAAGGAGGGGTCAAGAGTAGAAGTGACGTAGACAAAAGCCGCGCTGGGATTGGACAGTGCACCAGTCACATGAGAACAGGAGCAAAGTGACGTAGACAAAAGCCGCGCTGGGATTGGACAGTGCGCCGTAGACAGAAATCGCTGTGATTGGAGTGTTGGTGTGAGTCGCGCTAGCATTGGTTGAAATAACACATAGGGAACAGTGTTGAATTGCGGATTGTTGAAGGAGAAAAAGGTTGTGAATCATGTCATACTATGAGTATGGAAAAGAGAAAACATCTTGGATGTCGAAAGTTAAGAACTTCTTTAAGAAGGACAAAAAGGTAGTGACTAGAGAGGGACAAATAATTCCTCCGCCGAAATCACCAGCTTCACATATGATGCTGAAATATGGATATCATACATGCATATGGTTAGAAAATTGGACAAAATACACAAAGAACGATGGAGCATTGGCTTTTCCTGAGAATGGTTCATTTAATGTAGCTGTATTACGGAACTTGAGAGAAAAAATGGTAATGTTAGAACCTAGACCTAGACCGACACAGTTTGAAGCTTTAGCGGAATGGGAAGATGAGATGTATGAGAGAGAGAGATCCAGAGGATTAAAGAATCATGAGTTTATACCCGGAAGGTTGTGGGGAATAAATCATGAGGACAGAGTAAAGCGTTGGAGATACGCTAACATGGCAGGAGGTTTGTTTCCAGCTTTTGCGGTTGAGGAAGAAGCAAAGAGAAAGTGTACCGAGAAAAAGAAACATATAGTGGTAGAAAAGTATGTGTATGGTGGTAGTGAAACAGATGACGAATTGCTGGAAGATATTTTAAACAGAAACCCACCTCCATACCAACAGACTTCTGTAGTGGTGACACCTAATGCACCGCAAATGGAAACTGGGAGGAATAAAAAACCCGAAAGAAGAAATGAAATAAATAGGTCAAAAGAAACATTTAAAATTTCACAAAATGAAGAGACAGAAAGTGACAATGCAACTGAATTAGCAAAAACAACAAAAGAATTGACTGAGAAAATAAGAGAATTGACAAAGAATATGGAAGCTGTAACTGTACCAGTAACGATAGGTCCAGTAATGCCAATTTTTGAGAATCAGAAAATAAATGAACATTCTTTGGTGATTCCCATGAATTCACATTTGCAAAGAAAAAGAGAAGGGATGGAACTGAATAATGAAGGTGCACACAATTCGGCTAGTACGTGTAGACCAAGTCCACCTACAAATTTGACGATAAATGAGAGTGAGATTAGGAGAATGCCTATGGTGACAGAGTCTGCATCAGGAACACCAGAAAGAAGCAATGATTGGATAGAATTAAATAGTACGCCTGTAGGTCCGACTCCAGAAGAGTTAAATGAATGGATGAAAGCACTAAAAGCAAAAGAACCAGAAGAAAAACCATTAGATGTAATAAGGTTGAAAATAGACATGGAAGAGTTGATTTTGGGAACAATTGGAACGGAAAAACTAAAAAATTATCAGGATGACGAGATTATGTTTTTGTGCAAGAGTCTTACTTGGAGAGCTAGAAATTTACATGACAAATTGGAAGAGATTGCAGGTGAACTAGGAGTGGAATTTGTGAAAGTGAGGACGTTGCAGAAACCGTACAGAGTAGATTTTTGTGAGAAAGACATAGAGAATTTGAACACATCAGGAAGACTGACCCAGATAAAAGAGCTGATTGTTTTATTGAGAAAATGGGGTGATGTGGATAGATGGAGAAATAGATGGACAAAGAGGAATGAGAAAACAACAGATAAAGCATCTTTGGCTTTTGCAGTGACAGATAGGGAACCAGTTGCTAGGGAATACCCGATGAGAGAAACACCAGGTGGTAGTTATGTGCATGTTCCGTGGACCAGACAGGATATACTGTCATTTACAAATGACTTCCCAAAATTGAGAGAGAAACCAGTAGAATGGTACTGACAAGTGGAGAGATTTGTTAAGGTGTCAAAAGTGCTGTGGATAGATCTAGATGGATTGTTTGACATAGTAGTGCCTTCTGATTTGTGGACAGAATGTAAGATTATAATTGACTGGCCAACTGTAGAATATCCAAGGGATGCCAAAACAGGAGCGCCAGGTCCAGAAGTGATGAGGAAGTATGATCAAGTAGTTACCTTTTTGAAGAATAAAATTCCACCAAAAGAAACAGATTGGGTAAAAATAGACAGAACAACACAGGAAAGCAAAGAATCAGTGCACGCGTACTATGAGAGATTGTTGTTGGTTTTCAAACAGTATAGTGGTTATGAGACGCTAAGTGAGAAGGACATGAGTCACTTTGTATATAGATTTGTGTATGGATTAACACCAGAAATAAGTGAAAGGATTAAGCAGCACTTGATAGGATGGCGGAATAGCACAGTGGATGAAGTTTTGAGATATGCTAAGTATTGCAGTGATGAAATTGAGAGTAAACAGCGTAAATTGAAAGAGAAAGCCATGTGGGCACAGGTGAAAGTTGCAGAGAAGCAAGAAGCTCAATTGAATAATACTAGCAGTGAAACAGGACAGTTTAAATCCCGACCTAATATAGGTAAAGGAAAAGGACAAATGAGCATAGATGAGGCAAAGAAAAAGTGGCCATGCCACAACTGCGGAAAGCTAGGGCATTGGAGAAACGAGTGTAAATTTCCTCCAAAACCTAATGTGGAAAATCAATCATTAAATTCACAGGTGCAGAGTGAGGTAGTTACTCAACAAGGTCAGGTGCCACAACCACCACTTCCCAAGAGTGCTAACCAACAGAAATACAGTGCAGAAACAGGATTCTACGGAGGAGAACAGGTAAAACAGTTGTCACGTGCAGCTGAAATTTCACAATATTGGTTACGACAGAATGAAGATGAGTCGTATGAAAGTTCATGACGGTGTCTAAAAGAGAGGGAAGAGTGCGTGCTTGGCGCAACTCTAGAGGTAGATCAGTCAGGTCCATTTGTGGATGGAGAAGTGAATGGTGCTAATGTAACATTCCTTGTTGACACTGGAGCTACCCGTTCTACTGTTAGGTCAGTGGAAATTCCAAATCTTCCTCTCTCAGGTGAACATATACAAGTGGTTGGAGTTTCCAATCAGCAAATTGAAACGCCTCTTACTAGATTAGTAAAGGTAAGAATTGGTCCATTTAGTGAAATGCACAGATTTGTGGTGTGTGATTGTAGCCCCGTTAACCTTTTAGGACGCGATTTGTTGTGCAAAATGAATTGCACAATTTATTGTACTCCAGACGGAATTGCATTTCAGACTCCAGATGAGGATGTGCTGTACAAAATGACAATGGTAAATTTAGAACCAGAAGTAAATGGTTTGTTTCCTGTATTTGATGCAGAGAAAATCCCAAATGAGTTGAAAAGGACAGTGAAAGAAGAAGTGTGGGACTTGACAGGAGAAGATGTAGGATTAATTAAAGGAGTAGATCCCGTAAAAATAACAGTAAAAGAAGGAACGAGTTACCCAAATACGCCCCAGTATAAATTGACTCCAGAAATAATTGAAGGAATAACGCCAGTAATAAATAAAATGATTGAACAAGGGATTCTAAAAGAAATCATGAGCAGTCCATGTAATTCGCCAATAATGGGACTGAAAAAGCCAAATGGAACATATAGAATAGTACAGGATTTAAGAAAGGTAAACAAAATTGTTGTGCCTTGTTGCCCAATAGTACCGAACCCTGCCGTGATTCTATACCAGATTCCACGCGAAGCAGAATGGTACACTGTGATTGATTTATGTCATGCATTTTTCTCTATTCCATTGCATCCAGATAGCCAGCCAATATTTGCGTTTAGGTTTGGAGAGCGTATTTTGGCATGGTGCCGAATTCCTCAAGGGTACACAGAAAGTCCCTCAATCTTTAATCAGATCCTAAAGAAATCATTGGAAGACTTAAGAATGCCAGAAAAGTCAGTAATGGTTCAGTATATTGATGACCTACTGGTGGCATCAAAAACGAAGGAAGCATGTGTCAATGACACGATTGCTTTGCTGAATCATTTAGCAAAAAGAGGACATAAAGTGTCCCCTTCAAAATTGCAGTTTTGTCAACAAGAAGTCCAGTATTTAGGGCATAAAATTGAGAAAGGAGTACGAAAGGTAACGACAGAGAGAATAAAAATGATTCAAGGAATGAGAGCTCCAATGACACAAAGAGAGGTAAGAATGTTTTTGGGAATGGTTGGATATTGTCGACAATGGATAAGCGGTTTTTCACTAATTGCTAAACCATTGCAGAAACTGACAAAGAAGGATGTTAAAGATCCTTTTGAAATGAATGATGAAGAAATGAAAGCATTCAGAGAGCTGAAAAAGAAATTGTGTGAGGCTCCAGCATTGGGAATGCCTGACTATGAGAAAGATTTTGAGCTGTACTGCAGTGAAAGAGATGGATGTGCATTTTCAGTTTTGGTGCAGAGACATGGAACTATGAAAAGACCAATTGCATATTTTTCAGCTGTTTTAGACCCCGTAGCGAAAGCGTTGCCTGGATGTTTGAAAGCAGTTGCTGCTACTTGTGTGAGTCTGGAACAGAGTGAAGGAATAGTGATGGGGTATCCATTGAGAGTGTATGTTCCCCATTCTGTGGAAATTCTTTTGACAAGAACGAAAACCCAATACATGACACATAGTCGGCTGACTAGGTATGAAAAGGTAATTTTGAGTGCAGATAATGTGACCATTGACAGATGTATGAATGTGAATCCTTCAACATCATTGCCAGATGAAGAGAATGTGATTGAAATGGATGAAGTAGATCACGATTGTCTGAATGTGCTCGAATACTGTACAAAACCAAGAGCTGATATACGAGATGAGCCTTTGAAGGAATCAGATTATATTCTGTTTGTGGATGGCTCATGTTTAAGAACGAGTGATGGAATTCTAAGTGCAGCATATGCAGTTTGCACAGTAGCAACTGTATTGGAAGCATCTTGTCTGAAAGGTGTACGGTCTGCCCAAGTTGCAGAATTAGTAGCTCTGATTCAAGCATGTAAGTTGGGAAGAAATGTACGGGTTACGATTATGACTGACAGCCAGTACGGCTTTGGGGTCGTGCATGATTTTGGTCAGATTTGGTCACAAAGGGGTTTCTTGACATCTGCAGGGACGCCCATCAGAAATGGAGATTTTGTGAAAAAGTTGCTTGAGGCGATACAGCTACCTAAACAGATCGCTGTCGTGAAGTGCAATGCACATAAAAATGGGGAAGACTACATTACTGTTGGCAACAAATATGCTGACGAAATGGCACAGTACTGTGCAAAGAATGTGGTTTCTTTGAATAAATGTCGTGAAAGAGAGCATATTTCTTGTCCTTTGCTTTTTACTAACTCAATTGAAACATGGGATGAGGTGAGACAGTTACAAGAAGCTGCAGAAGATGAAGAGAAAGATACTTGGCTAAAAGCATGATGTAGAAAACATGAAGAAACTGATGTATGGGTTTACAGGGATGAGAGACCAGTTATGCCTGATAGCATGATTTCTGACATGGCACGGATGTACCATGGGCAAGCCCATATTGGGAGAGATTCAATGATCAGACTTTTTAGACAAACATGGTACAATCCAAAATTCAGAGCCATAGCTGAGAGTCTTTGTCAAAGATGTCTTATTTGTCAACAGTTAAATCCAGGAAGGAAGACAGTAGTGAGTCTAGGAAGAATAGGACGAGAAGGGGGTCCTTTCACTAGAATGCAAATGGATTTTATTGAAATGCCACCTTGCAGCAGATTGAGGTATGTTCTAGTGGTCGTCTGTTTGTTTTCCCGTTGGGTGGAGGCATATCCAACCAGAAGGAATGACAGTATCACAGTAGCAAAACTTTTGCTGCGAGAATTCATTCCGAGGTATGGTTTTCCAGTCACGATTGAAACAGATAGAGGAACACATTTCCAGAACGAATTAGTTAAACTGATTTGTGAAGCACTTAGTATTAAACAGAAACTGCATTGTGCATACAGACCAGAGGCTTCTGGAATAGTAGAGCAAGTGAATGGAACAATCAAAAACAGGTTAGGGAAAATGTGTCAAGCTACAGGACTGAAATGGCCAGATGCTTTGCCATTGGTTCTGATGACAATCAGAAGTATTCCGGAAAGGAAGACTGGACTCAGTCCACATGAAATAATCATGGGACGAGCAATGAGACAAGCACAAGTACCTGTCAACAAGCTACTGACTATAACTGATGATCTAGTACTGGATTATTGCAAAGGATTGGCTGATGTGGTGCGTTCTGTGTTTCATCAGGTTGGACCGGATGCGACCACTCTTGAAAGAAAACCAGCTCACGACTTGAATCCAGGAGATTGGGTTCGAATAAAAGTCCACCGGAGAAGAAACTGTTTGGTTCCTCGCTGGGACGAACCACGACAAGTGATCCTAGTGACGACCATCGCAGTCAAGTGTGCAGGAGTGAAACACTGGGTACATGCCAGCCACACCATCAGAGTTCCAGAACCTAAAGATCGACATGTGAGTCGGCATCTGGAAATATCAGATAACAGTTCGGCATCAGAAAGAGAAGAGGAGACAAACAGGGTGCCAGAACCTGAAGATCGACCTGTAAGTCGACATCTGGAAGACCCAACTACAAGTGAAACGATAGAAGAAGAAGAGGAAATAGAAGAAATAGCTGAAGTTCCAGAATTTGAAGATCGACCTGTAAGTCGACATCTGGAAATATCTGATACCAGTTCAGAATCTGATACAGAACATTCAGAAGGAGAAGAAATTACAAAAAGAAAGTGGAATTTTGAAAGCATAAGAGAAGAAACTGAGCCAGAAGATAGTGACAGTGAACAACCAAGTACAAGTTGTGGTAAAATTCCTTCGAAGATAATATTAATAGATGAAGAAGGGAGAGTTTCAAACCAAAAGTTAGAAAAATCGGAAAAACCCCGAGGAGCAGTAGGGACAGATAGTCAAACACAAGAACAGGGAAATTTAGAAGCAGATAGAGAAACTGACACAAAATCGGAAGAACCTCGAGGAGGGACAGAAATAGGTGAACGAAGGAAGATAAGAAAAGAACCACAAGTAGCTGAAAGCGAAATAATAAGCTTCAAAATAAGAGGAAATAACGAAAAAATGTAAACAGAATCAGAAGAAAGTGGAGAAGAAAGAAATGAAAAACTAGAGACAAGAAAAAGAAATTGGAAAACAGAAAGAGAGGAAAAAGGAAGTGAAGCAAAAAGGCCAAGAAAAGGAGACATTTGGCCCAACGAAGTAAGAAAATTAAGATACAGAATCATAAAATTGGATGGGAAAAGTGCTGAACAAGTGAATGAAATAACAAGTCAAAAAGAGCAAGGAAAACAAGGTGGTAAACACTTGCAGAAAACAAAAAGAATAAAGAAAGTGAATCAAAAGTACAGATCGCCTGAATGGTTGTATCGTGCTTTGACTAGTCACAAAGAAGGATTGAACACTCACGAAAACCCAGAACAAAGAAACCTGATGGGAGAAAGTGAAGTGCAACAAACCTGAAGCAACAAACGTGAAGAAGTTTAGATAGTTTACCGGATTTGACAAAACACTGAACTGACAAATTTACCGGATGTGACAGAGGAAGAATTCTGAGAAAGAATTAAAAGAAAGTACCAATCAAAGACAAAATATTGGAAGTACAGAGTGGCAAGCAAGTCATTTCTGAGGTGTAGTGACACAATTTTCTAGAAAACAAGTAAATAAGGATAAAAGACACAATGGAGAATATTAGAGATAGAAAGTGTAGATGTGAGTTTTTAAGTAGATGGTGCAAGATGTGCTGTTTTTGTACAGGTATATTAATAACAGTATGGGTGGTTTTAGCAATAACTATTCCAATTAGTTTAGCTGTAGTGGAAAAGTCTAATAACACTGAGAAAGAAAAAGGAGCTAACACTCAAGAGCCAGTTATTTTAAAGAGTAGTGCAGAATTACATAAGGACAAATCAATAACAGATTTTTCAAAGAATGTTTTTACTAAATTACTGTATGAGTACGTAGAAACAATGGATGTAAGAGATTGCTATGTTTGTATGCAGTTGCCTGCATCTGTAGCAGAGGGTGTGACTTATCATCACCTCCCTTTGACATATGGAATAACATGTAGTGTATTAGCAAGCTTATTTTATAAAACAGGTAGATTAGAATATTATTACACTGATATAGATAAGATTTTTGCAAAGGTTTCTGTAGTTCCCGAGCTTAACAAAATAAAAGAGGGAAAAACGTTTGGTGAATATTTTTTAGAAGATAAGATTTTAACAGCAGATAATATATTTAGGTACAACCTTACCTGTGAGTTAAAGAAGGAAGAAAAGGTATTTCTAGAAATGGTTGAAGAGAGAAGAGTGAAATTTCAAAGAAAAGTAATAGAAGAGACAAAAACACCTCTTTGGGCGTTTGAGGAAGAACATCATGACAAGAAAAAGACAAATGCAGCTATGACTCTAGATTGGCCCCAACAGGGAAGGTTGTGCATTAGAAGAAATAAGACAAGATATGACAATTATTTTGTGGGTTCCAGCAATTGCCATGACAATTACCAAATTCTAGGTGGATGGGGATTCAAAGGGGGAAAAGATCCAATATTTCCAGGGATTTATTATGTTTGCGGGAATAGGGCTTATTATAGGTTGCCGGACCATTGGTATGGGTCATGTTACTTAGGCCTGGTCTTTCCAAAGATTTTTCATGTAGACAGAAAAGAAAAAGGAACACACAAAATGATAAATACCTTTACACGTAGAAAAAGGGAAAGTTTTTCAGAAATAGTAGGTGATATTTTTGGTGCATTGATACCAGCAGTGGGAATATCTTTGAATGCATTTAGAATTCGGAAATTATCCACAGTGGTAGATAGTTTATCTACAGATACTGCTGGAGGGTTCTTAATGGTAAATACCGAGATGGTTGCCATGAGAGCTATGGTGATGCAAAATCGTCTTGCCCTTGACATTCTTTTGGCAAAAGAGGGCGGAGTCTGTGGAATGCTGAAAGTCCAACATTGTTGCACTTACATTCCAGATAAAAGCGAAAATATACAGAAGTATATAACAAATATTACAAATTTGCACAAAGAACTTGTTCCACTGGAGGTTGAAAGTGTTTGGGGAAAACTTGGTAAAGGGTTTTCTTCTGTAACAAATTGGTTAACAAGAATGAGTGGATTAATAATAGGGAAAGTTATAATAATAGCAACCATGATAATAATAATAATATTAGTACTGAAGCTTGCAGTAACATGTATAAAGAGAAGAAGAAAGCAGAATAAGATAGAAAAAGAAAACATGATAAACAAGGAAAGAGAGAGAGAAATAGGTGAAATAGAGTTAGAAGAAATAAAAGAGAACATGTACAAGAAAACGAAGAAACAAGTTGAAAGGGATACAGAAGTATAAACTAACAAAAGCAAATGGATAAAAGATATATGCTGTCTGAGAAAATTGTATAACTTGGTTTTTGTGGTGATATTAAAAATCACCAAAGGGGGAGTTGATGGAGCAGGGTAAATATAAAAATTTTAACCTCCTAATATTTTCGTACAATATTAATAAACATGTTCGTTCAAGTAAATAACCAACAATGTATGTAAAGGGTTAATGGTAACACGCAATTCAGTGTGCAAAGTAATGGACTAATAATTGTTTACGTTTCTAACATAACAATATTTGCGTACTAAAATAATAATAAAATGCATGATTTGTGCTTTGAATAAAACGTGTGGTTGCAAAATAAAGTGATGGTAAGTAAGGGACAGCTTTATATGTTGCTTCTGCTAGGTAATACCTAATTGGGGTACGTAGAAAGATGGGAGGGAAACGAAAGGGTTTATATTTATTTGTTTTAATAACATTTTGTTTTCTTTAAAAATAGTGCGCTTAGGCCTGCCGAGCAGCAATATAAAATGGCCGCGAGTTACTAGAGTGCACATGAGCGGATGCGACCATGTGATAGAGGAGAGAGGCTGTGGAAAAGGGATGATCACGTGCTGATGCCGAGAGGCTAAGATGAAAGTATGGTCAAGGCTGCTGTGACCCTTCTGAGCAGATGTGTGCCAAGATGATCAGCAAGAAGCGTGAGAAGCCTGGTTGAATCAATAGAAGGAACTGTATTATACAAAATGTAGCAGAAAAAGATACAATTTGGACTGATCGAAACGGATGAGCAAGTGCATGAACTGTGGGAAACGATGCTTGCATGGACATTCCACACGGAACTGGTTAAGACCAGGAAGTTTGATTAAAATGTATAGGGACCTGAGTTTTTGACCAATGAGAATGAATCGCGCCATGTAAGAAGAAACATTTTATGCTGTAAGCTAGAATTAGGGTATAAGAAGACCTACTCTTGGTGGGAGGGGTTAGAATGCTGGAGTAGATGCTGCGGGATGCTGTGGGAGATGCTGAAGAAGTTAGATGCTGTAGATGGGAGAGTTTGCGGTTGCTGATGCTGACGAGCTGATGCTGCTGCTGTTATTTTCCTTTTCCAGTTGAGTATAAGATGCTGCTTTAGGAGAACTTTTATTTGATAGATTTATATTAGAATTATTAGATTTCCCGAGAGATAGATAGGTTGATCTATAGAGTTCTTAGTATAATAACCTCATTTTCCGTCTAATAAAAGTGTCATGCAATTTCAGCTATTCTTATATTGATGATAAATGCAATGATCTGAATAATAAGATTAATCTCAAATTTCCTGCATTCAAAACTTTATATAAACTTTATTATTCTTTAAACAAATGACTCAGTGATTTTCTTTAGTATAATGACTAATAATGAAATGGTAAAGAGTTCATTGTGATTGAGCTGGTTTTAATCACCATCAACTGATTCCTACTAGTTGGTCCATCGACCAATGAGCGGAATACCTTAAAAGCAAATGAGAATTATTGTGTCTTTATAAAAGAGGTATCCCGTCTCCTTCCAGCGAATCGTTTTTCTCCTAGGTTTCATGACGGAGGAAATCCAGGGAACAAATGAGTAAGTGAATGTATATGCGGTGTTATGGGCCCCACCGTCATATGGATATAGTGTGTGTGTTAGAGAAATAATTGCACCTGGATGACCAAAAGCATAATAGGAGAAATTATTTTTATTGTAAGCGCTGGATCAGTAGTGCCTGAGTGATTGCATGAGTGCATGGGTAATATCTGGGTGATTGCATGGGTGCATGGGTAGTGCCTGTGTGATAGGACGAGTGTATGGGTAATGCCTGGCTGATTGTATGAGTGCATGGGTAGTGGCTGCGTTATTGGACGAGTGCATGGGTAGTGGCTGCATGATTGGACGAGTGCATGGGTAATGCCTGGCTGATTGCATGAGTGCATGGGTAGTGCCTGCATGATTGGACGAGTGCATGGGTAATGCGTGGATGGTTGCATGAGGGCATGGTTAGTGCCTGAGTGATTGCATAAGTGCATGGGTAATGTCTGGGTGATTGGATGAGTGCATGGGTAGTGCCTGCGTGATTGAACGAGTGTATGGGTAATGTCTGGCTGATTGCATGAGTGCATGGGTTGTGCCTGCGTGACTGGACGAGTGCATGGGTAATACCTGGGTGGTTGCATGAGTGCATGAGTAGTGCCTGTATAATAGGACAAGTGCATGGGTAATGCCTGGATTATTGCATGAGTGCATGGGTAATGCCTGGGTGTTTGCATTAGTATATAAGTGGTGCTTGGGTGATTGGAATACTATATCAGTAGTGACTGGGTGATTGTATGAGTACATAGGTAGTGGTTGAGTGATTGGAAGACTGCATGGGTAGTGCCAGGGTGATTGCATGAGTGCATCAGTTTTACGTACGTGCTTGTATGAGTGCATGGATAGTACCTGTCTGATTGGACGAGTGCATGGGTAATGCCTGGGTGATTGCATAAGTGCATCAGTACTACATAGGTGCTTGTATGAGTGCATGGGTAATGCCTGCATGATTGGATGAGTGCATGGGTAATGCCTGGGTTATTGCATGAGTGCATGGGTAATGCCTGGGTGATTAGAACGGTGCAAGGATAGTGTGTGTTGATTTTATAAGCACTTTAGTATTGGTGGACTGTTTGGATAACTGTATGACTAGTAGCTTAGTGATTAGAGGAGTGTATGGGTACTGACTGAGTGATTTAAGAAGTGCATGCATAGTGCCTGGGTGATTGCATGAGTCTAGAGGCAATGTTTAGGTGATTGGAAGAGTGCCTGGGTACTGCCTGAGTGATTGAAGAAGTGCATAGGTAATGGCTGGGTGATTGGAGGATTGCATGAGTACTGCATGGATGATTCCATGAGTGCATGGGTAGTGCCTGTGTGATTGGAAGAGTACATTGTTAGTGCCTGGGTAATTGGAGGAGTGAATGAGTAGTGCATAGGTGATTGTAGTAGTGTATAAGTAGTGCCTGTGTGATTCCATGAGTGCATAGGTAGTGCCTGGGTCATTGCATGAGTACATGGGTACTGACAGGATGATTAGAGTACTGCAAGGATAGTGCATGGTGAATTTACAAGTGCTTGGGTATTGGCGGAGTGATTGGATTAGTACATGGTACTGGCTGGGTGATTGGAGGAGTGCATGGGGTAGTCCACGGGTGATTGGAGCAGTGCATGGTTAGTGCCTAGGTTATTGCATCAGTACATGGGTACTGCCTGATTATTAGAGGAATGCAAGGCTAGTGCATGGTGAATTTATAAGTGCTTGGGTATTGATGGAGTGATTGGTTAAGTACATGGTCCTAGCTGGGTGAATGGAGGAGTGTATGGGGTAGTGCATAGGTGATTGTAGCAGTGCATGGTTAGTGCCTGGGTCATTGCATGAGTACATGGGTACTGACTGGATGAGTAGAGTACTGCAAGGAGAGTGCATGGTGAATTTGTAAGTGCTTGGGTATTAGCGGAGTGATTGGATAAGTACATGGTACTGGTTGGGTGATTGGAGGAGTGCATGGGTAGTGACAGGGTGATTGCTGGACTGCATGGGTACTACCTAGATAATTGAAGGTGTGAATGAGTAGTGTCTAGGTGATTAGAGGATTGTATGGGTAGTGCACAGGTGATTGTAGCAGTGCATGGTTACTGCCTGGGTCATTGCATGAGTACATGGGTACTGACTGGATGATTAGAGTACTGCAAGGAGAGTGTATGGTGAATTTATAAGTGCTTGGGTATTGGCGGAGTGATTGGATAAGTACATGGTACTGGCTGGGTGATTAGAGGAGTGCATGGGTAGTGACAGGGTGATTGCTGGACTGCATGGGTACTACCTGGGTAATTGAAGGAGTGAATGAGTAGTGTCTAGGTGATTAGAGGACTACATGGGTAGTGCACAGGGGATTGTAGCAGTGCATGTGTTAGTGCCTGGGTCATTGCATGAGTACATGGGTACTGACTGGATGATTAGAGTACTGCAAGGACAGTGCATGGTGAATTTATAAGTGATTGTGTATTGGCGGAGTGATTGGATAAGTACATGGTAGTGGTTGGGTGATTGGAGGAGTGCATGGGTAGTGACAGGGTGATTGCTGGACTGCATGGGTACTACCTGGGTAATTCAAGGAGTGAATGAGTAGTGTCTAGGTGATTAGAGGACTGCATGGGTAGTCCACAGGGGATTGTAGCAGTGCATGTGTTAGTGCCTGGGTCATTGCATGAGTACTGACTGGATGATTAGAGTACTGCAAGGAGAGTGTATGGTAAATTTATAAGTGCTTGGGTATTGGCAGAGTGATTGGATAAGTACATGGTACTGGCTGCGTGATTACAGGAGTGCATGGGTAGTGACAGGGTGATTGCTGGAGTGCATGGGTAGTACCTGGGTAATTGAAGGAGTGAATGAGTAGTGTCTAGGTGATTAGAGTTTTGCATGGGTAGTGCACAGGTGATTGTAGCACAGCATAGGTAGTGCTTGGGTGACTTAATCTTACCTTTTTGAAGTAGATATGAAACTCATTGAAACAATTTTTTCAGTTGTTTTATTATAATCTAAATTTAAAATATTTTCAAACTTTAGAATTAGTGTCTGTAAAAAGAAGAAAAAATACTGTTATTACATATAATTTTATAGTTTTAAGAACACAACATAATTTTACAATTACATAACATATTCAGTTTGCCTTTTTTGCGGTTTTCAGATTCTATTGAATTTCACCATACACAGTGATTTCAATGTTGATCATCATGTGACAGCGGGAACAAAAATACAATCAATAAGATTGTTAAAAAAAAACAAATCTGTGTTCAAAATATTTACAATAAACTCAACTATCTGTTTACATTTTCAAAAATAAACACCCTCAATAACATTGCATATAATACAAAGATCAAATATATGAACTGCTTCTTTTAAAAATAATTTTCTAAATACAATATCAAAGAACAGAAACGATAATTGAAACAGTAATTGTTGACATCTTCTCTATAGGCCGAATGATGTTTCCAAAAACATTTGCATTGAGAATATCCAAAATAAACTTCTTAATTCATATTGACATCTTCCCAATAGGCGGAATGATGTTTCTGAAATCGTTTGTATTGAAAATATCCAAAATAAACTCATGACTTCATGTTGACATCTTCCCAATAGGCCTAATGATGTTTTCAGAACTATGGCATCAAAAATATTAGATATGAATTTGGTAATTCATAGGGCAACCGACATTTGAATTGTAAATGGGCATCATTACAATGTGTTCATCCTTTATTGCACTTTAAATACACAGTATAGTGTCCAGATGTTGTAGAAGGTCCATCATGGAAAATAATTGCTACTGCTTTGTAAGTTCTTCCTGAAATTGACAGTTGACTTGCCACAAAATCTTTAATTTTAGTTTCCAATTTTCTTCAATCTGCTCTACAACGTTGTAGCATTAAAATGACATATTGTCCAAATCTTTCTATAAATAATGTTGATATCATTTCAGATTTGCAGTGAGTACGTTCCATATTATGATTAGCTGATTTTACTAATTTCTTAAAAGACACTGTTTTGCAATCTGGTATTGTCAAATATATGAATCTTTCAGTGTCTATTTCAGTGGTAGAAGAAAATGAACAATCTTCACATTTATGATCCCATCTGTAACGAAGTCCAAACAGATTTTCAATTTGTATTCCTTCATCTTCCAATACTGCAAGCATAAACATAAGAAATACTTGAGCATCTTGCTGTACCTTAAGTGTAAATTGTGAAGAACCAGAACATATATCCAGAAGATGCCGAATGCCAGAAGCACTTTGGATTTTAGTTTTATCGGTTGTCAAGTTTTCAAAAATAGAATGCAACAAAGAACAAAACCTTTTTTCTCGATTCTCCATAATTTGTTGTTGAAGATTTTCTAGAAAAAATATGACGTTCACAACTACATTAGCATAGCAGTTGATACCTGAACTATTTTCTAACTGATATCCTACAATATCATCAACAGTGTTCATTTTCTTTTTCTTTGGAGCCTCAACATTCTCTTGATTTGTTTTCTTATTTCCAACCTCACTAGAGAGTTTCTCAAATGTTCGTTTTCGACATACTACACGCTTTTCATATACAGGATATTCACCTAAGTTGGGAGCATACAGTCTTCTTAACCGATTATACTCTCTTACACAATTTGCATCTGCACTAATCTTTCTCTCATCAAAATCAATCAAATACAATCCAGATACATTTCTGACTCGGGACAATGCAACATATGCCATGCCCTCTTTAAACACGGTACTTACAATGTTTACCAAAGCACTGTCTACACTAAAACCTTGAGATTTATGAATGGTCACCGCATATGCTAAAGAAAGAGGAAACTGTTTTCTAATAACATACAAGTCTTTAACAAGCAAAAAATGAACAGCACAACGTCCAATCTGTTTTACCTCTTCTATCTGATCAAATTTAATCTTCAAAAATTCAATTCCATCTCTATTTGGATAATTAACAAAATCAACAACTTTTCCCATTGCTCCATTTAATGAACCTTTTTCCACATCCAAATTACGCCGTAAAATTACCCGACAGTTTTCACATACATATAAATTATTTTCTAAACCAGCAGTCTTAGATATAGATTTTTCCAAAGAATCCAGTTTTGTTTTTAATTTTTCAGACAAAATAATAGTAATTCCTTCGTGTTCTATTTTATCAATGGCTTCCATTTTAATTATTTGTTGTTTTTCCAACTTCAAAAGTTCTTGATTGAATGTAGAACACTCTTGCAGTGTTGGCATTAGGCAAATTATAGATTTCTTTTCTCCAATTTTTTTGTATAATATTTCCGGAGCAACATTTTCATTTGGAAACAAGTTTGTAAGTAGCCGACTTTGCAAAGCTTCTTTACCATGTTCTGGCAATACACCAATTCTTATATCTTGAAGAATGCTTTCATAATCTTCATCACTTGCCTGTCGCATATTTTTAATAAGTTCTTTGTATTCAAAATATGACCAAATGTTGACATTTCCAATACTTCCCAAAGATTTCCTGGTGTCTTCATGCACAAGTGTTTTAAAAACTGGTTCCCCTTTTACAGGAGTAAGTTGCAGTTGATCGCCGAAAACAATCACATGTTTTCCTCCAAATAAGACATCATAATCTGTTTTTAAAATTTGCTGCATTCTTAAATGTACAAAGGCAAGCATTAAGTTTGAGACCATGCTCACCTCATCAATTATCAGAAGTTTCATTTTCTTTAGTACTCTTGAAACTTCATAACAAGCTTCTCCAGATAGCTTGTGATATTCCAACTTGTTTTCATGTACAATAGGTAGCATCAGTAAACGATGTAATGTAATCCCTTTAATGTTGTGTGTTGCTAACCCAGTTGGAGCAGTTACAACACAAGATAAATGTGATTCAGTGGTTTTCTGTAGATAACAGGTCAAAACTTTAATTAAGAAACTTTTTCCTGTACCAGCTTGACCACTGATATACATTTGAATAGGTTTAAATGATGTGCAGTTGCATTCTTTATTTTCATGAAGTAAACCATGGTCTATCTGTTGTGTAACTTGCTGATATACTTCTTTCTGTTCAATATTTAGTTGTTCTTCCAAGTTTCCCAACTCCATAATATCCTGTTGAGCTTGATGCATTGCTGTTTCTACTTCACTCATGGCTATTGCTGCTTCATTTTCAAGAATTGGTTCTCCTAGTGGATCTTGACTCAGTGGAGCAGAACTTTGACTATCTTGAGAACTGTCTCTAGCAATCTCAGCTGCAATAGTAGCTTCTTGTTCAATTTCTTCATTCAACATTTGTAGATAATTTGGAAAAACTGTGCATTCAATGCAATCTTTACATGCATTAAAAGAATCTTCATAGCACTAAAAATCTCCAAGTAATTCCATTTCAGTACGCCAAGGCTTGAACAGTTGCAGAAGTGCTAAATAGTAAAATTCCCTTTTATCTGGTGTTTCGCAACTGAGTTTCCTGTGATTAATGAGATTTCCTTTGGTATGTTTCACCAAACATCCATCACAGCCAATGACTTCATATTTTTCTTCATTTATGTTCTCTGTAATATTTCTCTTAAGGCTGTAATATTGCAGTACTTCATAGAGACATATGTTTTCAAGATAGGGACTTCTTTTAGGATAGTGCGTATCCAACATGTTTGTTTTAACAATATCTGTGCTTTCTGGTTCATTTAATGCTAAATATTCAATTTCTTGTACAGATTTCAATACTCGATTTCGTGTTGCAGCAAGACCTAGACTAGCCCAAATGATTCCTCTTGACTATGAATATAAACTTGCAGAGGTCAACCGATCCGAACATTCGTAGGATCCAATCTCTCGATGGGACAGCATCTTCAAACTAAAGCTGTACAATTTGTTACTTAGGGGCCTATTAGGATGACGGGTGGACTTTCGTCCGCCCGCCACCCTAGCGGTGCTGGGACCGGCCGCCAGTGGTGCGGCGGTCCCGCACCGGCGATTAGGATGCCACTGTGGCGGTGGCATCCTCCATTCCCAGCATTGTGTGCATCGTCATGCACAAGGTGACAGGCACCGCGAGGTGCCTGCCACCATGTCCATGACAATGCAGGGGGGTACCATGTGCACCCCCCACCCCCCAATACCCTGGGGGCCCACAATGGGCCCCCGGAAGCAAAATCCGCATGCCTTTCCGTGGCGGCGTTGTCGCCACGGAAAGGCTGCTTCCCGCTCCCATGCTAATATGGATGGCGGTGTCTAGCAGACACCGCCACCATATATAGCCCCTTTTCTGCCCGGTCGACTGGTCGACCGGCGGAAAACCGGCAGACGGTCTTCCCGTCCGCCAGGGTCCCCCCCGCCATCTTAATGTGGCGGGGGAAAGTCATGCGGGCGGTGACTTTTGGTGGGTGGATCGCCACCACCATACGGGCAGTGGTGATCCGCCCGCTGTGCTAATCACCCCCTAAGAGTCTTCTCATGTGAAATTTCTACCCACATTTCTTTCAACTCCGTCTTTTCAGATTTTGTTATGTATGACGTAACATAACGAGCAACAGCAATGGAATTATCTGCAACATACTGGATATCCATATTTGCATTCCACATCGACAAAATCACTGGATTGTAATCATTAATATACTTTGAATGTTCACTTCTTTTTAAATTGTAAGTATTTTTGGGAGATTTTTGAGTTATAGTATGCCTCACTGCTGACATGAAACTGTTGACTCTTCCTTTAGAAATTACTGGATGTGGAAATCCAAAACGACATTTTGTATAACACTTTTCTTTTGACTTGTATTTCCGTCGACAGTATCTGCCACATCGATGAATTTGAAACCGTAAAACTTGTTGTCTTAAGGTATGTTCTTCTCCTGTTTTTGGAATACCACATGTAACATAGTCTTCAATGAAAGATAAAACAGTCTTGATCCAGCGGTCAACCACCAACAGATACTCCACTACCATATACTCACCTGGGCCCATAAATCACAACACACTCCGTATCAAGTAGATCGCTGGAGTCTTTTATAGTTATATCATTTCGTATTTCTCAAGATTAGTTATTTAACATTCCTAACTAACCTTTCACTGATCAAAAAGTTCTTTCCTCTGGTCAATGGACCATTAGTTGAACTAATTGATGGTGATAATGAACATAACTCTTAACTGTTCTTAAATTACAGAAAAATAACCACAGACTCGGGAAGTTATAAAATCTTTATCTAAATTAAATGAATGTGAACCATCTCAAAATTTCAGCACGAAGCTCCTTCATTCATAAGAGTGTAATTTCAATCAAAAAATACTTCAGACTCATGCGATAACAATGCTCAGAAAAGAGAGGATAGAGAGAAAAGAACATCTACAAACGGACAAGAAATAAAAATTACCAAGGGTGGTGTGAAGACCAAACCCCCTGGGTAAAAGGGCAGGTGAGGGTCCCCTGAGATAGATCAGGAGACAAAGACTTCAGGACAGGATTTAGGACAGGATACTTAACCTCTCTAGAATACCGACGACTGCGTCGCACCCCTCTCTGACACTCTCTTCCTCCTCGTGATTCTTCCGCGATCTTCTGATCTAACCCAATTAAGTTAGGATAGAAAGTTCTTCTTCAAAGTCTGCATTCGATTCTCCATCAGCACCTCACAGCATCCCACCCTGCATCAACATCTCAGCAACACGAACTCTCTGACAGCATCCCGAGCTCTGCAATACCTTCCTTCCGCCTCGCTAACTAACTAACTAAAACTACCTCAATTATACCCTTCGTTCATCATGTACCACCCACTAAAGATTCAATATCGCAAAAATACGAATTCTAATTGGTCAGGCAAGGGGGGATGATCATCACACCATGCTTACACATTACTTTTATTCTATCATTCTATTGTTTGCAAACCCATCCCCTTAAACTTTATTCATTTCTTTCGTTCCCATACAAATTCAAACTTTACTTGCAACAATTATTACAAGTCATGAATATAAGTCTTCTTGACTGAACTCTTCACCCTCTTGTTCTCAGGGCACATCATTCTCGTCCTTGGACGGCTGACAAAATCTTAGTCATTCTTCCGGGTTAACTTTCTTGTGAGCTTGCGCATAAATCACGTGACTCAGCTTACTTTGTTCAATTCGAAAGGCCCAAATGCGCACTAATAATAAAGTCAAAAAGACAAAAGTTACTTTCACAAATAAATGATTTCACTGTATACCACCCATCTCTACTCTAACCCTCTTTACTTATTAATACTTTCCCCACATTAGCATTAGTAAAATAGCTGATTTTCATTTCGGCTAAGCAGATGCCATGCACGTGAGTCTTCAAGACTCCATCTTAATGCCTTCTGCACATGCGCTAGAATGTCCCTCCAATTGTTAGTCCGTCATATTGCGTAGATGCAATTGACGCATGCGCACAACAGTTTCCCCGTTTAAAGCGGTATGAGTCCGTTTTCATTGTTATTTTCATTAGTACACACATAAGCAAGCTTCTCTAACCCGCGTGTTCATGTGCTGCACGTTATTATTTACAAGACATGGTTAGTAATTTGTTAATAAGTTAAACGAGAAGATTGTTTTTGAGCAAGTCTCTTTCTTTACGAGTCCTTGGTCCATCAATACCCTCTCTGATGGCATTTTAAGCCATCACAAAATTACCCATCCCATCCCAGATGCCAACTTTAGCACATCTCAATTTCTATTTCTTTTCTCATTTTTCCATTTGTTACTTCTTTTCCTTCTAAATCTTTCATCTTCTTATATATCTTTCCTTTCATTTCTTCTAGTTGTATCTCCTCATGTTCTCTTTTCTGTTTCTTCCCTTTTCCTTCTTTTTCTAAATGTATTTTTCCTTTCCCTCTGTTTTTGCAACATTTATATGTAATCATTAATATCATTACTATTGTCATTATCACAACTAATGGTAATATTATTTGACCTAGAAAACATTTCCCAAAATCAGTAAACCATTTCCCTATTGATGTTATACTCTTTGTTAGTTTTCCCCATACACCGTCAACCTCCAGTTGGGTCAAGTCATTATGAATTCTTGTAATATTTTCAATATACCCTTTTATTCCTTTACTCTTGTCCAGAATATAAGTGCAGCAATGTTGAATTTTCAACATACCACAGACTCCACCCTCTTTTGCTAATAAAATATCAAGAGCAAGACGGTTTTGTAAAACCATAGACCTAATTGCAACCATTTCTGTGTTAATCATTAAGAATCCTCCTGCAGTGTCTGTAGAAAGACGATCAACTATGGTTGATAATTTACAAATTTTCTGTGAATTTAGAATGACTCCAACTGAGGGTATCAATGCACTAAATATATCTCCTACTATTTCCGAAAAACTAGCTCTTCTTCTTCGTGTTAGTTCATTAGATTTTCCATTGATTCCATTGATTCTGTCCACATGGTATATTTTCGGTAAAACTATTCCAAAATAACAGCTCCCGTCCCATCTTGCAGGTAACCTATAATAGGCATTGTTCCCGCAGACATAATAATTTCCTGGAAAGTCAGGATCAGTTCCCCCTTTTAGTCCCCACCCTCCTAAAATTAGGAAGTTGTGTTCACACTCACTGGAACCAATGTAGTTATTATTGTAATCTGTCTTTAATCTATGGAGGCAGAATTTTCCCCTTTTCACAAAATCCAGGGACATCGCAGCATAAGCCTTGCCTTTGGCATAGATTCCCTCTTTTTCAGCCCATGGAGGTACATAGGACTTCTGTTCAGCAGCTTTCTTTGTTAAATCCTGTCTCCTTTCTTCTACTAATTTCAAAAACTCTTTTTCTTCTTCTCGTAATATACATGTTAAGTTATCCTTATGTGCTTGAACTAGATCTATTGAACTCATAGTCAAGAAAAATTCACCCATAAACTGCGCATTCTTACTACTAACTACTGGATTCATATTCTTTCTAATAGGCAATTCTGAAAAACTACATTTAAGTTTGAATAAAAATACTGAAGTCTCCCTGTTGCATAAAATAAACTTGATAAAATACTACATGATGCTCCATATGTTAAAGGTATATGGTGGTACGTCACCCCCTCTGATACTGATGAAGGTAACTTCATACAAACATAGCAGTTACTAATTTCCATTGTATCAACGTACTGAAATAACAATTTAGTAAACACATTTGAAAACGTATTATAGTCTGATTTATTATGATAATTCGCTTCATCTTCTACCCCGATTTCTATTTTAATTCCCTTTATTCTATCTACCTTTCCATTAGTAATTGTATTATTTTTGTCACTTGTTTCCATTAACATAGGTACTCCTACTGTTAGGAATAACCATACTAATACTACTAACAAAATACTACAAAAACAAAATCTAAAACATTTTCTTTTTAAACCTTGTTTTGGTCTTTCTGTGACTTCAACTTCTGCCATTTTAATTTTGAGAAAATTTCTTCTCTCTTTTCCTTCTTTGTCTGTTTAATTTTTCTTTTTATTTTAAGGAGGTCTCAATTTGCTTTCATCAATCTGTGCAACATGAACCCTTTCTGTTTCTTCACTTAAATCTAAGTTTTCAAAATCTTCGAGTATAACGTAGGTCCACTCAGGGGCCTTGTATTTTCTATTTAAATTTCTCAATCTTGGGCTTCTTCGTGCAAGTTTTACTAAGGTTTGTTTAGGTTGCGTTTGACTCGTAACTTCGTTTACTTGTTCTGGTTTCTTTTCTGATTTTCTCAAATAATATCTTAATTTCTTCACTCTTTCTGGCCAATTATCTCCTTTTCTAACTCTTTTGACCCGAACTGCACTTTCACCTTCTTTGTCTCCTTCTAGAGTCCTTTTATTTTCACTTAATCTAGGCACAATCTGTCCTTGTTCTTTATTTTCTGTGTTTGGACCTTCTTCTACTTGCACCTGTTCAGGTCTTATTACAATGTGTTCTTCTTCTTCTGCCTGAACTTGTTCTTCTAGATCTACCTTATCCTGTTGAGGTCTTATTTCAAATTGTTTTTCTTCTTCTGCCTGAACTTGTTCTTCTAATTCTGCCTTTCCCTCCTTAGGTTCCTGAATGTCTTTGTTTATTTCGACCTGAGTGTGTTCTTCTTCCCCTGTCCTTCCCTGTCTACCTTCCTGTCTTTTCAGTTTTGTTATTCTTCTCGTTTTGACAGCATCATCAGGTATTTCAATTATTGGTATCCAATCTTCCTGACTTGTACTTGGCTGTTCGTCATATAGTTGTCTTTCAGAATCTATCACTCTAGACTCTTCAATTTCACAGCTTTCAACTTCTGACGTTTCAGCCTGTTCAGTCAGTGGTTGATCTTCTTGTTCTGATGGGCTCGGAACTCTTCTGGTATGACTAGCATGAATCCAGTTGGGCAAACCTGTGTGAGAAGTTGGCCTGGCATATGCTGTCCACTAGTTATAGTGGGCACCTTGCACCAGTCCAAACGACCTTTATTGATGGTAGGTTAAAAGACAACCTTTATTGAAAGCTATCCTAGTGGTAGCTATGGAGAGCAGCCTTCAGGCTAAGTCTTGAAGGAGTGTTAAGCTGTTTGTTTTACCAGTCTATAATCTCATGAATGACCAAATGAAAGGAGAACCACACCAGGTATATATATAAAATATATGTATTTATTACTAAACACTACCCACTAGTCTCTTTATGAGGCTAGAGGTCGAAATACACAAGTTACAAGTCAAATAACACAGTAAATTAGCACAATATACGATTAGCCCTAGGGGCGTACCAAACCATATATTAAGAAAGTGGTATAAGAACCACGACTTGACTAGACACAAGGCCTAGAGCCTGTAGAATCGCTGGGACCCCAAGGAACCACCCAAGGTAGTGACACAGGTGACCCACGGGGGACGTGTGCAGTGTGTGAACACAGCCGCGAGCTCCGTTAGCGTCTATGGGGAAAGTCGCGGTTAGAGTTTTAAAGTTTAGGGACACTTCGGAGTGGACTAGGAACAAACCCTTTTGGACTTAGAGGGTTCTAGGGCCAACACCCAGGGGAGCACCTTAGTATTCATGTTACCTCACCCAGGGAATCCGGGTGCACAGGTGTCAAATGGTGTCGGGCCGCGCCGTCGTTTTCAATGGCCGCTGACTGAAAAGTGCTGCTGCCGAGAAGCTGCGAAGTGTCCGAAGAGATCCAAGCATGGATCGAGGATGAGAAGAACCTGAAAGCAGAGGGGACAGAGTCTTGGTCACTAGCCAGTGACCAGGGGCACGATAGTCGAATGCCCACCGATGTTGGGTGCTTCAAGTTTGAAGAGGTGAAGATTGTCTCTGCAGCTACGAGAACCAGGAGGCGTCAACGACAACCAGGAGCTGGAATTGAGCTGTTCCACAAAGGTAGTAGCTGACTGCGGTGTCAGTGCCCGGATTGGACCCAACAAGCCTTGGTAACAGTAACCCATGCAGAAAAGGAACAATGGCTTCAGAGCACACCAGCAAGGTCTGAGGGACTCCCCAAGTGACGGAGAGTCAGGGTAGGCCTGGAGAAACCAGGGAGGTCCATTGCAATCAAAGATGTCCTTCTGTGGAACCCACAAGTTGATGGACAAGGGATCATGAAAGGACCTTGAGCGGAATCATGAAATGGCAGCCCACGGATCACTCAGAGTGGTCAGGCCGGCAATCTTCAATGAATTTACTGCTCGGCGACAGGGCTACAAATAACCCAAAGCACAGCCTCTAGGATTGACCAGAAGCTTATGCACTTGCAAATGTGCACGGTGTCCAGGGGTTCCAGTTCCATGGTACCCACGAGGTCTAAGGGTCTCAGCTTTGCTGGGGACTCAGGTCAGCCTCTGGGAAGTTTGGAAATCCACCCTCTGGGTTGCAGGATTATCGGTGTCCGGCGGGAGCTTCGGAGATGCAGACCGGACAGATGCGTCTTTGGTGCCTGCCAAGCAGGGGAGTAACTCCTTTACTCCAAGGGAGATTCTTCAGTCATCTGGCATTTAACAGATCGTTGAAGGTCCAGGATTCATTATCAGAGTTTCGTCCAGGGAAATCTAAAGTCCTGTTGCCAGGGGTTCCTTACTTATACCCAAGGAAGGGGTTGGACTAACTCAGGGGACCCACCTTTGGGAGGGTTTGGAAAGAGGAGTGGCTACACCCATTTCCTTTATCCAGTTTCGTGCCAGAGCAGGGGCTGGCAGCCCCTGCAACCGATTTGAACTGGGGAATGCACACGGACACCAAATGTGCCCCCAGTGCAGGACTTCAAAGCACTCAGAGAGTGCACCCACCCAGCCCCAATACACTAAAGCCTGTCTGGGAGGTGGTAACACCTCCCTGTGACAGGAAACCTATTGTCCAGGCCTCCCCTGCTGGAGTTTCGGTCAGCAGTAGGAGGCGAGACTCATGTCTGTGGCTGCAGCATCCATTTTGTGATGCCAGGGCTCTGTTTAGCTGGTACCGGGTATACCGGTGCGGTCATGTCTCTCACTCTAGAAGGGTGGGATCATACTCCCACACCAGGTACTGGTGTGGGGGTATGATTCCAAGGTGTTTGACACCAAACACAACATGTTTCCGTGCAGCCATCCCAAAGTTAGCATTTACTGTTGAGATATAATGCACTTAAGAGTATATGGTCAGGCTGCACTCACAGGCAACCCCGGAGGATAGATTCCAAAGGCTGCAGAGGGGCCCTGCTCATGCATGGGCACCCTCTCACATAAAACCAGGCACCCTGCCTTCAGGATTGATAAGGCCTGCCATAGGGGTGACTGATAGGTTTGTATGTGCAGTGATAGGGTGAGATATAGTGAACCTATATCTCTGTAAGGGGTGCATGCGCCACCTCACTCAGGCTGCTGTAGCAGTCCTGTGGCGTCATTTTGGAGGGCCTCCCAGGGGTGGCATAATACATGCTGCAGCCCCTGGTAGGCCTCTGGGGTACCTATGCCCTGGGTACATAGTATACCATATTCTAGGGACTTATAAGGGCACCCCAGAATCCAATCTGAAATGTACCTAAGGCACATGGAATCCATTTTAGAGAGGAAGCAGCTAGGCTGGCGTCCTGGATAGCAGGGCCCCAGCCAGACTAAAGTCGAAAAACAGTGAAACATCAGCAAAAAGTGGGGGTAACCATAAGAAGCAGATCCTACTCTCCTACAACCTGCACACTTCACTGCTGTGGTAGTGATTAGTATGACTTGATGCGGTTTATCCCACCTTGGTGCCAGACATGACTTTCTTGAGTGTTTCTTCACTAGCACCCAATCTCCAGGATTCAAATCATGTGCTTGGTCTGGCTGTCTTTCAACTGTGTCTTCTCCAACCTAGTGAGAGACAGAAGGCACCATTTCAGCCAATCCTTTGCAATAGTCCAATACCAGATCATCAGTTATAGTCATTAATTTATTTCCAGGAATAAATGCTTGTCTCATTGCCTTTCCCATGAGAATCTCATGTGGACTCATTCCTGATTTTCTGTCAGGAATACTTCTGAGACCCATCAGCACAAGAGGTAATGCATCTGGCCATTTCAGCATTGTGGATGCACATACTTTCCCTAATCTTGACTTGATTGTGCCATTTAGTTGTTCAACTATTCCAGAAGCCTCTGGACGATAAGCACAGTGCAGTTTTTGTTCAATGTTAAATGCAGCACAGATTAATCGAATTATCTCATTATTAAAATGAGGTCCTCTATCTGATTCCAAAGTGACTGGAAAACCAAAACGAGGAATCAACTCCCTCAACAATAGTTTAGCAACTGTAAGACTGTCATTTCTTCTGGTGGGGTATGCCTCTACCCATCTGGAGAACAGCCACACTATGACAAGTACATACTTTAGTCCATTACAAGGAGGCAACTCAATGAAATCTAACTGCAACCTGGTGAAGGGTTCTTCTGCCTTTCCAATTTTTCCCCAACTAACCACTGCCTTCCTACCTAGATTTTGCTGCTGACAGGTTAAACATCTTTGGCAAAGGCTTTCTGCGACTACCCTGAACTTTGGATTGTACCAACTCTGTCTGAATAATCTGATCATTGAATCTCTCCTTATGTGTGTTGCTCCATGATAAACTGTTGCCATTTTAGAGAGCAAACAATCTGGCATGACTTGTCTTCCATCTAAGTACACCCATACATCATCTTCCGACCTTTTTGTGCAAGCTGATTTTATCCAAATTTCTTTTTCCCTTTCCTCAACTTCTTCCTGCAACTGTCTAATCTCATCCCATGTTTCTGGTATTGAGAAAAACATAAGTTGGCAGCTGGTTTCACCCGTTTCAATTTTTCTGTTTATTGCCATTGTATTTTTCGCACAATATCGAGCAATTTGGTCAGCATATCTATTGCCTGCTGCCACATAGTCGTTTCCTGACTGATGTGCGGCGCATTTAACAACTGCTACTTCTTTTGGCAATTGTAATGCTTCCAGTAGATCTTTTAAATTTTTACTGTTTCTAATAGGATATCCTGAAGAAGTCAGAAATCCCCTCTGCATCCAGAGTTGGCCAAAATCATGCACAACCCCGAAACCATATTGACTGTCCGTAAATATGGTTATTCTCCAATTTTTCCCATTTTTGCATGCCTTTGTTAAGGCCACCAATTCGGCTACTTGTGGAGATTTGACTCCCGGTAAACAGGATGCTTCAATTACCCCCAATATTTTACACACAGCATAAGCAGCACTTAATCCTCCTTCTTCATTTCTCAGACAAGACCCATCCACAAATAACTCATGATCAGCTTCCTTTAATGGTGTTTCTTTTATATCAGGATGGGGCTTGGTACACAATTCAGTCACATCCAAACAATCATGATCAATTTCATCTCTTACTTCCTCATTGCATGGGTCTGGCAATAATGTGGCAGGGTTCTTGACCGTACATCTTATTACTGTCACATTTTCTGCTCCCAAAATCACTCTTTCATACTTAGTCAGCCGACTCGGTGTGAGATGTTGTGTTCTTGTCAGAAGAATTTCAACTGAGTGTGGAACATAGACTTTTACAGAATGTCCCATCACTATTGACTCACTTTGCTCCAGACTCATACAAGTAGCAGCTACTGCTTTTAAGCAGCCAGGTAAAGCTGAAGCCACTGGATCCAATGTGGCAGAAAAATACGCTACTGGACGTCGGCTCAGTCCATGTCTCTGTGTTAAGACTGAAAGTGCGCAATTTTCTCTCTCACAGCAAAACAACGCAAATTCTTTTGAAAAATCAGGCATGCCCAAGGCAGGAGCTTCACACAAACAATTCCGCAATTTCACAAAGGTTTCCAAACATTCATCATTCCAATTAATTGGATCTTTTACTCTTTTTCGGGTCAATTGTACCAATGGTTTTGCTAGCATGGAAAAACTGTTAACCACTGCCTACAGTACCCAACCACTCCCAGAAACATTCTCATCTCCTTTTGTGTCTGAGGTAGCTGCATCTCTTTGATTATTTGTATTCTTTCCGGTGTCACTTTTCTTACTCCTCTTTCTATTTTATGCCCTAAATATTTAACTTCTTGCCGACAGAACTGTAATTTCTCTGGAGACACCTTGTGTCCTCCTTCAGCCAGATGGTTCAGTAATGCAATTGTGTCAGTGAGAAGCTAAACCCGATGATGAAGCAACATCTTTCAATAAGGAAGATCCCCTCATTTGTCATACATTCCATCCGTATTTCTGAAGAAACAGCCACCCTCTTTTTGTTGAGATATTCCAAAATGGGAGTATGGGTACTGGACCTTTAATTGCTCCTGGTCCCCCTTTCTTGTGATTGATTATGGGGGTTGATGGACATGAACATGGTTTTACCTGGGTTGACTTCTAAGCCATGTGACGAGCAGAACCCATTAAACTTTTCCAAGAGGATCTCCAACATCTTAGATGTCTTAGACAAGAATAAAGTGTCATTGGCAAACAGGAGTGCCGGGTTTTTGTGACCATCCAAGATAGAAGAATTGCTGACGCAGTCCTATAGGTGTTTAACAGACCCATTTCTGATTAGAAGAAAAAGCGTTGGGGCGAGTACGCACCCTTGAAGTATTCCTCTCTTAACTGGGAAAGCCATAGTGAATATGCCATTCGTGCCCCACAAATTTGTGCAAAGTTGTCTTCATGCATGCAGATAGTGATATTTATTAATGTTGGGGGGGATATCCAACTCTTCAAGATCTCCCACAATTTGTTTCTGGTCACTGAGTCAAAGACAGCCTTCAATTCAACAAAGGCTGCCTGTTCAAGTTCACCATTTTCCATCTCAACATGAGGAACCAAAAGACCTGGTTGATGGTACTATTCTTTGCACGGAAACCATCCTGAAATTCCATTAGTACTTTGTTAGTCTCCACCCACATTAACAACTTATTGAGTACTTGTTTGTAAAATATTTTTGTAGGTTGTCAAGCAGACTAATTGGGTGGTAGTTTGCTGGATTCGAATGTGGGCCGTTCTTGAAGATGGGGATAATATTGGTGCCCTTCCATGGCGGGGGAAGAGAGTCTCCAGCTATAATGGCATTAGAGAATTTGTTGATATAAGGGGCCCAAACAGATGGTTCTGCTCGTGATAGGTCAGCAGGGATCTTGTCAAGGCCCAGAGTCTTTCCAGATTTCTGTGCGAAGATAGCTCTTAGGGTGTCGCTGTAAGATAAATACAGGAGAGTGAACCCTACAATATGGATGGGTTCCAGAACAACCCTGTTCGGGGAGGAGGGGAGTGAAGCCAGAGCTAGTGAATCAGATGCATTTGGTACATCGGGCTGAGGGAAATCAACATATTCAGGATTGTACAGTGACTGGAAATGCTTTATCCAGTCTTCAGCTGGGAAGTTGGTTTCAGGACGCATAACTTGAGCCCGACCTCCAAGGCTGACTGTATGCTAGAAGACTGTCTGATTTTTCTCTTTCACTACCTCAAGAAGATTCTCCCATAGTGACGACTCCCAGGCTTTATTGAATGTCCCTTTATAGGCTGATCTGGCAGCGTGGATATCGCACTTGGTTCCTCCTTTGACATCCGCCAGCAGGGTTGACTTTGCTGCTGTGCATTCTTTAGAGAACCATGGGCAATTATCCTGTGGGATATGGGTAGCAAGAGGAGTGATTTTGGTAAAGAAGGATTTTTTTAGATACTCAAAGCAGTCCAGATGGATACCCATTAATGACTTGTTTGCGACATCTATTTTGCTAATTTGCATTAGTATGGGGAAAAGTTAGCTATAAATATTGCTTAAGATGGAATCTTATTCAGCAATTTAACCCCATTTGATGTTCCTTCTGTTGCTAGTAATTGCTATGTTACTACTTCCCTTCTGGTAATGATCTAGGTTATGCTTGTCGGCACTCCCCTCAAGATGTAATATCAGAGGGTAATGGTCAACTCTCCTCCCTTTCAAATGCCTCCAGTCCAGTAGGTCCATTGCACTTATCTTCTACTCCTTTCCTCCCAAATCCTTCCCAGGAGCTGCCCTTAAATTCAAGAGTGGTTAAGGAACCAGCAGCAGCCAGTTGTCATCCATTCAGACTGTCAAGAGGACACAAGAGGACCTTGGAAAATCAGCTGTACTAGCAGAAGCTGCACACTTTCTTTGAAAAGTCTTCTTTGCTCTCTTTCTACTTTCTCTCTTCCCCTGTCTTCCATTGTTCTCCTTTCCCTTCCCTTCCTCTGTGATGCTCTCTATAATCTAGCTTTCCACTCTACTCCTATGCGCTCATCTTCTATTCCTTTCTTCCACATTTCTGCCAACCAGTTAGATACTTTAAAATGTGTTAACAACCAGCAACAGCACCATGTTGTTCATTCTTTCTTACTCCACTGCACCTCCCTCTGTCATTGCCCTTCTTTTTCCCCATATGATCTTCTTCAGTTTGTTACTATACTTGCTAAATTCTATCTTTGCAAAACTTCCTTACATGTTATCTTACCCCTAAATCATCTAAACTGCATATACCCAGCACTGGGCTCCCATCTCCTTTTCTGTACTTCATACATTTTTGGATAGTGTGTACATTTCTATCTTTTTGTGCTTACAGGCAATATTGAGAAAGAGGTTGCTTCGTCCTCTGCAAGCTGTGAGAGCATTCTGATTTCTACCACAACCATCACCCCAATAGGTACCACCAGAACTGTTTTCAAAGAACTTCTGTCAACAGCAGCATCACCTTCACTTTCATCCAGAGTTCACCACCTGACTATAACATCAGCTGTCTACTACTTCTCCATCACAATGACTACAGGAAAAGAGTTGTTGCAGAGGAGAAGGAGAACATGACAGCAGCACCAGAAGACAGTGTGAAGTACACAGCCAAGCGGTAGACAAACAGGCAGAACATGTCACTCAATACTCAGTTTCAAATGAGAGAACGTCTTCCAGTGCCTTTGCAAGTTAATACAATGCCACAGATCTCAGCACCAACAGTTGTCTTGACATCAACAACTAATCCAATATTCAGCAGTCATGACGACACAGATGAGGCCAACTTTCTGTCTTAGAGGTAGCGTAAGAGAGCATCAGCATTCTCAGCATCTCGCTTCTGTGGAAGCAGTCAATAGTATCATCAGCTCTGGCAGCAGCTGATGTCATGATATTTCACTTTAGCAACAGTGACAGCACAAGAGGCAACTCTGACATCTCAGCCCCACCAGTCCTTTCATCAGTATCAGACCCAGATGCAGTTGAAGTAACATCCACCCTGTGATGCCATCAGTGTCCTGATCATGACAGAACATTTGTGTGCCAGGCAGAGCATTGTCAGGGACCTTACCAATAGCTTGTGAATGCTGTGTAATCAATCATTTACGGAAGTTTATCTACACACAAAGGGCCCTATTGTGAGTCTGGCGGTCAGAGCACCACCAGACCCGTGGTGGTGCGGCAGTGGCGGATTCAGCCACTGCCGCACCAGCGGTCTGACAGCCCCATTAGGAGTTGGGCAGTCGGACTGCTGGCTCCGCCAGGGAACCGCTATTCCCTAGCATTGGACACACCAAAACAAATGCCAATACTGATGTCTATTCTCACTTCATTCGTCACAATCACACGTGACACTCATAGTGATTGTAAAACAAATAGATGTTTATTTTCTTTTTTGTTTCTTTGGCTAATTTATAAAGGGTTCATATTATTATTTTGATGAACATTCCAAGTACTTTTTAGACCACAAAACCATACAACCATATAAAACAAATAAAGTAATCACAAATATGACACTACATTATATTTCATATTTAAAAACATTTAAGACATATGAGCAAGCTCAAATTCCAACAAACAGAGAAGAAGAAGACAAGAGAATAGAAAAGAAGTCCAAGGGAGAGGTTAGAAAAATACACCACTAAATCAGGAATATATACAATAAAACTCAAACCCAGGGAGAAAATTTGCCAAACAGTGCTGTATTCAGGTCAAATGAGAAACTTAAATTCATTAATTGACACAATCAGATGTGGACCTGATACTCAAATCATTAAAGAACACTTGTTCAACATGTTGATCCTCCAATTACATGTGTGATGCACGTCGTTATCTTCAAATAGGAGACTCTGCCAGAAGCATGCTAAATAAAAGTGTGTGCCTATAACCCTAACTTGTGTTCTGTTGAGGTCTGGCCTTTGAGGCTACAGTTTTTTTTATATAATATACATGCATTTAGAGGATTTTGGTCCACTGGCTTCATCCATTGGTATGTTAAATTGTCTTTCCCACCTTGTTTTCTGCCACCACAACATACAGCATGTGGCAACGGGACAGTCCACTTCGAACATTGGCTCCCATCTGTGAGTGATAGCATTTCACATGTTCACATTGGTACAACCGCCATAAAAATGTCCTCTCTAGGGCCAGGATTGGTGTGACAATAAGAGCCTTATTACGATGTCGGGCGGACTCACGTTTGCCCGACACCATTGCGGAATCAGTGCCAACCGACCTCCAGTCGGCAGCCCCAAAAGCAGTATTAGGAAGCGACTTCACATGGTGCACTCACACACTCCCATTACTCTATGGGAGTTTGTGCTGCGGTCGGAACTGGCCGCAGTACAAGCTCCCATAGAGGAATTGGAGTTTTGTTGATCCCTGCACTGTGTGGCAGGCACCGCACAGTGCCTACCACTTGGTGCAGGGATTGACACAGGGGCAGGACTCCAACCGGAGGCTGCTGTTGCAAGGGGGCCCTGCTAGGGGCCCCCAAAGTCACTTTCTGACAGGCTTTTCATGTCAGAAAGCCAGACATGAAAAGCCTGTGGGAAACAGACATCGTAATGCCTACTCCGGAAACGCCATCCTTAATGTATTACGTGCAGGTTCCAACTTTCCGACGGGCTCCTTGTGCTCGCCGGAAGCCAGCCGGAATGACCGGCCAGTTTCAATTCCGACCACCGTATTCGTAATACGGAGGTGGGAATTGAAACTGAAGGTGTCGGTCAGAAACCCTCCGACCGCAGGTCGGAAGCTTTATGTCAGACATCAAAATAAGGGCCTATGTGTTTTATTTTTTAAAAGCATTTATTCTTTCTTTTTAAACATGTAAATTGTGTAATTCTTTTACATTTTCAAGGGCCTGTCTGCTCCGCAGACACTGCTATCTGGTCCCGGCTATCACTACTGTTCATCACTTCCTGCACCGGCACTGCTAGAGGCTACCATCTTTAAATTAGCTTTCTTTCTTTCTTTCTTTCTTTCTTTCTTTCTTTCTTTCTTTCTTTCTTTCTTTCTTTCTTTCTTTCTTTCTTTCTTTCTTTCTTTCATGTTAGATTGGATGATGAAATCCAGCAGAAGAAACAAGGCAAAATATGTTAATATCAGCATAAGCTGATACAAATACATTAAAAAAATCTTTAAAATTGACTTAATGTCATACAATCACTTATAAGTAAACATTTGGAATAAAAAATTCATTCACAAAAACAAACTCTCTGTTATTTTGGATCTTGTCAACCACTCTGCATAAAGAAATTTAAAAAGGTAGTAGACAATAAGCATTATTGAGTCAGTTTTGCATATTCTTAGAGCATTTATCCTGTCCGATACGCCCCTAATCTGACATAACGGGGTGACCCATTTAGCCCTAGGTCTAAAAGAAGCAATACAACAGAATTATAAGTACTCCTTGGATTATTCTTCCATGAGGCAAACGAGACATTGTTTGGACTTAACAACATATGGGGACCAATTCCACGTAAATCTGGCTAGGGGTAAAACACTGTATCTAAACTTCAAATACAAAGATCTTAAAAATGATTGGTTAATATAATCTAAAAAGCCCTTGGACTTGAAAACTATTTTGTGATGCAAGAATGCCTGCGATAAAGTGCCATTACGCTGTAGAGGATTCTCTCTTCTCCATAAATAATTCCTAGGATTTGGCCTTCGCTCTACTGGCAGCATTTGAGTGAATGGAAGATGGGTTATGTCAGTATTCCCCTAAGCCAAGTTCCACCAGGGATTTCTTGATGTTACTTAGTCAGGAAACCTGTGATGACTCAGGCCGAGTGATAACATTGTGGAGCGCTTTCCTGAAAGCACTTAACCCGTCTATGCTCCAAATGCGAATCCAGTACAATATAGGCCTCAGTTTAGTTAGCTTTTTCAATGGTTTTCAATGCAAGATCTAATCTTAGGAGTAGGAGAGGGATATTCTGGTCATGTTTTGTTAAAGAACTTATGAATTTGTTTTCTTCAGTCCCTAAGCTTAAGACGTCACAATGGCCCCAAAGTTCAGCTCCATAAACAGCAGCATTAATTGCTTGGGGTTTTTAAACTTGTACTGTGGGGGAAATTGGACAAACATAGGTACAGTTTGCCAAAGAAAGAACAGCTGCATCCCTGTGTTTTATAAGAAGGGAGCTTTTTGTAAGTTTTTCCATTTATGATTTAGAGTCTGTTAACCTAATCCCCAGACAAATTCAGTGACTCTCTCTTAATGCGGTTCTTCTGCAACTGTCATGGCTAGACAGAGATAGGTACACTGCGCACGATTACATGCATGGTATGAATGATGGGCACACAAACTACGACTCCCACAATCCTTTGAGAAGGCTGAGACAGCACCTGACTATGGGTACTTAAGCCCCGCCCTGGTAGAACTCGGTGCTTGTCACTCGAGCAAACTTCTTGTACCGGAGAGACTACGTGTTACCTGTGCGTTGGAGTTCCTACCTGAACTTGGTGTTTATGTTCGCAAAGGCTTCTGCCTGAAGGACGGCAGCAGTCGTATTTTGTCAGAGACTCTCCTTCCTGCTAACCGCTACTCATCGGCGTCTCTGCGCCCTGGAGCGGTATCGTGGAGAATCCTCTGAACGCCTCCCTGCGTTCATGGGGGTGTGTTCAGGACGCGCTTGACGGAGTCAAGCGGATCGGCACAATTTCAAAACTCCCGAGTGTTCCGTGCCTTTAGACGGAAGCGGGGGGTTATTCAGAATGCTACAATTATCAACCTTGGAGCCGCGTCTAGCTTTCCTCGCGTGAACCGAGGAAGAGACTCAGCGCTTGAAAAGCGCTTCTATTTTTGTTTCAACGTTTACACAAATAACCGCCCAAAAAACGGGAAGACGCGCTGGGCTATGATTAGTATTTTCGACAGCCTCCAAGGGGGAAGGTTGTTTCTGCATTACCAGCGCCGCAGTGTGGATGTTAATTGCCATCTTGCCTAGCAACGCTCTGGAGCGCTCATCAAGGTGGGCAGAGAGATATTCTTATCTACCGGAGGCTCTGAGCAACTGCACAAGACGGGATATCCATCAGCAAAGAGAGGATTATCTGCAATAAGATAAGTACCTCACTCTGATCCAGAACTATGTTGTTATTTTGTTTTCTTTATTTTTCTCTTTTGTGCCTTTTTTAACATGAGAGAAGCACTGCTTGAATCTAAGTAAGTACATGACACATAGGGGGGATAGGGGTGCTATGGATATAAGTGGGGAGTAATCTAATGTGTGTACTGTGTTTCCACTTACAGGGCAGATGGGGTGGACTGTAGAAGAGAGAGGTCTACATCTTCTGACGACATCCCTAGTCTGAGCCTAACAGCGGCAACGTTATTGTTTCTTTTGTCCCTTTTTTCCCTTTCCCCTATGGTGGTTTTATCTCTGGAGTGTTAGATATATCTACTCCTGGGTATTCCCATATAGGGGAAGGGATTAACTAGCTTCATCCATCGTTCCTGCTGTACCCGGCTGTAAGGTTAGTGTTAACCATCCTCTGTGTATGACAGAGTGACAAGCCCACGGTAACCTACGGCCCGAACGATGGATACTAACACTGTTCTTACATCAGTGTTGGAAACACTAACAGCCCTAAGGATGGAGGTAGATGCTTTCAGGGGTGAGAACCTAGAATTGTGAAACGAAATGAGCACTATGAGACGTGAAGTGGCAGGATTGTCTCGCTCTAGTCCTACGGGGACGCGAGGGTCTCAGTACATTAGAAATTGGACACTACCTCCTCCTGCTTCTCATGATACTGATACGGGGCAAACGACACATACATTGGGAAGCGGTACGGGTCCTTCTACCATACAGGTCATACAGCCCGCACAGTTACCCTTGGCCCCTCCTGAAAGATTCTTTGGGGATCCAAAGAAATTTGGTATCTTTTTAGGGCAGTGTAAATTGCACAGTGTTTCCCACTGACCAAGCTAAAACGGCCTTTGTGATGTCCTATCTTGGGGGTAATGCAGCCAGTTGGTCTTTTCCCCTTAAAGAAAGAGACGACCCTGCCGTGCGTAATTTTGACACCTTCTGTGAAGAAATGCGCAAATTATTCGATAGAAAGGCACACTTGCTCTCACTAGATAGGGAATTAATAACACTCAAGCAAGGCAACCAGGATTTGTTGTCCTATATTACAACTTTCAATAGACTTATAGCTGAGACTGACTGGCCTATGGAAAAACGAACATCGCTGTATTATCAGGGGTTGAGAAGCGAATTAAAAGATGTTTTGGCACAAGTGGTGCACATGCCAACCACTTGTGATGAACTCATTGATCTCACCGTACAATTAGACCATAGACTACAGGAAAGGAGAGGAGACAAACAGCGTATCGAAACCAGATATGTAACCCCTCGTCCCAGAGCAATCGCAGAAGGACCCTCCACGGGTTCGGATGGAACAGAACCCATGCAGATTAGCGGCATAAGAGGACCTCTAAGTTCAGACGAAAGAGAGCGAAGGAGGAAACAACGGCTCTGTATGTATTGTGGAAAACCAGGGCACTTTATTAAGGACTGCAAGGCGAAAACCAAAACGCCTTTTAAAGAATTCCGTGGAATACAGAAAGTGCCTGTGGTGGATTACCTACAAGAGGATTCGGAAAACTAGAACGCTCAAACAAGTCCCAGACCCCTTGTTTGAGGCCTCAGGAGGAAGAGGTCTGTCCAGCAGTGGTAAACACTGTACAAAATTCCGTGGCACATATGAATGTGTGTGTTACATTGGATATACCCGGGGCCGGATTGGTGCTTGTACATCCTTTGTTAAATTCAGGGGCTACAGGTAACTTTATCGACCAAAGCTACGCACAGGAAATAGGCATGCCCTGTATTAAGAAAAAGGCCCCAGAACTAGTAAAAGCAGTAGACGGCACAGAACTAACCTCAGGTCCTATACGATATCATACTCAGCAAATTCAAATGCAGGTGGGCTTGAATCATTACGAGTACATCCACTTCGACTTGATAGATGCCCCCCATTTCACTCTCATATTGGGCATGCCATGGCTTACTCTACATGATCCCCTGGTGCAATGGGCAGCGCGAACAGTTACATTGAATTCCACCTACTGCAAGGAACATTGTACCCAAGCCAGGCTACAGGAAGCCCCTCAAAAGACGAACCCTGCGGAATTGCTCGCCAGCAGTTGTCTTACACAAAGCGTGGGATGTGTCGCCACACTGCCAAATGAATACCAGACATATCACACAGTATTCAGCGAGCAGGAAGCAAACAAGCTGCCTCCACACAGGGCGTATGATTGCGTGATAGATCTGGAACCAGGAGCCAGCATTCCGTGTAGCCGCATTTATGCCCTAACCGAAGCGGAAACCACTTATTTACAGCAATATTTGGAGAAATTACTGGCTAACGGCTTCATTCGTCCTTCATCTTCCCCGGCCTCCTCGCCTCTTTTTTTTATACCGAAACGTGAAGGGGGTCTAAGGGTTTGTATTGATTATAGGGCAATAAATCGAGTAACCAAGAAGAATAGATATCCCCTGCCATTAATACCTGTTTTGTTGGACCAGTTGAAGGGAGCTACTGTTTTTACCAAGCTAGACCTCCGTGGAGCGTATCATCTGGTGAGAGTGCGGCAGGGGGATGAATGGAAGACAGCCTTTAGAACCAAATTCGGTCTATACGAATATCAGGTGATGCCTTTCGGGCTATGCAATGCCCCTGCCGCATTCCAATACTTCATGGATGAGGTATTGAGAGGATTATTAGATGTGTTATGTATCGTTTATATTGACGACATCCTTGTGTACTCAACCTCAATGGAAGAGCACATATCACATGTATCGGCAGTTCTGGAACGGCTACAGCAATACTCACTTTATGGCGAAATTGGAAAAGTGCTTTTTTCATACCTCAGAAGTAGAGTTCTTGGGTTATGTCATAGGCCCCAATGGACTCTGTATGGACAAAAAGAAGACACAAGCCATCCTGGAATGGAAATCCCCTTCCTGTGTGAAGGCCCTGCAAAGTTTCTTGGGGTTTGCGAACTTCTATAGAAGATTTATACGGAACTTCTCCTGTATTATTCAACCCTTGACAATTCTTCTACGGAAGGGAGCTATCTTTGAGTGGACTGCGGCAGCCGAAGAAGCATTCCAGACGCTAAAATCTTGTTTCACCAGTGCTCCAATACTGAGACATCCTGATGCATCCCAACCATTCATACTCGAGACAGATGCCTCTTATTACGCCTTAGGAGGAATCCTTTCTCAAAGGCACCCAGACACTGGCCAGCTGCATCCTCTAGCCTTTTTCTCAAAGAAGTTGTCCAGTTGTGAGGTAAATTACAGCATTACCGATAAAGAGCTGTTGGCCATCAAACGCTCCTGTGAAGAATGGAGACACCATCTACTGGGGGCCAGATACACAGTGGAAATATATACTGATCATCGTAACCTGCTGTTTCTAAAGAGTGCTCGAGCCCTAACAACTCGAGAACTAAGATGGTCTCTGTTTTTTGCTGACTATGACTTTGTGATTAAGTACAGACCAGGGCCACAAAATGGGAAAGCAGACGCTCTCTCTAGACCTTTGCCCACTCCGGCTGGCAATAATGATTGTGTAGAAGAACCGCCCTGCATACTACAGAAGGCTTCCTTTCCAACGAAGACAGTGGTGTTAACCACCACTCATGACTTCCTGAATGAAGTTAAGAAACAAACCACTAGTATTGATAAAGATGCATGGGTCCAGGAAGAAGCGTTACATTGTTCAGTAAAAGATGAATTATTGTTCCATGAAGATAGACTGTATGTTCCTGAAGGTCCACTCCAGCAACAAGTCCTACAATGGATCCACGACACAACCCTGGGAGGACACATGGGAATACACAAAACATTGCAAACCTTGACTCGTTACTTCTGGTGGGAGTCACTCCGAAGAGATACTGTAAGATACATTTCGGAATGTTCTGTTTGCACCCAAGCCAAAGCACAACATCAATGACCCAGCGGCTTACTCAGGCCTATACCCACACCTCCGGCTCCTTGGCACACAGTGTCCATGGACTTCATCGTGGAAATGCCTCCTAGCTCTGGTTATGACACCATATTAGTAGTAGTAGATCATCTGACTAAAATGGGTCATTTCGTCGCTCTTACCAAATTGCCCACTTCAGCGGAACTGGCCACTGTCTTCTTGCAACATATAGTTAGACTACATGGAATTCCTTCAGTCATCATTACGGACAGAGGAATCCAGTTCACCTCCAAATTGTGGAAAGCACTGTGTGAGATCATGAAGATTGATGCTCGTCTGTCAACAAGCTATCATCCACAAACAGACGGCAAGACAGAAAGATTAAATCAAACATTAGAGCAATACCTGAGGTTTTTTACATTATTACAGGAAGATGACTGGAGCAAGCTCTTGTGGACAGCTGAGTTCGCCTACAATAACGCTGATCATACAACTTTGGGATGTTCCCCTTTTTATTGCCTCAATGGCTTCCATCCCAATATCTTACCTTTTGAAAGTCCTGTGGCCTCTACTCACCCCTCTATCCAAGATCACCACGCACACCTTAAGCTAGTATTGGATAAGGCCAAAACACACCTAGAAGAGGCACGAACACGAGACAAACTACATGCAGATAAAAAGAGAACAGTAGAACCTTCCTATAAAATAGGAGATAGAGTATGGCTTAGCACTAAACATTTAAGACTCAAGGGGAACAACAGGTTGCAGCCTAAGTTTGTGGGGCCTTATTCCATAGAGAAGATCATAAACCCCGTCGCCATGAAGCTAAAACTACCTTCTGCTTGGCGCATCCACCCAGTGTTTCATGTATCCCTCCTGAGACCCTGTCTTCAGGGTACACGTTTACCAGTAAGACCACAATCTGTAGACATAGATGGGGACAAGGAATACGAAGTACAGGGTATTCTGGATTCCAAATACATCAGAGGAAGAGTACACTATCTCATTGAGTGGAAAGGGTAAGGCCCGGAGGAACTATCTTGGGAGCCGGTGGCTAATCTACACTGCCCTGGTCTTCTGAGGCATTATCATTCACGTTTCCCTACCAAACCTGGTGGTCTGCCGAGACGTCGGTCAATGAGAGGGGGTACTGTCATGGCTAGACAGAGATAGGTACACTGCGCACGATTACATGCATGGTATGAATGATGGGCACATAAACTACGACTCCCACAATCCCACAATCCTTTGAGAAGGCTGAGACAGCACCTGACTATGGGTACTTAAGCCCCGCCCTGGTAGAACTCGGTGCTTGTCACTCGAGCAAACTTCTTGTACCGGAGAGACTACGTGTTACCTGTGCGTTGGAGTTCCTACCTGAACTTGGTGTTTATGTTCGCAAAGGCTTCTGCCTGAAGGACGGCAGCAGTCGTATTTTGTCAGAGACTCTCCTTCCTGCTAACCGCTACTCATCGGCGTCTCTGCGCCCTGGAGCGGTATCGTGGAGAATCCTCTGAACACCTCCCTGCGTTCATGGGGGTGTGTTCAGGACGCGCTTGACGGAGTCAAGCGGATCGGCACAATTTCAAAACTCCCGAGTGTTCCGTGCCTTTAGACGGAAGCGGGGGGTTATTCAGAAAGCTACAATTATCAACCTTGGAGCCGCGTCTAGCTTTCCTCGCGTGAACCGAGGAAGAGACTCAGCGCTTGAAAAGCGCTTCTATTTTTGTTTCAACGTTTACACAAATAACTGCCCAGAAAACGCGAAGACGCGCTGGGCTATGATTAGTATTTTCGACAGCCTTCAAGGGGGAAGGTTGTTTCTGCATTACCAGCGACGCAGTGTGGATGTTAATTGCCATCTTGCCTAGCAACGCTCTGGAGAGCTCATCAAGGTGGGCAGAGAGAGATACCGGAGGCTCTGAGCAACTGCACAAGACGGGATATCCATCAGCAAAGAGAGGATTATCTGCAATAAGATAAGTACCTCACTCTGATCCAGAACTATGTTGTTATTTTGTTTTCTTTATTTTTCTCTTTTGTGCCTTTTTTAACATGAGAGAAGCACCGCTAGAATCTAAGTAAGTACATGACACATAGGGGGGATAGGGGTGCTACGGATAGAAGGGGGGAGTAATCTAATGTGTGTACTGTGTTTCCACTTACAGGGCAGATGGGGTGGACTGTAGAAGAGAGAGGTCTACATCTTCTGACGACATCCCTAGTCTGAGCCTAACAGCGGCAACGTTATTGTTTCTTTTGTCCCTTTTTTAACTTTCCCCTATGGTGGTTTTATCTCTGGAGTGTTAGATATATCTACTCCTGGGTATTCCCATATAGGGGAAGGGATTAACTAGCTTCATCCATTGTTCCTGCTGTACCCGGCTGTAAGGTTAGTGTTAACCATCCTCTGTGTATGACAGCAACCTTAAAAAACCCCTACAGTTTTTCTTGCGATTGAATCACATGAACTTAGCCTTCTGGTCATTCACTTCCAGCCTGTCAATCAATCAATCAGGGGCTTGTAAAAATCACTAATCACCCGTTAGGGTCTCAAGACGCTATGGGGGGGGGATGTGCAGCTCCATTGGGGTCATCTGAAGAGCCAGGTCTTGAGGTCTTTCCTGAACTGGAGCGGTGTGGGGCTTTGCTGGAGTTGTTCCATGCCTTGGCTGCGAAGTAGGAGAAGGACTTTACACCCGCTCTGTTCCTGTAGGTACATGGGACGGTAGCCAGGGAGAGGTCGGCTGAGCGGAGGTTTCTCTTGGGGGTGTGGAAGGAGAGATGGTGGTTGAGGTATTGTGGTCCGATGTTGTGGAGGGCCTTGCATGCGTGCATGAGCAGCTTGAAAGTTATTTTTCTTTCAACGGGGAACCAGTGGAGATCGCGGAAGTGTTGGGTGATGTGGTTGTGCCGGTCGGATGTCTAGGATGAGTCTGACTGCGGCGTTCTGGATGGTCTGGAGCTTGCAGAGGAGTTTTTTGTTGTTTCTGGCATAGAAGGTATTGCCGTAGTCCAGTCTGTTGGTGATGAGGGCCTGTGTGACCATTTTTCTGGATTCAGAGGGGATCCATCTGAATGTTTCACGGAGTATGCAGAGGGTGTTGAAGCAGGCCGAGGATACTGCGTTGATCTGGCGGTTCTTGGTGAGCAATGAGCATATCTCAAAAGGTAGTAACCCTAGAGAGCAAGGTCTGGAGTCCCGCAGAGGATTTTGAAATAATCAGGGTATCATCGACAAAGGGTAAGGCCAGGATCTTCTTACTAGCTAGTCTTGTGGTGTCACATCCACAACCAGGAAAAAAAATGTATGCAGTCATTGATGAAGAGAGGAATCAATGTAGGGGCTGGAACACACCCCTGGTGAACACTTTTGTAAACCCATGATTTTGGCTGTGAGTTTGCCTTGCCTTTTGTGCCCCACCTGACCTGAGCAAAGTTGTCTTAGTGGAGATGAATTTTCATTTTTAAAAGATCTGGTGTGACTTCCAATTCATCAAGGCCTTCCCACAGCTTTCTCCTTGGAACACAATCAAACGCTGGTCTTAGAACAACAAAGGAAACATAAAGCTTCCCACCACTCATATCTCATGTCCTCCTTTTATTCATGAGGAATCTAAACACATGGTCAACAGTTCCTGTTTTCTCCCTAAATCCTGCTTGGTAGTGGTTTAGGATATCATTTTCCTTAATCCAATCACTTAGCTTATCTAGTACTTGGTTAGAAAAGATCTTTTGGATATTGTCCAAGATGCTAATAGGGCAATAGTTTCCTGGCAAGTTTCTGCAGCCCTTTTTAAAAATGGGGACAACTCGTCTCCCTTCATTGAGGGGGGAATTGGAGCACCAGCAGCTATGGTCTTAGAAATAAGGTTTAATTAAAGGCACCAACATTATTTGGTCCAAGTGGAACTGGTCCACAGGGACCCTGTCTAAGCCTGGAGCCTTGCCCTGCCTCTGGGATGTGACTGCCTTCTCAGTGTTTTGCAGAGAGAAGGTAATAGGGTGCGAAGTTTCAGTTTGTTTAGAGTTGGTATTCTGGCCATATAAGGGACTTGGTAGTGATGTTGGGTTTGACTGGTATAAAAGGACTCAAAATGGTTTACCCAATTCTCAGATTGAATGTGTATCTCTGGCCTCAAGGCAATATTGCAGCCACCACGGCTCACTATGTGCCAGAAACTCCTTGTATTGTTAGTCTTGGCTGCATTGAATAAGTCCTCCCACCTTCTCATTTCCCACTCCCTTTTTGCTAAGCATTGCATAGCCTTATAAGTTGGCCTAGCTTCCACAATCACGGTCCTATCTCCTCCTTTGATTGCCACTTGGAGTGTGTTCTTAGCAGCTCTATAGGTTGGTGTGAGCCATTCTTGTGACTTGGAGTGTCTAAGAGAGGGGTTGTAATCTTTCAGAACAGATTATCATGGTTCTCTAAAACTATGTTGGGCTCATTTTGTTTTGCTTTCATGTGCTCTAAATCAGTCCCTACAGTAACATAGATCTCTGAAATTACCTTATTAGATTAACCAATAGTGTCCACCAGACTATCCTGTGGTTGTTACTAACTGCCAGGGCATCCTAGTTGTTGATGAAGCTGATGCATGGTAGTCAGGGAATGTGCCTTACATTTGATGTGATAGCGGATAATGATCGCTCTCTTAAGGCCACCATATCAGACATGGCACTCCAAACTCTTATGTACTAGAGGATGTAATCTATATTGCTACTATGGGCCCCCCTTCGGAAGGTCGAATAAGTGTTTGTGTCAGACGGGGAGTAGCCATTGCATGCATGCAGGCCATGGGTGAGCGTTATATAAATCATTTGAAAAGCTTGCCTACTCAAGTGCATCCTAGGTAGGGTTGCTAAATGTGATATACCCCACGATGCGTCCTTACATTTCATTATGTCATCTGCCACTGATGATGGTTTGTCTGTCAAATTAAAAGCACCTGTGACTAAAAGGTAGTGGGAATGAGAGTAGTTTGGAAGTTGTTAAGCAGTTGAATTGTGATTGATTCTGTTTCAGGATTTTTACCTCTGTAATGTTAACTAAAGGGGGGCATATCCCAGTCAGATGTGACCCTGAGTCCATGAATGTCTTGTGGACCCTTGGCTATCTCCCTTAAAGAACACCATAAGGAGGTTTTTAGCCTTACCAAAAGGCATCTAGAAGCTCTCTCCTGTCCCGTGATGGGATGGCTGGCACAAAAAAACCTCCTAAAGCCTATCCTAAAAACATTATCTATAGCCCATGTCTCTTGGAACATACATATTGATCAATAAAGTTCAACCAGTCATTGTGATTCAGTTTAGATTTTAATCCAGCCACATTCCAGCAGACAGTGGATACAGCATCTCTTGGATGGCAATGGCTGTTGGAAGAGAACTTTTCTGGACCCATCCCTTGTGTCTGTGCAGCAGCAATGGTTTGATGGGTTTTTGGGCAAAATATCGAACAAAAAATATTGTGATACAAAAATATTGTATCAAGAATATCATGACGTCAAAAATATCGTCAATAGGAATATCAAATTAAGAACATTGTTTTAAGTGTTGTTTTTAATATTGTAAAAAATTTAGATTTATAAAATATTGTTGTATATAGTATTGTTTATAAGTGTTAATTTGTATGTATTTTATTGTAGTATCTTTGATTCTATATTTTAAAATTGTTTTCCATTTGTGTCTTCAGTAAGATAATTTACTTATGACATTTTTGAAATTTTTATTTTTAGTTGTATTAATGTTTGAAAATAATTAATATATATTTTTATTTAGTAGCAGGATGTTGGGTGTTTAAGGGATAAGTGTGGGGAGATTTTTAAAAATCGAATACTTTAATTAAAATGTAATACAAGTTACTTTTGGCTATGCAAATTAATATTGTAAAATGTATACATTTATTTAGTTACATTAACATTTTTTAAATAGTTTATGATTATTTTGAATGTTTATATAAATTATATTAAATGTAAAAAATAGTTTATTTTTGACTATTCAAATAACTTTTAAAATTATAGAAACCTTTCTGGGATATAAAGTAGTGTCTGGCCACACCCTTTTCCCTGCCCAAACTGATTTTCATGACCTCATCTACCATTTATCACAAGCTCCTAATGTTCCCTTTTGTAAAAATTGCATTCTGGCCCATTGATTACACTTCATCCGAGCCGAGCCGGAGAGTACGGCCCCAGTGCAGAGAGTACGGCCCGGCTGCAGACTTAAAGATACGACTCCTAAATGATCTCTGTGAATATCAAAAGTCGTAAAGTTAGACTTTTGTCTCAGATTACCTTTGTGAATCGGTCCCACTGTGTTTTGGTTCTGTCACTACGCACACGATGCAACAAACCACATAGTGCAGAACACAATACCTTCTGTTGTTTCTTTTGCATTGCATCCACAACTTGAGGTAATGCAAACAAAATGTTTACCACAACATTAGCATAGCAGCACACACCAGAGGGGTTTTACAACTGATAACCATCAATATCTTATCATTTTCAATTTTTTGTTTCTTAACAACTTTCTTCTTCTCTTTCATTTCCTTCTTTGCAACACCATCACTATACTGCTTTGAAAAGTTCAGCTCTGGACAGATGGAACATTTCTCAGAAACTGGATGCTGTCCTAAATGAGGAGCATAAAGGCTTCTTAATTGGTTGTATTCTTTAACACAACTTGAGTCTTTGTTTACTCTTCTGTCATCAAAAGCAACTAGATACAAACCAGACAATGTCCTAACTAGAGACAAAGCTACATATGACATACCTTTCTTAAACACTGTACTACCAACATTAATAAATGCTGCATCTAAACTTAAATCTTGTGATTCATGAATAGTAACAGCTTATGCTAGACGAACTGGAAACTGCTTCAGTCTAACATATAACACTGTCACAAGCAAAATACTTGCAGTAGATTGTCCAATTTGCTTTGTATTGTCAGTCTGATCACATCTAATCACAAGCTATTCCACCTCATTCCTGTTAGGAAAATTAATAAAATCAGCAATTTTACCCATTGCACCATTAACCAAACATTCTTCAATATTGAAATTTCAGCACAAAATCCCCCTACAGTTTTTGCATACACTTAAAACCATTTCTCCAATCCTGCAGTTCGTGAAACAGATTTTTCTAATAAATTCAGTTTTGCTAGTAGCTTCTCAATTAGAAATACAGTGACCCTGGTGTTCCATTTTATCTATTGCCTTCAATCGTAAAATGTCTTCTTTGTCCAGTTCCAGCAATTCATTGTTTAAGGAGATGCACGCTCTTCCAATGTAGGCATTAGGCACAAAATATTTTTATCTTCTTGTATACTACTGAAAATAAGTTCTTCTGCTGTCTTAATTTTTTAAATTTATTTATTCAGTGTTTTTTATTGCGCGAACATGACCCAAAGAAATGAGTGTCAGAGCGCTTTATAGTTAGATCAAACTACATTTTCAGATAAAATCCCTTTTTTTACACCTACTACCGGGAATATGAGACTTAACCCCGTTGCATGTTCTAAAAGTTACTATAACACACACTTGATAGTCATAGACAACAGTAATACAAATCGCATAACCCTTATTTACAAACCAAAACCAATACTGAGCATTACTAGGAAAACACAATGGAGACGTATTGTATGACAAGTACAGTAGAAGACCAGAACGACAATGGATTGGTCAAGGAACTTGACGTAAGTCCTATGAATTGACCTTATACCGCTTCATTGTTATGGGAGGAATTACTCATCAGAAAGGACTTAGTCTCCTTCTTGAATCAAGTAGCGTGGGTAATCCTTCTGATATTCGGCGGGAGTGAGTTCCAAATCCTAGGTGAAGCTCTATCATATGATCTCTTCTTCCGGAAGAAAGCTGGTTTCAGTAAAAAATCTCCCCCCCCCCCAGAGGATCAACTACCTTCAGACAATGTCATTTTCTGGGCAAGGTAACAAGGAGTTGAGTGGTGAATAGCCTTGTGTGTTATACATGCAATCTTTAGATGTATTCTCGCCTCGAACGGTAACCAATTGAGAGCTTTCAGGTGAGGAGTGATATGGTAAAAAAATTTGGATCCAGATATAAGTCTTGCTGCCACATTGAGACAAGCTTTAAGGGGAGCAGTTGAAATCTTAGGAAGACCAGATAAAGTTGAGCAACCATACTGAATTCTAGAAATGACCACCGCCTGGACTGCCATTTTCAAGTCCTCTAAGTCAATGAACGGCTTCAACTTTCTAAGGTAGCTCAGATGGAAGCGGGCATTTTTTGCCATTGTGTTGATGTGGGTATGCATGTTTAACTCCTTATCCAGCGTGATTCCTAGAGACTTAGTTGACTCTACTATAATCAGGGAGCTGTTTAGCGCAGTAATCATCTTGCTCCATTCCTTAATCCTGGTGTCACTTTTGGGAGGGGAGATCAGAAGGAATTCTGTTTTTTTGTGGGTTAAGCTTGAGATGATTGTCCGAAAGCCATTGAACAGTCTTCTGAAGTGCTTGGTTCATTATGATGAGCTCTTCCAATGATGTAATCTTCATGTACAGCTGAGTGTCGTCTACATACATGTGGAAGGAAATGTTAGCCTGTTGTAGTACTTCTGTTAATGTTTCAATGTATAGATAGGAAAGGGAAGGTGATAGAGTTGATCCTTGAGGAACTCCATTTGAATCAGGAAGGCGGAGATAGCTTGTGGTTCACCATGAATCTCTGAGATCTGTTCTCTAAGAAGGTATAGAACCATTTTAAGACTGTTCCCGATAGGCCCATCCTGTTTTCCAGACGGTCTAAAAGTTTGGCATGATTCACGGTGTCTAAAGCAGATGATGGTTCTAAAAGGACAAGGAGACAAGTTTCATTACGGTCAAGATCGATAAGAGTGTCATCCACTATGTGCAGAATAGCAGTTTCCGTACTATGATCTGGTCTGAACACCGATTGGCAATCGTTTTGTAACTTAAAGTCCGTAATGTGTTGGCCCAATTGATGATGAGCACATTTTTCAAGAACTTTGGCTAGTAAGGGAATGTTTGTTACCGGCAGAAAATTGTTAGGATCCGGAGGGTTCTCAATAGGTTTTTTCAATAGAGGGATGACTTGGCCAGTTTTTAGACATTCCGGAACAGATCCTTGTACTAGCAAAGCATTGATTATCTTAGTCCAAAGTGGTATGACCTTGTGATTGAATGAAGGCCAACATTTTGCAGGAAGAGGATCATTGTAATGGTTGGATGATTTCAAAGTTAGTATAATTTTGGCTATGTCATCCTGATCGTATAGTTTGAAGTTGACCATTGCGCGTTATTTTTAGGCTGTGATAGTGCTGGTAGTGCTGGCTGCTCCTCTAGTGTACTCCTTAAATTAAAGGTTTTGTCGGTGGTATTTGAGAGTTCACTCTCCAGTGAGCTGGCTTTAGCTGTGAAAAATGATGAAAAAGCTTTGCAGCTCAATTCAGGTTTATTTGTTAGCAGTGAGGATTTGGCCAGCTTGTTCGATTGATCTTTTAGCAATTTGAAGAGCTTTCTCGGTCTGTTCGTTGCGTTATCCAGTTAACTTCTAAAAAATTCTCTTTTTGAATTAAGAACGCTTTTATTGTATGCTTTTCTGGTCTTCCTTAACTGTGTTAGATGGTGGGATGATGGGTGTTGTCTCCACTTCCGTTCAGAAAGTCTGAGAATCCACCTTTCTTCATTCAGAGAACCGTTGAACCATGGATTTCTTTCCCTAATCTGTATTCTTCTAAATTTTAGCGGAGCTTTATTATCAATTAATTTCGACATCGTAAGATTGTAATGGTCCGTAAGATCACTGACATTTTCCATTTCAGAAGGCGAAATAAGTTCAATCTTGCACCGCGCTGACAGACTCTCCATGTTCAGGCCTTTAGTGTCTCTAACCCACTGCTTGGATTTGACTAATTGTGACACTGATTTCTTCTTTCTGTAAGGTATTCGAAAATTGATGATATGGTGATCTGACCAATAACAAGGTACAATTGAGATTGATTCCACCACGTTTTCTTTGGAGAAGATCCAATCTAAAATCGAGCGTTTACAATGAGTTGGAAGGGCACACGCTTGCCCTTAGCTCATGAACGGCTAGGAATTCTTTAAGAATATTGACCTGATTGTCCTTGAGGTCATTCCAATGCAGATTGAAGTCTCCAATGAAAATGTCATTGGAGTGAGGATCAGAATTTGCTGTAATGATTTCCATTAGCTGGTCTATGAAATTTATGTTTTTCCCTGGGGGGTGGTAGAACGCGTGTAATTTGTAGAGTTGATTGTCCATAGATCTTAATGAGAGCATGAGTTATTCACAAGATTCCATGGGGTCTGCGAGCCCTTTGGAGATGACTATGTCCGATCTGTGGATACAAGCCACCCCTCCACCCGTTTTGTTTAGCCTGTCCAGTCTTACAATGTTGTAGTTTGGGGGCACAAGTAAGTCAAGGCTTGGTGAAGAGGACTCTGTGAGCCACGATTCCGTTAGAATAGCCACGTCTATGTCATGGTTCAAGATTAGGTCTGCAATGTCAGCAGCATGTTTTACTGCTGAACGGCAATTAAGTAAAAGGCAAGAAATCGATTTAAGAGGGTTGTCTTGGTTAGTGTCCTGCCCCCTGGGATTCTCGTTATTTCTTTCAGGTTACCTGGGTTTAGCTTCCTGCCATTTAATTGAGTTGTTCTGTTAACATTAATTGGGACAACTGTAATTTTCTGATCAATTATCTTGGCGTTGAAAGTGGGTGTTGTTTCATAGGATAGTAGTAAGGACTGTGTTTCAATGTCCGTCAGGTATCTCAGAAACTTACGGGGACGATAAATCCTATTAGTCAGAGGCAGGGGGTCGAATTATGATGATTAGTGAGGAGTGTGTGAACTGAATTTTGGATGTGGATAGTTTTGGAGAGATAGCTTTCCGAGAGAATTAAAATATTCTTCATGTTCTTAATGGCATTTTGTAAGTCCATAGCTAATCTATCTGTCTGGGCAATGAGACTTTCTAACTTCTTATTCAAAGGGGGAGATAGATGAGGATTTTGTAGCTTGATCTCTGTACTGTGGAACGGTATGCTGGCTGTTTCAGGATCAACAGGCTTGTAGATAACATTAGTTCTATCTGTCATTTTTTCTTTAAACTGAAGGGCTAGCCCGGAATTATTAGGAGTATTGATCTTTATCCTCCTAAGGTTCTGGTCGATGGATGCTTCATCCCCAAGATCAGCTGTTCGAAAAGTTGTAAGGTTGTTTATTCCCGGCATGTGAAGAATGGACGGCACTCTAGAATATGCTTGGTTTAATTTTAGTGTATTAGTACTAACGGTTTTGTGAATGCCCAGTAACGGATTTGTGGCTCTGTGGCCTGGCCTTGATTTGTACTTGTACTGGGGGTAGATGGGTGCTGACAAGGTTGCTGACTCTTCTGATCACTAGTACTAGGGGTTGGTGCATGCTGACTATCCTGATTAGTACCACTTTCACTTATAGCCAGTGCACTCTGAGGGGAGTGGGTGATAGTGTTTGGCGTGCTGCCTTGGTGGTGGTTTAACTGAGGTATGTTATGAACATGATCTTTTAAGCTGGAAAAATAATCATCAAATACTTCAAGATCTTTGTTGAGTACTGTGCCATTTTTGTAGAATGTTATATTCAGTGTAGCCCTAGCATTTTTAGGAGGGTGTTATAAGCAACTTAGTGCCGTATGGGATGTTTTTTGACTCCTCAACGTATGGCAGGTTAGAGATCGCAGTGCACCATTTAGCCGGAGATCTGGTGAAGAAGGAATTAAGTCGTTAATGATGACCCCATTTTTAGAATTAAAGGAGGTCTTTGTTGTTGGATAAAGTTTTTTAAGAAGACGACTTTCTAGAACAAAAAACACCTAATCTAATATCTTTCAAAATATTACCATATTCAATGTCAGCTGCTTGCCGCATATTCCTGATTAATTCTTTGTATTACACATTTTATCAAATATTCATATTTCCTGTGCTTCCCAAAGAATTTCTAGTTTCATCATAGAGCAGTGTTTTTAACACAGGCTGAACCTTCACAGGTGTAAGTTGCAGTAGATCTCCAAAAACCATTAAATGTCTTACTCCAAATAGAACATCATAATCTATCCTCAGAACCTCTTGTATTCTCAAATATACAAAGGCAAGCATTAAGTTTGAGACCATGCTTACCTCATCGATGATTAAATGTCTTAACTTTTTTAACACTCTTGACACTTCATGACAATCTTCATTGGATAACCTATTCCAGTTTGCGGTCAAGTTCCAGAGGCAGCATTGAAAGTTGATGTAATGTAATACCTTTGATATTGTGTGCAGCTAATCCAGCGGGATGCTGTAACCACACATGATAAATTACAGTCTGACGTAATCTGTAGAAAAGCAGTAAGAACTTGCATCAAGAAACTTTTACCAGTACCAGCTTACCCACTGACATACAACAGTATAGGTTTAAATGTTGAGAATGCAAACTCTTTCTTGTCATGAAGCAATCCATGTTCAACTGTAACTTTCGCCTCTATATATATATTTTCATTTACTAATAATTTAGTTGTCCAACTAAAGCTGCCAAATCAATTGTATTCTGTCTTGCTTGCTCCATTGCAGTCTCATTTTCAATTGTTGGCTGTCCAAGTGGGTCCTGCCTTTGAGGACCTTAACTTTGGCTGCATTGTGAACTCTCCTTAGCTACCTCAGCAGCAATTGCATCTTCCTGTTTAATTTTATCATTCAACATTTTCAAGTAGCTTGGAAATGCTTAGCACTCAATGCCATTCTTTTCAACATTGAAAGAGTCTTCATAGCAATAAAACTCTCCTAGCAATTCAATTTCAGAACGCCAAGGTTTAAACAGGTGCAAAAGTGCCAAATAGAAAAATTATCTTTTCAGAAGTCTGGCAACTCAGTTTTCTATGGCTAATTAAACTGCCTTTGGTATGTCGCACCAAACACCCATTTCAACTAACTACTGCAAATGTACCTTTATCTACATTTTCTGTCACATTGTTTCTATATGAATAGAGCTGGCATACTTCATAAATACAACCATTTTCAAGATGTACATTCCTTTTTGGATAGCAAGTGACCAACATGTTTATTTTTGCAATGTCTGTATTGTCTGGCTCAAACTCTACAAGATATTGAATTTCTGGAAAAGATTTCAAGACTCTGTTTTGAGTTGATGCTAGGCCTAAACTCACCCAAACAATCCCTTGCGACTTAGAATATTAATTAGCAGACCTTAACCAAATACAACATTCACAGGACCCAATTTCTCTGTGTAAAAGCATCTTCAACGTGAAGCTGTACAATTGTTTTTGGTAGAGACTTTTCAGCAGAAATCTGTTCCCACACATCTTTCATCTCCGTCTTGTCCGATTTTGTTATGTATGAAGTAACATAAAGAGCAACAGCTATAGAGTTTTCTGCCACAAACTAAATATCCATACGGGCATTCCACATTCTCAAAATGACAGGATTGTAGTCATTAATACATTTCGAAGCCCCTGTTCTCCTGAGATTGTAGGTGTTTTTTGATGAATTACGAGTAAGTGCATGTTTCACTACAGACATAAAACTGTTCACTCTTCCTTTTGAAATAACAGGTCTTGGAAATCCAAAACGACATTTTGTGTAATGCTTTCCTTTTGCTCTGTATTCCCACGACAGTACTTTCCACTTCTACGTAATGGGAAACGCAGTACTTGTTGCTTTAGGCCTTTTTTCTTCAGTGCTTTTTGGAGTGCTACTTGCACCTCTTAGTTGGTACTCTTTTTGCCAAAAAACAGTTATTTCTCCAAGAGGTGGATTTTTTTTGTTGCAGATGAAGGACAGCATAACTTGAAATTGTGGTAAAAGTACCTGCAACCGTTTGCAGGATCCAAAGAGGAAGGTTCTCCTGGTGTCTTCAATTTGATACCTTTAATGTTAGAGTTTGCTTTGCTCAAAAACTCATGTAAATCATCCCATGCATTCTCTGCACAACTCAGTGTTACATGCAGCCATCTTGTTCTCCTCTAATTTGTCATAGCAATACGTGCACATGATCTGGCATGTCAGCAAATCAAAACGTTCCGCCACAAGTAAATACACTGCAAAATCTAGCCACTTTTCTCTGTTTTCTTCTTCAGTTTTTAAGCACATATCAACATTTCAAATGTAGCCTTTCTAGTGGATGCACCGACAACAAATACAAACTTAGGGCCTCATTACAATGGCAGTCGGGCCAACTGTCCGACCGCTGGATCCTGGAAACTTTTCCCTCCATATTACGATGCAACCACTGCTACAGCGGTGGTCGCATCTACAGCGATGCACATATCCCTGAATATGTTGCTGCAAATACATACAAAACTCACAGAAAACATGTGAATTGTACACATTTGCATGACATATACGGGGATATGCCTTGTGCACCATGTACCCCATTGCTGGAGTGTGGCTGAATGTGCATAGTCCAGTCAATGGTGATACATAATGTATGAGGACTTAACTGGATTCCGGCTGCCCACAGGATCGTAGTCATTGAGGTGCAGCTGCGCCGAGGTGTAGGGGGGACCTGGAACAAGGGATTCAGGGTGGAGACTGCTGGAGAGAAGCAGATTTGGGTGAGTATGCATCCCAAATCCTTCGTTTACGATGACTCGAGACGGCAGGTCAGACCGCCAGGTTCAGGTCGCCAGAAACCCACATCATAATCAGGACGATGGTCGGAGATCCTTGTACTGCCCTATGGCTGCTGTTCGCCTTCGACAGCTATCTCAGTGGTCGGAGAAAATCTGTCAGAGTCGGCGGTCTTTCAGCGGTTGGTCGGCGTAGGTGATGCATGCATCGTAATCCGGCGTTTGGACCGATCGCTTCCGATGAGACCACAGCAGTCCGACCTGCTCCGACAGTAACGCGGAAGCCGGTCCGACCGGCATCGTAATGAAGCCCATAGTTTGGTTTCTCCATAGAAACTGCATTAAACTTTGCTCCTTCTCATCTAAAGTTATCAGTACTAATATCAGTATTTTGCCCCTCTACACTTGAACATACCAACTCCTCATTTTAGCCAGACTGCACTTCAGGCCCAAAGAAATGTAAATTAATATCTTCACAAACTTTTTCAACCTGTGATACTGTACCATACAGAAGTGATTTGTTCATTTCTCCTAAACACAATGCAGGACTTTTTACAAAGTAAAGTCCTCTAACAAAATTTTGCCTTTTAAAATGATGAACAGCCAATTTCTCGAAAATGATGAAAAGTGCTTGCACACACTTTCCTTGATAGACATGCCAATGAGTGTCCTTGTACATTAGTGTATTTCCTCACTTTGCATGGATCTAATGCTTGCAATATTGCAGTTTTCCGCTTCACACTTCTATCTGAAAATTAATGTACAAAAGGTCCTAATATATCAATTGATTCCTAGCAAATACTACTGTAGTCTCATTTATACACATAGGCATGTCTCACCCCTTCCATGTACCTCTTCACCTATCTCTTCCTCTACTTTCTTTTCTAGGAATCAGTTCACTTTTTGCAATTGGAGTTTCTTCTTTTACCTCATAGCATCAGTTGTTTATCTGACTTAGTCCTTCTCCATTGTGAGTTGATTGTAAGCCTCACTTTTTATTTGAAATTTTTTCCATATGCATTTTTCCATATACTTTTTTAACAAACTTCTTAGTTCTCTTGCCAGCATCTCTCTTTTTTTCCAGTACGTTCTCCACATCTTGTACTTTTTTACTCTCACTTTGAAGCAGATAGTGCTGTCTTCTCTGGTTTTTTTCTCCTTTGTATCTTTCTTGGCATTGTGAATCCTCCTCTTTAAACACAAGTAAATATCTAAAAAGCAAATATAGAAAACATGTAACTTTATATTATATACTACTTGATTATATACGATAAGCAAATCAGTAACTGCATAAGTGGTTATGTCAGTTTGTAACAAGCTGTCTAAGTGTCTAAGTATAAGAGTATAAATCCGTATATAATTGGCTGTATGGGTGGGTAACTGGGTGTGTGACTGCTTGAGTAGATATGTGAGTAAGCATATTGGAGCCTCTATGGGTGTGTTATTGGATGTGTAATTTTCTGTGTGGATGTGTGCCTGAGTATATTAGTGACTATGTGGGTTCCTAAATGAATATATAAGTAGCTGCATGGATTGGTAACTGGCTGTGTTAGTGGGTATTTGGGTGGGTAACTCTGTATGCAAGTGGCACTGTTATTAGTGCATACATAACTGCTGTGTGGCTGTGTAAGTGGATGTGTAAGTGCCGTTCTCACCATCTGAATGGGTGTCTGAACGGCTGTACAGTTTTCTAAATCGGTATGTGAGTGGCTGTATATATGGATGGGTGACTTGGTGTATAACAGGGTGTATAACTGTGTATGTATCTGACTGTCTGACTGATGGGTACATGATTTGCTGTATAAATGTGGATGTGGCAGTGACAGTGCCTGTATGAGTGCGTAAATGACTTTGTAGGTGGATATATAGGTAACTAAATGTGTGTGTGTGAATGGCTTTATGGATGTGTGGCTCACTGTCTGGCTATATAAGTAGTGCTTTTGTGGGAGTGTAACTGGGTATATAAGTGCCTACCTGCCTGACTGTGTGTGGGTGCAAATTATATGCTATTAAATTGCATATTATAAGCAAGCACCCATATCTAATTTCAAACGCATTCATTCATACTGGCTTAATAAAATAACTATGGGCCTGATTCGATAAACTGAAGCAAAAATAGATTTTTGGGTCATATTTACTCGAAACTGGTGGAGCGCAGTGTTATACCAAAATTGGTAACACCGTGCTCCTTCAGTTTCAAAATGCAGGGATGCCCCGCATTTACAAGAGTGTGGCGCACCCCTGTGTTTCCCCTAGCTCTGGTGCTAAAGAAGCTGCCTAGCACCAGCGCAGGTAACCTTGTGCCATGTTGCAAGGGTGACTTCACTGCAGGGATGATACATGTGAAGGAACACCTGCACATAAACAATCCTTACAGGCGATTTGCTTTTTCTATGTGTGCTGCAGAAAGAGCAAAATACGAGGAGAAATGAAACATTTCTCCTCGTATCGCCTGCTTAAGACCAGGCATTCCCAGGCAATATTTTTGGCACTGCCCCATACCTTGTAAATGTGGGGCAGCGTCAAAATGCAGGTGCTATTAAGACCTTGTAAATAAGGCAAAGGACCTAATGCCACCAGAACATCCGAAAAAGTGACGTTCTTGTGGCGTTAACTCCATTATGTACAAGACGTGGAAGTCGCTTAACGATGCCTTGTAAATAAGGCGAAGGACTAAAGTTTTAGTCTTAAGTTTAACTGAGACCAAGGGGCATATTTACAAACAGTTAACGTCACCAGAACCTCACCTTTTCTGATGTTATGGTGGTGTTAACTCCTTGTAAATATGCCCCTTGGTCTCAGTTGAACTTAAAACTAAAACTTAAGTTTAACTGAGACAAAAGTCTAACTTTACTACTCGTAAGTGCCCTTTGTGGATACCGAAAGTCATAAAGTTAGACTTTCGTCTCAGTTTACCTTTGATTTTCAGTATAGCAATTCCTCATGCTTCTTTGCTGCTCACTATATTTTTAGTTAATGTTATAATCTCACCTCCCTTCTATTTTGCTTTATACTATAGTGTCAACAAGCTACATATTTTCTTTCAGCTTATATTCACTCATAAGTTTTTTTAGCATACTTTTTTTTATAGTACAACCTAACTAACATACCGGTAAAATCTCTTTGTTGTTCTCCAACATTTATGTCAATATCTGATATCTGTTTTCCAGTGCAAATCTCAAGTCAGAAATTTCTCAATTCTCTAACACTTTTAGTACGAAAGTACAATTAATGGCTACCCTTCCCACTGTCCTCTCACTGATACCCCTGTACTTAGCAAATTACAGAGTTCCTTTAATCTTTTATTTTTGTTATACCACTCCTAAATGGCCACTATTATTTAACCCTTTCCATGTTTCCTGTAAAGAAGACCAATTTGATAGTTTTCTGTGGCACCGCTAATCTACTGTGGCCCTCAGCGCGGCCCCCATATAAATCTGTTGCAGATCCATGGATGCACTTAACAATCTGCTGTTAATGCTTTGCATTTATATTTTTGTTCTAAAATATAACCTATTATAACATACACTCCCTACTGAAAAATGTATTTACACCATTCTGCTTTTCAGTTTCATACTGAACCCTCTTTTGTTCCCTTTCCCCACACACTTTTAGCTCCGTTTTCATAGTAACCATATTTCCAATAGTCTCTGCCTACCAGTAGGTGAAAAGTTCACAAGACTTTCTCTAAACAGCATACTAGTGTCACATCAAATGTGGCAGGATTGGTTGACAGTTAGCAATTCCAAGCATATCCCAAACAACACAACCTCTTTTAATATTTAAAAACCAATCACAGGGGTAGCTACTTTATTGTTAAAGTCACTACCTAATTTTAGATCCCTGCACATCTCCACCATCTAATCAAATATGCTCTGTTAGAAATGGGATCTCTAGTTGGCAAGGGCTTGCACCTTTGTCCAAGTAGGGACCCTTCTTCCTAGTCAGGGTAAGGGTGTTACACTCGTGAAGTAACCCCTGCTCACCCTCGTGGTAGCTTGGCACGAGCAGTCAGGCTTAATTCAGAGGCAGTGTGTAAAGCATTTGCACATAACCAGCAGTAATACAGTGTAAGCACTACAAACGGACACCACACCAGTTTAGAAAAATAACCAATATTTTATATACTCAAGACAAGACCAATTATGACAAAAATCCACAATACTATACTTTACTGAATGAATGCTTGATACGTTAACTTCTTCTTTGCAGGAATAGCACAAAAGCAAAGTTCGTACGAGTCGGTAGCTCCGTCCGAGCCTACCGTGATGCTGAAAACCACAGAGTCTAACAGTTCCAGCCGACCGCGTCGATACGGGCCAGCAGAGTCGTGAACAGACTCGGTTACAGTACCTTTCTCGTTGGTGGCTGGTACGGAGTGTACGAGCCGGTCGGCGTTCATCGCGGTTGCGGTGCAAGACGGAGCGATGCAAGGTGCGGTGTCCTCGATGCGGTGCAGGCAGCGGCTCGATGAGCGTCGTGCAGACGGAGTCGGTGAGTCCAAGGCGTGCGATGCAGGGTGAGACGATGCTCGATGCGGTGCTGACAGGTTGCGATGCAGGCGACCTAGCCGGAGTGCGGGAGCTGGCGTCGGACTGCGGTGCGAGTCGGAGCGGTGCGTCGCAGACGTGCGAGCGGTGCCCCAAATGCGGTGCGGTCACGACTCTTGAGCCAGTTGCAGCGACCGCGTCGGTCGGGTCCGGTTGGTTTAGTGAAGCGACTGCGATGCGAACTGCGGTGCCCACAGGTCACGGTGCAAGCAGCGGCTCGATGTTGGCGGCGTCGGACGTCGCCCACGGTGAGACCAGGGTTGCGATGCGAAGCGGGGCGATGCGAACAGGTCACCGGCCAGGGATGGATTCGGGTGACGGAGTCGGTTGCGGTTCCCTTCCTCTGTGGCAACTGAAACAGAAGCGGTACCCAGAGGCTTGTGAAGTCTTTGCAGTCCCTGAGACTTCTTAACAGGAGGCCAGCTCGGTTCCAGGCCCTTGGAGATACTCAGCACAAGTTTGTAGAAAGTTCAGTCCAGTCCTTTCACTGCCCAAGGCAGAAGCAGCAGCTGCAGGCCAACCCAACAAAGCAACAACACAGCAAAGGGGCAGTACTCCTCCTGGCAGCTCTTCCAGCTCTTCGTCTTGGCAGGTTCCTTGATTCCAGCAAGATCTAAATTCATGGGGTCAGGGCCCCAATATTTATATCCCAAATTCCTTTGTTCTCTGAAGGCAGAGAGGCCTTTGCCTAGTCCAAACCAGTTCTGGAGCACTTTGTTGACAAGTCTCCGTCCCTTCTTTCAGTGAGAAGGCCAGGGACATCAGACGCACCACAGGAGGTGGAGCCAGCATTGTGGAGGGAAGGCACTGTCCTATTCAGGGCCCAGGTGCGACCCCTCCCACCCATCTACATGTAGATCTTGCTATTCAGCCCTGTGCTGACTCACCCTGTCTCCTGGCATCCCCCAGCCCCTGTCACTCATACTCCAGACAAGGAATACACAACCTCGCAGAGGCAGGCTTGGATGGTTAGACAAGAAAATACCCACTTTCTAAAAGTGGTATTTTCAAACACAGAATGTTAAAACCAACTTCACTAAAAGCTGCATTTTATCATTCTGAGTCCAGGCATACTAAACTCGAATTTCTACCATGTTCCCGGGGTCAGTTAGGATTATAAGCTGTAATAATCAAAACTGCCCGTTCTGGCCTAGGGGGAACAGGTAGCCTTGCAATAGTGAAAAACGAACTAGGCTGTAATTCACTATCAGGACATGCCGCACACACCCGGGCATGTCCTACCTTTCGCATACACCGCACCCTGCCCACAGGGGTACCTTGGGCCTACCTTAGGGGTGACTAACATGTAGCAAAGGGAAGGTTTAGGGACTTGCAAGTGTGTGCACTTGCCAAGTCGACTATGGCAGCCCCAGGCTGCGCACAGGCTCTGCGTTGGCAGGCCCGAGTTACACTTTACGGGCTGTTTGCGTGGGTGGCACAATCCAGTGCTGCAGCCCACCAACAGCATTTGGTCTATAGGCCCTGGCACTCGCAGTGCACTTTACAAGGGACTGACAGATAAACCAAATAGGCCAATCATGGAAACACCAATCCATAACACATTTTATACAGGAGCACTTGCACTTTCCCACTGGACCGCAGTGAGGAAAGTGCGCAGAATCATTACACCAGCAAAAACAGAGTCAAAACCGGGAGGTCAGAAAGCAAAAAGTCAGGGGAAACACGCCAAAAGATGCCAAGTCTAACACATGTCCCCTCCAGCTGAAAGTAGGGAGAACTACCCAACCCCATTGGAGTTCTCTTCACTAAGGCGGAAGAACCTGGACAGACCATCTGCGTTGGCGTGTTCTGTACCAGGACGGTGTTCCACCGTAAAGTCCATTCCCTGTAGGGAGATGGACCACCTCAGCAGTTTTGGATTCTCACCCCTCATTTGCATCAACCATCTGAGGGGCCTGTGGTCTGTCTGAACCCGAAAGTGAGTCCCAAACAGGTATGGTCTCAACTTCTTCAGTGCCCAGACCACAGCAAAGCTTCCCTTTCTATGGCACTCCACCTCTGTTCCCTGGGAAGTAGTCTCCTGCTAAGGAAGACTACAGGCTGATCCAGGCCCTCTTCGTTCAGTTGTGAGAGCACCGCTCCCACACCATGCTCTGAAGCGTCAGTCTGCACGACAAATTCCTTGGAGAAGTCAGGTGCCTTGAGCACGGGCGCCGTGCACATGGCTGCCTTCAGGGCATCAAAAGCTTTCTGGCAGGACTCAGTCCAGATCACTTTCCTGGGCTGCCTCTTAGAGGGTCAGCTCTGTTAAGGGGGCAACGATGGTGCCATAGCCCTTAACAAATCTCCTATAATAGCCGGTGAGACCTAAGAAGGCTCTCACCTCTGTCTGGGTCTTGGGGGCTCCCAAGCCAGAATGGTGTCAATCTTGGGTTGTAGGGGCGCCACCTGGCCGCTCCTACCTGGTGTCCCAAGTACACCACAGAACCCTGCCCGATCTGGCACTTACTGGCCTTGATCGTGAGGCCTGCACCTTGCAGAGCCCTCAACACTTTCTCAAGGTGCTGTAAATGTTCTTCCCAGCTGGAACTGAACACAGCAATGTCATCCAGGTAGGCGGCACTGAAATCCTCCAGCCCAGCCAACACCTGATTGACCAACCTCTGAAAGGTGGCAGGGGCATTCTTCAACCCAAAGGGCATCACCCGGAATTGGTAATGACCTTCTGGGGTTGAGAATGCTGATCTCTCCTTGGCCCCATCGGTTAAGGCAATCTGCCAGTACCCAGACGTCAAATCAAACGTGCTGAGGAACCGGGCAGCTCCCAACCGATCAATGAGCTCATCAGCTCTGGGGATGGGGTGCGCGCAAGTCCTGGTGACGGCATTGAGCCCACGGTAGTCCACACAAAACCGGAGTTCTGGAGTGGCACCGGGCGCCGCAGCCTTTGGGACCAAGACCACTGGGCTGGCCCAAGGACTGTGGGAGGGCTCAATCACCCCTAACGCCAACATCTTAGAGACCTCCTCCTTGATGCTGGCTCTGACCCGGTCAGTCAACCTGTAAATCTTGTGCTTCACAGGATGGCTGTCACCGGTGTCCACGTCATGGGTACACCAGTGATTAACACCGGGGGTCAGAGAGAACAGTGGGGCAACTGTCCCAACAACTGGCGACAGTCCCCCTGCTGCTCCTGAGTCAGAGTAGGGGAGAGGATCACACCCTCTACTGACCCATCATGCTCCTTGGTAGACAGGAGGTCAGGGAGAGGCTCGCTCTCCTCTTCCACCCCATCATCTGTCGCCAAGAGCATACTCACTGGACCTCTCGAAGTGGGGCTTGAGCGGTTCACGTGAAGGACCCTCAAAGGGTTCCTTGGAGCCTGCAAATCCACCAGGTAGGTGACGTCACTTTGCGCTCCTTTACCTCATATGGCCCAGTCCACTTGTCCTGCAAGGCACAAGGTGCCACTGGGGCCATGACCCACACTTTTTGCCCAGGTTGAGAAGTCGACCAGAGTGGCATTCTGGTCATACCATCTCTTCATTTCTTCCTGGCTTGCTTCTAGGTTCGCCTGAGCGAGTTTCCTGAAGCGGGCAGTTTGGTTTCTAAAGGCCAGCATGTAGCTAAATACATCCTGGGGAGTTTTCCTGGGAGCTGCCTCCCAGCCTTCCTTTACCAAACTCAGAGGTCCTCTGACAGGGTGGCCATACAGGAGCTCAAAGGGGCTATACCCAAGAGACTTCTGAGGCACCTCCCTGTATGCAAAGAGTAGGCATGGCAAGAGGACGTCCCACTTACGCCTCATGGGTTCTGTTAGACCCTTGATCATGCCTTTCAAGGTCTGGTTGAATCTCTCCACCAGACCGTTTCCTTGTGGGTGGTAAGGAGTGGTGAACTTGTAGGTTACACCACACTCCTTCCACAGGGATGTCATATACTTCGATATGAAATTGGTCCCCCTATCGGAAACCACCTCTCTGGGGAATCCCACACGGGAAAAAGATCCCCACTAACGCCCGGCCCACCACTGGCGCCGTCGTTGTCCTGAGAGGGATTGCCTCCGGGTACTGGGTGGCATGGTCCACCAAGACCAGGATGTACCTGTTGCCCATGGCTGTCTTGGGATCCAGTGGCCCCACTATATCCATCCCTACCCTTTCAAAGGGTGTACCAACAACAGGAAAAGGTTGGAGAGGAGCTTTGACCTTCCTCCCACTCTTACCACTTGCCTGGCAAGTTTGGCAAGACCTACAGTGTGCATCTGACTGCCTTCGCATTTGGGGCCAAAGAAGTGGGTGACAAGCCTGTCAAAGGTCTTGTCCTGCCCCAAATGTCCTGCCAAAGGCACGTCATGAGCCAGACCCAGTAGGGAAGGTCCTGGGCGCTGGGGTACCACCAGCACACGGGCTGACCCAGGCTCAGCAACCTTAGGCTCACTGTATAGGAGACCACTCTCCCAGTAGATCAGATGTGACCCGGACTGATTACCAGCTGCCTGGTCTGCAGCCTGCCGCCGCAGACCCTCCAGAGTAGGGCACTCGTTCTGCTCCCTGCAGAACTCCTCCTGGTGGGACCCCCTTCTTGCTGCCAATGGGTCAGCTCAGAGATGTCTCCCAGTTCGGCTACCTGCTCCCCTGTAGGCACCGGGGCGTCCCCTCGAGGTCCGCCTCCTCCCGGTCCGTGGGAACTTCGGGGCCGGTTTCCCGCGCCCCCTGCCCTTTCTCTTGGCAGGGACTTGGGCCACTGTTTCAGGCTCCAAGTCCTCTTGATCACCCTTCCTGGCTGCCATTGACCGAGTAGACACGCATGCCCACTCTGGCAACCCAAGCATCTCCAAGTGAGACCTGAGCTCAACCTCCTTCCATGAGGACTGCTCCAGGTCGTTTCCTAGCAGACAATCTACAGGCATGGTAGGGCTCACAACCACCCTCAAGGGACCTGAGACCCCCATTCAAAGGGAACCTGCGCCACCATACACTGGCGCTCAGAGTTGTCGACAGCAACTACTTGGTGGAATGCTCCTGGGACTACTTGCTTCTCAGACACCAGGTGACACCGGACTGAGGTCACACTGGCTCCAGTATCTCTGAGAGCCTCTACCCTGTTCCCATTAATGGTCACCCAGGTGCTATATTTCTTTGTGTTAGGGGGCACCTGGTTTCCTGGGACCATCTCACTGTCCCCTAGTGAGACAAGGGTCATTTCTGCGGGATCCCACCCTCCTGTGGGCACCCCTCCTCCCCAAGCGCTACACTAGCCAACACTTTGGACTGTCCACCGGTGGGTGGCTGTGTCCCCTTCGGGCACTTGGGGTCCCCCTTAAAGTGACCTACCTGGTCACATGCATAACACTTGCGGGGGCCGGTCTCAACAGGCTTCCCTGTAGAGACCCCTTTCTTCTTATCACCGGGGGGCTGGGAACCTTTACCCTGGGTACTAGTTTGGGGCCCTTTAGAGAACTCCTGTGCTTTACCCTTGTCCCCCCCACCTTTCTGCGGGGGACCCTGCCCACCTTTGGCTGAGTCTCCCCCAAACGCTTTCTTGTGGACCCTGGTACTCACCCAGCGGTCCGCTTCCATAGCAAGCTTCCTGGGGTCAGTTAGCTTACTATCAACTAGGTGCTGGCGCAGATCTGCAAAACATAGACTAGACAAGTGCTCCCATGCAATCAAGTTGTAGAGCCCCTGAAAATCTGTTACACTACTGCCCTTCACCCAACCATCCAGAGACCTGCAGAACACATCCACACATTCCAACCAAGTGTTGGCATCAGACTTCTTACTGGACCTGAACTGATCCCTGTACTTTTCAGGAGTAAGACCATACTTCGTGAGAAGGGCATCCTTCATGTCAGCATAGGTGAGGTGATACCCCTTACCCAAAGCTATCAGAGCATCCCTTGCTTCTTCCGGGAAAAGTGGCCACAATCCTGCTCCCCAATTCTCCTCAGGGACCCCATTCATGAGTATGGCTGCCTCATAACCCTGAAACCACCTTTGTATGTCATCCCCCTTCTTGAACTCCTTGCCTACGTTCTTGGGAATGTGCACAATCCTGTCTGCCTTTCTGGACGAATTGCTGCCACCATCTGAGCCTGACTTACTCCTAAGTTCTAGCTCCTTCAGTTCTCTCTCATGCTCTAAGAGCATCTTCCTCTCCTCTATGGCCAATCTCTTCTCCTCCCGCTCACTCTCCAGCCTGAGCTTCTGCAGCTCAAACTGCCTTGCCTGCCGCCTGTCCTCCAGCTCCTCTGGGGACAGACTGCTGCTGCCTGACCTGGCGGGTTCCCCCTACCCAAAGCACATCCACCCTGGAAATAGGCTCCTCCACCTCCTCACTGAGATTACCAGGCTGCCCAGTGGCATGTCTGGCTGCTACCCAGGCCCTCAGCGCCTTTTGTAGCTCCTCCTTCCTTGTGAGGCCTTTAATTTGGACTTTCAGGTTTTTACAAATCGCTCGTAATTCCTTTACGGCGTAGGATTCCAACCTATCCTCCTCAAAGATAACTTCCAGAGATGCAATGGATGATGCAGTTGATTCAGGCATGACAAAAGTAGTGAGTTGAAACTGGCAAGATCAAAAATAGGCCAAAAGAAAAAGAACCAGTATGTGGTACGTAATGGTCTGCGATATGGTAGTAGTGCACACCAATCACTGTAAGTCAAGTGCAAACACAAGTCCTATCCTCACCGCTGACAACCAATGTTAGAAATGGGATCTCTAGTTGGCAAGGGCTTGCACCTTTGTCCAAGTAGGGACCCTTCTTCCTAGTCAGGGTAAGGGTGTTACACTCGTGAAGTAACCCCTGCTCACCCTTGTGGTAGCTTGGCACGAGCAGTCAGGCTTAATTCAGAGGCAGTGTGTAAAGCATTTGCACATGACCAACAGTAATACAGTGTAAGCACTACAAACGGACACCACACCAGTTTAGAAAAATAACCAATATTTTATATACTCAAGACAAGACCAATTACGACAAAAATCCACAATACTATACTTTACGAATGAATGCTTGATACGTTAACTTCTTCTTTGCAGGAATAGCACAAAAGCAAAGTTCGTACGAGTCGGTAGCTCCGTCCGAGCCTACCGTGATGCTGAAAACCACAGAGTCTAACAGTTCAGCCGACCGCGTCGATACGGGCCAGCAGAGTGCGGGAGCTGGCGTCGGACAGCGGTGCGATTCGGAGCGGTGCGTCGCAGACGTGCGAGCGGTGCCCCAAATGCGGTGCGGTCACGACTCTTGAGCCAGTTGCAGCGACCGCGTCGGTCGGGTCCGGTTGGTTCAGTGAAGCGATGCGATGCGAACTGCGGTGCCCACAGGTCACGGTGCAAGCAGCGGCTCGATGTTGGCGGCGTCGGACGTCGCCCACGGTGAGACCAGGGTTGCGGTGCGAGCGAGCGATGCGGTCTGCGGTGCAAACAGGTCACCGGCCAGGGATGGATTCGGGTGACGGAGTCGGTTGCGGTTCCCTTCCTCTGTGGCAACTGAAACAGCGTTCCAGAAGCTGGTACCCAGAGGCTTGTGAAGTCTTTGCAGTCCCTGAGACTTCTTAACAGGAGGCCAGCTCGGTTCCAGGCCCTTGGAGATACTCAGCACAAGTTTGTAGAAAGTTCAGTCCAGTCCTTTCACTGCCCAAGGCAGAAGCAGCAGCTGCAGGCCAACCCAACAAAGCAACAACACAGCAAAGGGGCAGTACTCCTCCTGGCAGCTCTTCCAGCTCTTCGTCTTGGCAGGTTCCTTGATTCCAGCGAGATCTAAATTCATGGGGTCAGGGCCCCAATATTTATATCCCAAATTCCTTTGTTCTCTGAAGGCAGAGAGGCCTTTGCCTAGTCCAAACCAGTTCTGGAGCACTTTGTTGACAAGTCTCCGTCCCTTCTTTCAGTGAGTAGGCCAGGGACATCAGACGCACCACAGGAGGTGGAGCCAGCATTGTGGAGGGAAGGCACTGTCCTATTCAGGGCCCAGGTGCGACCCCTCCCACCCATCTACATGTAGATCTTGCTATTCAGTCCTGTGCTGACTCACCCTGTCTCCTGGCATCCCCCAGCCCCTGTCACTCATACTCCAGACAAGGAATACACAACCTCGCAGAGGCAGGCTTGGATGGTTAGACAAGAAAATACCCACTTTCTAAAAGTGGTATTTTCAAACACAGAATGTTAAAACCAACTTCACTAAAAGCTGCATTTTATCATTCTGAGTCCAGGCATACTAAACTCGAATTTCTACCATGTTCCCGGGGTCAGTTAGGATTATAAGCTGTAAAAATCAAAACTGCCCGTTCTGGCCTAGGGGGAACAGGTAGCCTTGCAATAGTGAAAAACGAACTAGGCTGTAATTCACTATCAGGACATGCACGCACACACCCGGGCATGTCCTGCCTTTCGCATACACCGCACCCTGCCCACAGGGGTACCTTGGGCCTACCTTAGGGGTGACTAACATGTAGCAAAGGGAAGGTTTAGGGACTTGCAAGTGTGTGCACTTGCCAAGTCGACATGGCAGCCCCAGGCTGCGCACAGGCTCTGCGTTGGCAGGCCCGAGTTACACTTTACGGGCTGTTTGCGTGGGTGGCACAATCCAGTGCTGCAGCCCACCAACAGCATTTGGTCTATAGGCCCTGGCACTCGCAGTGCACTTTACAAGGGACTGACAGATAAACCAAATAGGCCAATCATGGAAACACCAATCCATAACACATTTTATACAGGAGCACTTGCACTTTCCCACTGGACCGCAGTGAGGAAAGTGCGCAGAATCATTACACCAGCAAAAACAGAGTCAAAACCGGGAGGTCAGAAAGCAAAAAGTCAGGGGAAACACGCCAAAAGATGCCAAGTCTAACATGCTCTTTTATATTTTACTTGCTGTCCTTCTTTTTAGCTGCCTTTCATCTTCAAAACTGCCTCATTCTGCTGACGCCTTTTCTTGTGTACTACTCCTGCTTGTCTCCAAAATTATCAGAGTGTAGATTGTGGGCCATAGTTTTCTGCTTTGGGCCAGAGGGAGTGCTAGAAAAAGTGGTATTGACAAGGACCTAGGTTTACCTAATGTAGACATTACGTGGGTTGGCCAGAGGATTAAAGTGGCATCAATTGCTGCCTTTGGTTGAAAGCATTGTGTATTGCCAACCTCCAGACCTCATGATTGTGCACTGTGGTGGCAATGACCTAGGCACAATTACTGGGGTAGGACTGGAAATCCTAATGAAGGATACCTTTGCTAAATGAATGACACTTTTCCCACATACTGCCTTGGTGTTCTCTAACATTTGTCAAAGACAGAAGGTGGCAGTGGTCAACCGAATTTTGTCAACAGATAGAGAAATCCAGGAAACGTAAATAAAACTGTTTCTGCATTCCACAGTAACCACAACATGAACTCTCTAAATCATAACAACCTACGCTTCGTTATGGACGGAATATATCAAAAATACGGAGTCCATTTCACAGACGGAGGCAACAGGGTGTTCCTCATCAACATAAAAGACTTCATCCTGTTCTATGTGTAATTATCATCTACACATTATAAACACAAAGGCTCTTTTCAGTGCCGACCCTTTTCCCAAACACTGGCCCTTTTTGTTTTCAAATCCTTTTTTAAAATTTCTTACTCAAATCCCTGGATCCGCAGTTGATCCCCGGAGAAATACGGGGTCTGCAGGCTATATTGCAGGTAGCTCAACGATGAATCCACGGATCTTCCATCCAAGGGGGTATTGAAAAAACCATACTGGGTGTTTACATTACTCAGGGAGGAGCAAAATGTTGTAGGTACTTCTCTGAAGGGAACTTTTTGAATTTCAAATCTGTTCATGGCTAGAGAAGTACTGAGATCTGATCAGAGTTCTGCTAGATAGAACAATATACAATGAATAGGTACGCTTCCTTTGAAGTCATTTACTGCCAAAAGGTCGGGATCTGATTCTTCTAGTTGCCCTTTTTGCACTGACCAAACTGAGTCTGTGCCGCATGTGTTGTTTGCATGTCCTGCATATGCCCAGCCATGATCTGCATGGCTGGCACCCATTTGCAGACAACTGAGCACAACCAGCCATTGTGTTGCTTTAAGGTTACTGAGAACAGATTCCTCTACATTATATGCCTGTGCAGTAGAAAATATTTTGGGTTTGATGTGGGCGAAAAGAAGAAGTGCCATTAACTGATTTTGTTTTTAATCTTCAATTTTCTTTATGTGACATATCGGTACGTGGTTTTATATTATTTCTGTTAATTGCATGTGAGCATTTTTTTAGGTTTTTCATAGATCTTATGCTGTGATATGTTCTCACCTATAATGAGCTGTATTTTTAGTTGTATATTTATTGCATTTTATTGCAAACCTTTATGGCTCTACCAAAATAAAGTATGTTTGATTGATTGAATGAACTATCAACAAAATAGTCACAGGGCTGTGTGGGTCTGTGAGTGGCTGTGTGAATGGCTGTGTGGGTCTGTGAGTGGCTGTGTGAGTGGGTGTGAGATAAGGTGTGTGAGTGGCTGTGTGGATGTTTGAGTGGATGCATGGGTGTATGAATGGGTGTGTGAGTGGCTGCATGGGTGTGTGAGTGGGTATGTGAGTGGGTATGTGAGTGGATGTGTAAGTGGATGTGTGGTCTGTGAGTGGGAATGTAAGTGGTTTTGTGGGTGTGTGAGTAGGTGACTGAGTGTTTTGTGGGTCTGTGAGTAGGTATGTGAGTGGCTGTGTAGGTCTGTGAGATGGTGTATGAGTGGTTCTGTGGGTCTGTCAGTGGGTGTGTGAGGGGCTGTGTGGGTGTGTGAGTGGCTGTCTGGGTGTGTGAGGGTGTGTGTGAGTGTGTGTTTGAGTGTGTGTTTGAGTCTATGAGTGGGTGTGTGAGAGAATTTGTGGGTGTGTGAGTGTGTGGGTGTGGCTGTATGGGTGTGTGACTGGTTGTGTGGTTGTTTAAGTGGTTGTGTGAACGTTTGTGTGAATAGGTGTGCAAGTAGCTGTGTGGGTATGTGAGTAGGTATATGAGTGGCTGTATGGGTTTGTGAGTAGCTGTGTGGGTCTGTAAGTGGCTATGTGGGTGTGTGAGTGGGTGTATGAGTGGCTGTATGGTTGTGTGAGTGAGTGTGTGCAGGGCTGTATGGGTCTGTGAGTAGGTGTGTAACTGATTTTGTGGGTGTGTCAATGGGTGTGTGAGTGGCTCTATGGGTCTGTGAGTAGGTATGTGAGTGGTTTTGTGGGTCTTTGAGTGGGTGTGTGAGTGGCTGTGCGAGTCTGTGAGTGGGCGTGTGCGTGGTAGTATAGGGGAGTGAGAGAGTATGTGAGAGTATGTGAGTGGGTGTAATTTTTTAATTGGGGTGTGGATCTGCAGATCTGTCGCGGATACACAGGGACCCCACTGAGTGCCGTGGCAGATCTGCGGATCCTGGTGCATGTAAAAAACATTTTTGGGCAATTTCTTGCCCATGAAGGATCCCTCACCGATCCCTCTATCAGACCTATGGGGTCAGGGTACCTCTACCCTGAAACTTTCATTCATTTTTATCTCTTATTTTCCCCCGGGGACCAAGTCCCAATATAGAAAATGGTGGCCTCTTTCCTTTTAGGTTGGATCTACTTTCAAGTGATAGTTAGGACCTAGCTTCCATAGGAAAAGCTTTTTTTTTGTTTTGGTAATAACTTTGGCACTGTTTGATGAATACTCACAACATTTTTAAAACTAGTTTGGCACTCATTTCAGCTGCCATCTGGAAAGTTTCAGGGTGATTTGGCAAGCGAAGGCCGAAAAAGGGGTGGACCCCAAACACCTTTTCCATATACAATTTCTCGCAGGGATTTTGAACACATCTACAGCCTGAACCGCTGAACTGAATAACACCAAATCGACTCAGCGGAGTTCAAGTTGTTTTTTCTTTTAAAAAATGTTTTATTCTCACTCGTCATCTTATGGCGATGGCCCCCCACCCGCCCCACCACTCCTACCTGCACTGGTGTGGCTGATTTAGACAAAGAGAAGCAATAAAAAAAGACAAAAAGGACACTCCAGTTCTCTGTGGGTTTTGTTTTTTTCCTCCTTTTCACGGTTTAGAAAAGGGGTTCTGCTGTCTTTCCCTCCCACAAACCGGTGTTGGTGACGGATAATTATAGACAGGATCTACAAACCATACTTACCGCTCACTGTCTCTTTTATATCGAGAACATCCCAGGGGGAGATGCAGCCACGCCTGATGTCCTAAAAGAGAGAAAGAAAATAAAGAAGAACTCCATTACTTATGGGAAGCTTAAGTGGATTACCGGTCCTGTCTATTGTACTATCAAACCCATATAAATAAAAGACACCATTGCGAAACCAGACAAGCCTCCTAGCCTTTACCTCCGGCCCAGTATCCTAAAAGTACCACAGTGAAGTATTTGACATACGCTTAAATGTAAATCACAACACAGGGACCTATTCATGAAAAAGCAGTAAATCTGCACCTGAAGATGTACTTCTACATGCAGATGCATATTTACTACTTTTTGACTTTAATCAATTCCTTTTTAAATCAGCATGGAAACCTGTGCCTGGTGTAGGTTTCCATGTGCATCCCATTGGAAATCATGTGATTCTAGACTTTTGTTTCCATTACCTCTGTATGCAGTTCTCTGTGGCACATCGTAGTAGGTCGAAAATTCCAATAAACATCCATGTTTGTGGGCGTTGCCAAACTTTCAAGGCAAGTCATACATTGTAAAGCACACTGTCCAACCCTTGTAGTTGATCTATGACCATAAAGATCTCATTTGTAGTGGAGATCTCCGCACCTGGAAATAAGCCTACACCTGCCAGGAATCTCTTTCTGAATTCCTGCCAGGTGTAGAAATTGCAAATTTGGTTGTAAACTAAAGGTTATTACCAAATCTTCCTTTGTGAATATGGCTCATCATGTTTATACGCTTGGCAAAGAAAGTTTAAAAAACTTGGAGACACCTCTCTCTTCCAGGGGTTTTCCCAGAGGCATGTCTATCAAGTAGTAGTGGAAAACAATCATTTTAATTTATAAGTGCTATTTTACACCTACATTATTATCTTCAAATAAAACATTGTCTTTGTAGGTGTCAAGTGCATTCCCCACTGTGTGCGGCCTCCTGAAGCATGAAAAAACTTCCAAATATGAAGGAAAATTTCAGAAGTACATTCATCCTGAAGGAAACAGTTTATGAATATGTTATTGTGAGGAAAGTGCTATATTATATGGTGTGGTTGTGTGACCTTACCATGTCATAAAGGCACAAAGCCATATAAGGTCAATTCACGTTCATTGAAAAACCTTAGCTCAGCCCTGGGTATCTGTGGCTCTGAGCAGTCAGGCTTTATCAAAAGAACAAGTGTAAAGCATTAAGAAGCACCAACACAGTTGAATAAAGAGAAAATGCAATGCAATAAACATCTGTCACTAAATTATGAAAATAGGTTGTATTTTTATCTTTAAAAAGACACCGTAATAAAAAACATCCCCTGGAGGGTTCGGAGATATGAATTTTTAAAGGAAAAGTAAATTACAGATTTTCACTTTGCGCAATAAATCATTGCAATCTACTGCAGGTTGTGGTTTAGTGTTAGCCACAAAATACAACTCGAAACTGGTTATAAAGGCACATTTGTGGTGACCAACTCCATCAGGGAGCCAGTCACTGGGAACAATAAGGTTGAGTTAAACTGTTACCTCATAGAAGACTCCAGTCCAGTTCCAAGTTCCAAGGGTGAACCAACATCAACTTTAATGGAGTTGTCCTGATGCAAGGGATACAGGATGCTGAAGGTGCTCAAGGATGATGAGGATGCTGAAGCAGTGTAAGGGGTCTTCCTGTGGCCACCCCTCAGTCCACGGACATGGTGGGGTGACTTTGGCCGCAGGAGTCAATGTCCCTCAAAGTCTGGGCAAAGTCCAGCTAAATACCAGTTGCCACTAGACTTGGGTTACAGAAAAACCAGTGGTTCCCTTTAACTGGTGGTGACTTCCTTGCCGGGTGACCAAACTACACTCCCATGACTCTCCCAGGTCCAACAGACTTGGGTGAAACTTTTGAGGGTTGGAACTCAGTCTCCCAGGCTGCCCTTCAGCAGTCAGTGGCAGTCAGTCATTCTTGGCTACCAATTCACCAAGGCAAGCTTCTTCAGCTTTTGTGGCCCTGTAGATGTAACAGGGAGTCAGCCAACTGACTCTTGGAGTCACCTTTTCTGTATGGGACCTGGGGCCAACTTTTCCTAAAGCAAGGCACCACAGCCACAGTACAGCCTTTGGTGCAGCCTCTCTTTGCCAAGTCCATTGAACACTAGGGAAATCCTTCTTCAATCCTCACCCCAGTACAGACTTGATCTGAGGTCTGGGTGTCACTTTAATGCTCAGGTTGTGCCCTCAGAAGATGAGGCGACTACAAGCAAATGGGCTGCCAGCCAAAGACAACATTGGGGACACTTGAGTTCACAGCATGTTGTTCAAACACTTGCTGGTAGAAGTAGCATGTTGCCAAAATGCATTACTTAAAACCAACTTTGAGAAATGCAATCCAACTACATCTCTAGGAATGTATCAATCAAATAATCTGCCCACCAGGCTTGTATTCCATACCACTAAGTGATGATTACCATATTGCCAAACATGCTATCCAACAACTGGCACTGGAATTGCATTTAGTACCATGTTGCCAATATTCATCCCCATGACTCCGCCAGGACCATGTCAAGTCTTGCCCCAGATATTATTGGCTGAGTAGACACACTGTGCTCCATCCTGAGTTGGCAAACAAAGTGCTATTAGAAGAAACTTGGTGTCAAATCATCATGGGCCCATTGGCAACTAATGATATGTATCCCTATTAAAAACAGGGAGTAGATTATGCTGGTGATGGAGACACAGCTTGCCCTGAATAGGACATTTAGCTTCATGAAAATTAATTTATACGATTTAATTAATGACAGCATAATTATACAATACAATATTGTTTCTCTAGTGACAGAAATAGAACTGACAGTGGTTTGGTGACTTTATGCCCCACATACTCAGTCTGAGGTATGTTTGTGGCCACCAAGAAGAACATCTTTAGCAAAGTGTAGTTCACTTAGAATTGGAACCTGAACAATGAAGTGATTATCTGGAGACAGGCTTCCAAGAATTGCACAATCATTAGCATGTTTTATATATTGTAGGGTCACAAATATTTAGACTTTTTGGTCATTAACTATCATGCTCCTTCTTCCTCTACTGGAACTGGTGAAAGCATAAAGCTATCTGCAGCACGAGCTGGTTAGTTTTCAGGAAAATCAGTTTCTGCTACATTACATTTTCTTCGATCCAACATTATCCCACAGCAGTGCTAAAGACCCAGAATGCCTCACCAGTGGTCTGTTGACAACTCAGGATCTCTACATCTAAACATTTTAGTATAAGACACAATTCTTCTTTGTTTTTCCAGCATAACAATGGCTGATCAAAAATTCCATTGTTGCATGTGTCATTTACACAAACATTGAACATGTCTCTTCGGGATGGTTCGGTCAACTCAGATCCACTTGCTTGTTAAACAAGCATTTGCAATGCAATAGGTCTCGCATTTTGTAAACTTTGATCTATTGGCATTGTAAATGACAATGCTTTTTATTTATGTGCACTTTGCACTTCTAATCATTGCTTTGCAGATAAATAAAAGGCATTGTTATTTACAATGCCAATAGCTCAAAATCTCGCAAATGCGAGACCTGTTGCATTGTAAATGCTTGTTAATTTTTATTACTGGTGCAAAGCCCATACCTACATATCATGACAGCTGGAGTGACGCTGATGTGCAAATATCAACATTGGAGCATCTTTACCTGAAAAAGAGCAATGCAATAACACTAGTGTGTGCATAATATCAACAGTTTCATGCTATACCTGAATATTATCAGTGACATCACTGGTGCAAAAACACGCATGCGTGAACAGTGGCAATTGAACTCTCATACCCAAGTAATAACACCCTTACTTCAGGGATATCGCTAACGATGACCTAGAGGTTTCCCCACTTCCCTTTCCCCAATCTTGGAGGGCCCGCTACTTGCCCTACACAAACGGGCAGGGTTACTTCACATGAGAATCACACCCTCCTGCCTCTCAGCTGGCGTGCAGGTTTACATGCTGCCCTTGAGATCCCAGGCTTCTTGCACGCAGGGAGGCCACTGTCATTCCAGTGCCAAATAATGGCACAGGACAGTGTACATTCTGCATCTGCCATTAATTTTGAGACAGCAGAGCACACTTCTGTAGTTCTTGGGTGCAACATTTGTTCAGTGGGTGTCAGGCAATGTTAGTTTTCTTCTTGTAGCTCAGGTGTATTTCATCCAGGCCTGCTCACTAGAGTAGCACATTTCTGTCAGCAAGGTGATTCACTGGGTTGAATGCTGGGGTCGGATATATAGCGTAATCTGTAAGTCACAATCCGCATTTTGGTAAAGCAAATATGTTTTCATCCTTCTAAGGTCGAATTAATGAAACAGCACTAAACTGGGTGACAGTACCATCTGCTAGTTACAGTGCTTACACAAGTACAACATAGAGAAAGTGTGCTGTTAATGCGCTGCAGCAGAAATACAGAGATATAAAACGAAAGGCATTTTCAGTAGATTATACACACACAAAGAGCTTAAACCAACTGACAATCAAGCGGAAAGAAAATTATGCTGCATCAGTGATGATCAGCCCGTTGTCGCTGGAATATAGCACGGAGGAGGTGGGGGAGCAGCCAAGCAGACACAAACTAGAATTTATGGCATCTGATTAGCAGGAACAGCCAATGGCTCCAGCGCAGAAGTAGGAGGCATGTGTGTGAGCTTCACAAGAAGAACAAATTCAGCACCTTTACATGTTATATCAAAACAAAACCCCCTCACTTTATAATAATACGATGATGACGAGAGGTACATTAAAACGAGAATGGAGCCTGACTAGTTGTAAGGCAAATGAGAGCCCTCTGAAGTTGAGGTGTAGGCGTGACTTCCTTGATAGCATTAGAGCAGTGACGTATTGAAAACTAAGGTGCAGTTCAGGTGGCTGATGTCAGTTTGATAAACCAAACACTGCTTGCTGGAGCCACCTTGAGCGCACCTGCCGTGGAACATAGAATAAATCCGGTTTCATTACAGATAAGCGTGCATATTTAAGGGAGCCAGTCGAGTTATTTTAACAATTGTAGAGCTGAAGCATCGGGCATTCTGACTCCTCATTAAGAACTACAAGAGCCCTGCGATGTAAACAGACACCTTCAAAGCCCCAGCCCTTGCCTCCTGACCTCTCCCAGGAGCGCACATAATCGTAAACAGCCTTGTTGAACGCATCCGCTGTGGAAGCTATAAAAAAACGATCCCATGAGCTCACATAAGAGCGTTGTAGTCGTAAAGCATGAAGTGGAAGAGTGTGTCCTACCTTCAACAGCAGCTAGGAGAAACTCATTTAAGAAAATAGTGCTCACAGACTGTAAAAGAAACAAACTGAGTAACAACAACAAGTAAGAGGGCCAGTCCTGATGAGAGGTAACAACAGAAGACAGGGAGGTACCAAGGAGGGACTAATAAGCCTATTAACAAATCAAAAGCCAACATTTTCAAAGGACAATCACAGCAGCCAATTAAAAATATGGGTTGAGAGTGGGCGGAGCTTTATGTCCATACCTCAATACAGCATGTCTCGAAGAGACAGCATACGCACTGCCTAGGCGAGACCTAAAAACCAGCCCAACCCTAGAGAGAAGATATTGCTCACTACAGGTTACATCCTCCAACATAAATGGGAATAATGATACCAGTTGAGCATTCTTATTCTTGTGAAATTGTGCCTCTACCCTCATTTTTGAGCTCAGGTTTTTCAGGTCTCGCCTAGGCAGCGCTTGCGCTGTCTCTTCGAGACATGCTGTATTCAGGATATGGGAAAAAAGCTCCGCCCACTCTCCGCTCATCTTTTTAATTGGCTCCTGTCCCTGTCCTTTGTAAATGGTGGTTTTTTATTGGTCATTAGGCTTAGTAGTCCCTCCTTAGTACCGCCTTGTCTCTTCTTGTAACCTCCCATGAGTAATGAGGACACTCCCTGTTACATGTGTTGTTACTCCCTCGGTTTAAATTACAGCCTCAAGGCACTATTTTCTTAAAAGGCTTCAGGCAGGACACACACTTGGTCCTAAGCTAGGCTGGCAGTGGTTACTTCACTCACTAGAACATCTCACATTTATATGAGACTGTCTATAAATTTCCCTTCATCAGCTCCACACAGAGTACAACCTAATCCGAAATTAATGTAATAATTATTTTGTCACATTGCAAAGCTACTAATTGTATATATGGACATAGCTATTTGAATGTACTTGTTGTACTGTCTTGCATGCAATGCATTATAGGTAGGGTGGATTTACTATATTTTGTGCAGGATGCAGTACCATATGTGACCAAAAGAGGTCCCCTTTTGGCCACATATAGTACTGAACTCTGCAACGTGGCTAGATAAAAAAAACATTGCCATTTATAATGCCAATAACTCCAACTTTGTAGACATGCAATGCTGGTGCCTTGCCCACTAGGGACCTCTAGGAGCAGCTTACGGTACTGCACCTAGGCATGCAGTGCTGGTGCCTTGCTCACTAGGGACCTCTAGGAACAGTTTACGGTACTGCACCTAGACATGCATTGCTGGTGCCTTGCTCACTAGGGACCTCTAGGCGTAGTTTGCGGTACTGCACCGAGACATGCAATGCTGGTTCCTGGCTCACTACACAAGCATTTTCAATGCACTAGGTCTCACATTACTGAAAGTATGAGCTATTGGCATTGCATTATTATTTGCAATGCCAATACCTCAAACTATCACTAATGCGAGACCTATTGCATTGCGAATGCTTGTTTTGGAATATGTACATTAAATTCTTCCATTCATATGGACAATATACGAGTCAGCTTGCAAATTATGAAGCATTATTTGTGCCAGATCTTCCAATTCTGTAGGGTAAAGCTGCCTACAAAGGATTTATTAGAAAACAAAGTTGAAACTATTTTTTCAAAGGATATTTCTATCAGGTGATAACTGATAACACTGGAAAGAGCAAATCAAAAATTATTTTTGATTAAATTGGTAAATTAATTACAGCAACCGGGTATAGGTGATACAAATATATATTTTAAAAAAAATCATAAAATGACACATGTCATAAGGTTCACAGGACTAATATACAGGGGTACAGAGAAATACAGAGACAAAAACTGAGATCACATTGACAACAGAAATCATATACATTAAATACACGGAAAGTATCTTAATTCTCAATGTGTATATCCATCTCCACACAGAAAAAAATGAGTTTGTTCTAAACATAGGAACAGATACTCAAAAGAAAGTAAATTTCAACAATTTCTAGGGAGAATGGAAACGTCGTCGACGTTTCAGTCTTTGCTGAAACAAATCTGTGGGACCATCTTCAGGACATAGGTAATTCTGGTTGGAATTCTTGACTAAGCCTGGGCGTAGTTCGCGAAGTAGCGCTACGCGAAGCTACGCAAAGTGCAGTTCGCACTACGCGAGCTACGCGTAGCACTACGCGAACTGCGTAGTGCACTGTTCGCAATGATTGCACAGTGCCGGATGCTTGTCCGCACTGTGCAATCATTGAAAACGGCATCTTGCACAGTGCGAGCTGTCTTTTACTGCCGCTCGAGTAGATTTTTACCGAGCGGCAGCTTTCTCAACGCGGACTGGTAGTTTCTCATCGCGAGCGGTCGCTGAGCATACGCGACCACTCGCAATGAGAAACCTGACCTCCCCGCGTTGAAAATCTCGCCGGGAGGTTTATTTTCCACGCTCGCGATCGGCAACTTGATGTTGCTGATCGCGAACGAGAAAAAGTCTCGCCGGGATGTCATTTTGCTTGCTCGCGGTCGCCAACTTGACGTTGAGGACCGCGAGCAAGCAAAAGTGCACCGCTGCACTACGCTACGCTACGCTACGCGTGTTTGCACTGTGCTACGTGCAATTCGCGTTGTGCGAAGTAGCGCAAACTTTGCAAACTACGCGAGCGTAGCGTAGTGCTTTGCCCAGGGTTATTCTTGACCCCTTGGTCAACAAGAAATCTTTTAGTGTGTAAAATCTCTAATATCAAAAAATGAATAAATCAAATGAAATAGTTAAATCTCCTTAAAAGAATAGGGAAGAAAATTTCTTCTCTCTTCCCCATCGGCGTCTCACTTGTTGTTCTGGTGAAATTAGAGCGTCCAATTCAGCAGTTGCGTGACCACTTTCTCTATGATGACATTTCAGCAAGTGGACCAATGGCAGAATCTCACCGAGATCAATGTCAATCTTACTGACACTAGTGGTGGCCTCTTCTGAACACTTTGGGGCCGATTCCGATTCGGGCAGGAAATCTCTCCGACCGAGCCGGACCCGGAGAGATTTCCGACTGAATCGGACCCTAGCAGTCCGACCGAACGAGTACGATGCGTTCGCATGCTATCGGACTCGATTCGGTCGGATTCCCATTGAAGTCAATGGGAGCCGGTCGTATAACGCGTACGCGGGCTCCCATTGACTCAATGGTTGCGAGGCGAACAAGGGCACCCCCTATAGTGGGTACGCATTCAAGCGGGTCGCGCCGTACACGCACAGGTAGGGGGGACCCATGGGTCCCCCCTGTGTGCGACTCGCGCGGCTAGGCGTACAGGGGGGTCCGACACGGACCCCAAAAGTGCGGCTCCGACTGCTCTTTCGAGCCGGACGGCACGAGTCGGTCGGACTGCTCGCGGCGCGCATCGTACTTACCCGGCCGGGGAATGTCTCCCATTGCGCGGTGCGAGTCGTGTCCGTGCGGAGTCGGTCAGAGCGGTTGGGTCCCGCGAACGAGTCGGTCGGCGATTTCGCGTACGTTCGCATCGTACTCGCTCGCCCGGACGCACGTCCGACTCGGTCGGGAAACAGGGCTCCGAATCGGATCGGTAATGCCGAGTCCGATTCGGAGCCCTACCGACTGAGATCGGAATCGGCCCCAATGTAGTAAAAGGTGGAATAGCTCTTACTGAAGTGCATGCAAAGTTGTGCTTTGAGGCATTCCTGCAATGTTGCTTTGACAGGGTAGTCAATAATAGTGTTTAGCTGCTCCAAGATACTCTTTAGCATGCACACTGTAGAATTCAAATGGGTGGGCACATCCAGCTTCATTTGGTGGTGTGGCGTAGATCATGTCTGTCCTGCTAGGTGGCAAGTGCATTCCACACTGTGTGTGACCTACTAAAGCATAATCAAATCTTCCTAATATACAGCAACATTTCTGAAATCCATGCATCGTAAAGGAAACAGTTTACAAATATAATATTGTGAGGAAAGTGGTTTATTACATGGTGTGGTTGTGCTACCTCACCATGTAATAAAGGCACAAATCCATATTGGGTCCAGTAAGGTAATTTGAAAAACCTTAGCTCATCCCTGGGTAGCTGTGGGTTTGAGAGTCAGGCTATATTAAAGGAACAAGTATAAAGCATTCAGAGAGTACCAAAACTGTTAAATAAAAAGAAAACACAACACAATAAAAATTCAGCACCAATTTATATAAATAGGTTGTAGTTTTATCACACAATATTTCACAGGTTTTCACTTAGCGCAATAAATTATTGTAATCCACTGCGACTCGTAGTTTAGTGTTCGCAGAAAATATAACTTGAATATGGCTATAAATGCACTCTTGTGGTGAACATTCCGGCTGGGAGTCAGTCACTAGGACAAATACGTTTGAATAAAATAACTACTTCAAAGTGCAAGCAGTCTCCAGTCCATTTCCAAGTTCTCTGAGTGAACCGCAATAGACTTTAAAGGAGTGGTTCTTATGCAGGGGACACAGGATGCTGAAGATGCTAAAGGGTGCTGAGATGGTAACGGGGGTCTTATTGGGATGCACCCTCGCTCCTTGAACAAGGTAGGCAGCTTTGGCCACAGGATTGATGTCTCTCGAAGTCCAGGTAAGGTCTAGCCAAAAACAAGTTGCCACTGATCTCCAATTACAGCACAAACAGCAGTTCCCTCTAACTGGTGGTAATATCTGTGCTGAGCAATAAAGCTGCACTCCGACTACTCTCCTGAGTCCAGCAGACTCAGGCACAACTTTTGAGGGTTGGAACTTGGACTCCCAGGCTGCACTTTGGCGGTCAATAGTGCTCAGACGTTCTTGGCTACCAACTAACCAAGGCATGCTTCTTCAGCTTATGTGGTCCTGTAGCTGTAACCGGAAGTCAGTAAACTGACTCTTGGAGTCACTTCTTCTGTCTGGGGCTCAGGGATGACTTTTCCTCAAGCAGGGCACCACATTCACTGTCTTTGGTGCAGTCTCTCTTCCAGGGAACAACAGGGCAGTCCTTCTCCAATCTTCTCTCCAGTACAGATGTGATTTGAGGTCTGGGTGCCAGGTGTGACATTTTTTGGCCCAGGTTGTGCCCTTGGGGATGCTGCGACTACTTGCTAATGGCCTGCCAGGTCACCCCACCTAGTGATGACTTCCTGTAAAGTGTGATATCTGGCAGGTCCAGAATGGACATTCCTACCCACTCCCAACATGGCAGAGCCCTTCTTTTTGGATGTGGAGCTCCCTAGCCCACCCAAAGGTTTGGCTATCTGGGCACTACCACGCCCATGGAAAAAAACAGTTTGGCAGCGGCTTACCACTCTCTGTCCTCGATGCAAGCCTGTCTTCCAAAACAAAAGAGTAGCCCCTCTCATGTGTGTCCACCATTTGCCCTTCAAATGTGGCTTCCCCTCTGATGTTCACCTTCTGGGCTCACACCCTGCTTGACAAGGTCACACCCCTTCCAACATCAGGCCCTTTGAGTTCCTTCCCGAGAGCTTTTTACACATCCCCCAGGAAGGCAGAAGGCTGTTTTGTGGCCAGCAACCATAAATGGTCACAGGAAAACTTTGGGCAACAAAGTGGCAACTTTCTAAATTTGCCATTTGTGCCAAAATTACATTAAATTTGACTTGACCATCGTCACATTTAATGCAACCATTATTTTGATACCTTGAAGGATCATTTTTAGTAGTTCCATTCAGAAGTTAGCACTGCTGAGTTCCCACTATATAACCCTGTACTCGCCAATGGGGCTATTAGCCCTTCCACAGTAAAAACAACAATTCAGGGCTTTTATTGTCTGGACATGTAAAGTTAGAAAACACATGTCCAACTCATTAATATAATGGACCCTGTCTTTAGGACTCAGTAGGCATGCCTTGGGGGTGACTTATAAATATTAAAAAGGAAGGTTTGCACTTTGGCATGGCGAAGTTGTGTTAGCAGATGAAAAACTGCTCTGCCAGCTAGCAATGGCAGGCTGGGAGTCATGCTTGGCTTTGAAACGAATGTGGTTGGAAAAAGAGGTATTTCCTTGCAATTATGAACATGTGCAAACCATGGAAATTGGGCAATTTTATCCAGGATGAGTACAGAAATTGCATTCCACTGTTTGCTAACACAAAGCCAACCATCAATGAGTGTGAATACAGGCCCTCACCTACTATAGGTTTAGATGCATGGCTGGTGCTTTTTGAAAGGGAATCAAAACTCTGCATTTAATTTTAGCCTGCATGAGGGCTCTACTGCTGGGACATAATGCATCCTCTTTATCACAGGAGACTGATTGGGCTGCGACTGTCTTGTAGTCTGTGCTTTGGGCACAAGTTTAGCATTGAGGTAATATTATCTTGCACCACTGTGCTGAACACCACATACTTTCTTTTCTTCACAATCAAATGGTAAAGTTTTTGAACTGCTGCTCAAATAAACTAGTTGGTTATTGGTAATTCGCCTCTTCCAGTGAGGGGCCAACAATGCAGTGAGTTTATCGAACCCCTCTTATTCCACAAAGCAAAATGGTTGAAGGTCTACAACTATCATTCTCGCAGTGGGGGAATTTATAACATAAGTTAAAGGGTCTCTCCTGACAGATGGTGTCTGCCACTCTACTACCTCTGCCACGGTTGGCAGATGCATGCACCTTCTACTTTGTAAAGTTACCCATGGTGTTTGTGGCATTGGTGATGTTGTTGGGAGCATCGCAGGACCTTCAAACACTCTGTGTAGGGGCCAGAACTACAGTGAGAAGACTGCACCTGGTTGGAGGTGGAGCCAGATGCATGTTTTTACCGCCATTGCCAGCGGTAAGGATCGTTCAGCTACAAACTACTTTACCGGGGTGGTGGGTTTAATTAGTAATGAGATTGAGTCTGTTGAAGAAAGGTTAGAGGTCACTCAACATGTTGTTAATGAGGTCATAAATAATCAGTTAACTAAAAAACTGCATGTATTCCAGGGCCAAGATAGAACAGTGCTTACTAAAGGTGGGGGAAAAGGTTCCTGTGATGCATTTGATGTAATTGGAGCAAATAACATCACCACTTCTCCTCATACTGCTATTCACGCCCCATCGATGAAAAAGGAAAACTAAACAGTAACAGAAACAGTAGAAGCACATGAAAAAAAACTTAGGGGGTCATTACGATGGCGGGCGGATTGCCACCGCCCGTATGGCGGTGGCGATCCGCCCGCCATTTCCCACCACCCGCCTCTCATTTCCCCACCGCCATATTAGTATGGCGGTGGGGACCCAGGCGGACGGCAAGACCGTCTGCCGGTTTTCCGCCGGTCGACCAGTCGACCGGGCGGAAAAGGGGCTGGATATGGTGGCGGTGTCTGCTAGACACCGCCATCCATATTATCATGGGCAGCGGTGCAGGGCTTCCCATGGCGGAGACCCCGCCATGGAAAACCAGGTGGCGTTTGCTTTCGGGGACCCGTTGCGGGCCCCCAGGGTATTGAGGGGGTGGGGGGTGCACATGGGAGGTACCTATGGTACCCCCCTGCATTGTCATGGACATGGTGACAGGCACCTCGCGGTGCCTGTCACCTTGTGCATGACAATGCACACAGTGCATTCCCAGCATTGTGGCAGGCGGTGCTGTGAGCACCGCCCGCCACAATGCTGGGAATGGAGGATGCCACCGCCACGGTGGCGATGGCATCCTAATCGCCGGTGCGGGACCGCCGCACCCCTGGCGGACGGTCCCGCATTCCGTTATGGTGGCGGGCGGACTTTGTCCACCCGCCATCGTAATGACCCCCTAAGTGCCTGATTTAGATCTGGTGCAGAGACAAAATATCGAATCAAAAATATTGATTTGCACAAATATCGAGTTAAAAATATCGTGAGTCAGAAATATCGACAGACAAATTCTCATGATCAAGAATATCGATTTTAGGTACGTAATATCGATGTTAAAAATATCGAAGTGTAAAATATCGTTTGCAAAAATATAGTTGTTAAAAATATCTATTTTTTATTAATGTTATGTATTTTAGTATATATTTTATATGTATGTGATGTATATATTTTTGTATAAGAATTGTTTGTATTTTTAATATGTGTTACATTTTTAGTAGTTATTTTTTTGGGGGGTATTTTTGTGTTTTTAGTTCTGTAGTGGGTTTTGGGTTTATAGGGAAATAGGGTTGGAAGTAATTTAATTATATAAAATTAATTGATTATTTTTAGTAGTTATTAATATTTGTTTATTTGAATTTTGCATTTTTAGTTCCATAGCGGGTTGTGGGTTTATAGGGGAATAGGATGGGAAGTAATTTATTATATTAAATTTATTGAATATTTTGTATTTATTAATATTTGTTTAATTGAGATGTTATAGTGTTAAATGTATAAAGTAATTTATTATTAATTAATTAATAATTTGTTGTTAATTAATTTTAATTAGTTAATTGGTAATTAATTTTAGGTGTGTGTTGTGGTGTTTATAGGTGTAAAGGGTGGGAAGTAATTTATTTTTAATTGATGAATTAATAATTTGTTGTTAATTAATTTTAATCAATTAATTAGTAATTAATTATGGTAATTGTGTAATTAAATTTAGGTGTGTGTTGTGGTGTTTATAGGAGTAAAGGGTGGCAAGTAATTTGTGAATAAGGGGGTCATTACGATGGCGGGCGGATCAGCACCACTGGGCCGCCGGTGAGGACTGCCGGCCCGGCAGTGGCGATCCGCCCGCCATCTACCTGAATATTCCCACCGCCAAATTAGGATGGCGGTGGGAATGGGAATGGTACCGCGGCGGACGGAAAGACCGTCCGCCGTGGTCCCGCAAGACGGTCCTTTTCCGACCACCTTGCGGGACACGGTACAATGGGGCATTGTGGGCGGTGCCGTGCAGGCACCGCCGTGGGCATTACGATGCCTGTCTTTTGCGGTGGAGAATGCCTTCGGGGGCCCGTTGCGGGCCCCTGGGGGGTGGGGGGGTTGGGGGCTGCACGTGGGGGGTACCTATGGTACCCCCCTGCATTTGCATGTACAAGGTGGCAGGCACCGCACAGTGCCTGTCACGTTGTACATGCAAATGCTCTACTTTTTTTTTACATTGCAGCGGGTGCTGCTTGCAGCACCGCCCGCCGCAATGTAAAAATACTTGATGCGCCCGCCAGTGTGGCCAGTGTGGCGGGCGCATCCTAATGTGTATTGCGGGACCGCCGCACCTATGACGGGCGGTCCCTTTTGCCACTGCGATGGCGGGCGGACTTTGTCCGCCCGCCATCGTAATCGACCCCAAATTAATTATTATATAGTTGTTAATTAATGTTAATTATTTGATATTTATTTTGTGTAATTGTTTACTTTTTTGTGGGTTGTTTTTACTTTTAAAGGGGTAAAAGGTTGGTATTAAATACATTCTAATTATTTAATCATTAGTTGTTAATAGTAATAGTTTTTCTTTTAAAAATAATATATAATTGTGTTTTATTATTTTATAGTTTAATTTAGGTGTGTTGTGGATATTAGAGTGTTAAAACATGTGTACTCAATGAATGTTTTTTTATTAATAGGCTTTTTTAATTGATTATTAGTTATGTTAATTATGGAAATAAATGTAATTAAAAATGTTGAAGTGTTTTGTTATTGGTGTGGTGTTATAAAGTAGGAAATAAAATAAATACATTTATGTTTTAAATAAAAAAAATATTTGTTAATATTTGCTACTTTTAAATAATTATTGTTTATACATGTATTTATTAATTTATTTGATATATTATTTGTAGGTTTTTGTTATATATAAATAATATTATAATATGTGTTCTTTTTATATGTTTAATATGTTTATTTTATATTTTTTAAATATTGTTTATTTATTTTTATGAATTTTCTGGGTTTTTTCAACTGTTTAAGCGTTATTAGTAATTTTTGTTTCTCTGCTATCCAACACTTTCCCTAATGTTGCACTCACTGCAGTGGAAATAGTAATTTTTACCTCTCCGCTATCCAGCACTTTCCCTACTGTTGCATTCAATGGAGTGGAAATATTAATTGTTACCCCTCCGCTATATAGCAATTTCCCTACTGTTGCACTCACTGGAGTGAGAATAGTAATTTTACTCCTCCGCTTTTCAACACTTTCCCTACTGTTGCACTCACTGGAGTGGGAATAAAAATGTTTTACCCTCCGCTATCCAACACTTATCCTACTGTTGAATTCAGTGGAGTGGAAATAGTAATTTTTACCCTCTGCTATCCAACACTTTCTCTACTGTTGCATTCTTCGGAGTGGGAATAGTAATTTTTACCCCTCCGTTATCCAATACTTTCCCTACTATTGCACTCACTGGAGTGGGAATAGTAAGTTTTGCCTCTCCGCTATCCAACACTTTCCCTACTGTTGCACTCTTTGGAGTAGGAATAGTAATTTTTACCCCTCCGCAATCCAACATTTTCCCTACTGTTGCACTCACTGGAGTTGGAATAGTAAATTTAATCCCTCCGCTATCCAACACTTACCCTACTTTTGCACTCACTGGAGTGGGAATAGTAGTTTTTATCCCTCCGCTATCCAACACTTTCCCTACTGTTGCACTCTTTGGAGTGGGAATAGTAATTTTTGCCCCTCAGCTATCCAACACTTTCCCTACTGTTGCACTCACTGGAGTGGGAATAGTAATTTTTACCCCTCCGCTATCCAACATTTTCCCTACTGTTGCACTCACTGGAGTTGGAATAGTACATTTAATTCCACCGCTATCCAACACTTACCCTACTTTTGCACTCACTGGAGTGGGAATAGTAATTTTTACCCCTCCGCTATCCAACACTTTCCCTACTGTTGCACTCTTTGGAGTGGGAATAGTAATTTTTACCCTCCGCTAGCCAACACTTTCCCTATTGTTGCACTCTTTGGAGTGGGAATAGTCATTTTTTCCCCTCCGCTATCGAACACTTTCTCTACTATTGCTATCACTGGAGTGGGAATACTAATTTTTACCCCTCCGCTATCCAACACTTTCCCTACTGTTGCACTCACTGGAGTTGGAATAGTAAATTTAATTATTCCGCTATCCAACATTTTCCCTACTGTTGCACTTATTGTATTGGGAAATGTAAGTTTAAATTTCATTTAATAGTTTAATGTTTTAATTTACTATAGAATGTTTTTTTAAATTATTTATATATTATATATATTGAATTTTTATATAATTTTAAAGTTTAAAAATTAAATAAAGATAATAGTTAATAAATTATTTTTAAGTAAATATATGTATATGTATAAATTATTATGTTTGTGTGTTTATATTTTTTTAATTAAGTTTATTTGTTATATATAGTTAAAATGTATATTAAATGTAATTGTTGAAAATAATATTAATATTTAATACATTTAATATATATTAGTTTATTTTAGATATATTTTTAGATCGATATTTTTTACATCTATACTTTTTACCTCGATATTTTTGATGAAATATTTTTGTACTTACCTGTTAAGATATGGGAGTCGATATTTTTGCAGTCAATATTTTTTTTTCGATATTTAGAACATCGATGTTTGTTACATCGATATTCTATCAGTGACCCTTAGATCTTGGCGGATATTTTCGATGATTTCACCGCCTTTCTACTTGGTGGTCCTACTGCTCTATTTAGATGTTGGCGGGTCTATGGACGACTCCGTCCGGATTTTCCTCACACATCGATGGCGTCATAGGCAGAAACGGCTTTTGCCAGGAGTCCTGCAAAGATTACTGCCGGCCCAATCACGATGTGCCTTTCCGTCAAGGAAACTGTGGCGGGGATACCTCCTACTTTGAGTTGGCAGAATCGAAGGAAATGAGGTAGAAACGTACCTTTTGTTTTGTTCCCCACTTCCGTTTCCGTCTTGAACCCCATTGTCCAGGTCCTTCTTTTGCTGCTTCTACTTAACCACAACGCTAATCAACTCTGTTATCACCCGGATCTAAGATCAGCTTCTTTTACACGTGTCTTACTATGAATCGTGTGTTGACAATTGCTTTAGCCTCTGTATTTTTACATTGCTCTTACATGCAATTTTTTTTATGTGTAATGCATTAGTGTTCATTTTACAACTTATCAAAGTAAAATGAACACACCTGTATTGACACTTAAAAAAAATTATGTTGTTACCATTGTGGGTATTGTGCTTGTGGTGCCTGTGGGTGTACATTCAATAATGTGTGTTGTTTGTGTGCAATGCAATATGTAAAAAAGGAGGCATTACACATTATCTACATATATACTTTAAGCAAACACAACATATATGTGTATTGACACATTAATAAGTAGTACTTAGCAGTCTCCACTCCACCAGGGACTCACTCCATCAGCATACTGCCTCTAGGACAACACCAGCACAATGAGGACATCTACATAGGCTCAGCACAAACTGCCAACCTGACGGCGACAGAGTACTATTAGCCAGCAGAGGAGTCTGCTGCGTCAACAAAGGTGCACTGCTCACATGATGGAAAAATGTTTGTTGATGAGGACGGTGGTTCAGCCAGACCACATCTAAATACGGCAGGTGGGATATTGTCGGCTTGGCGGAGAACTTGTATACTCCGCTGCAGAGGGACGACGGGTGTCCCGCAAAGATTTGAATTAGGCCCTAAGTACCTTTCATATGTAACTGACTACGATTTTAGACATAGTGGAGGTATCTTGGGCAGGGGTGGACTTGAAGATTCCATCCGGTCCCTGACTGAGAAATTAGACAACCACATTTCAACAATTGAGGTGGGTTATAAATCAGCCCTAGTCCTGGTCTTGACTAAAAAAAACTACTTCGGACAAAACTAAACAAAATAACAGTGAATGCGGATAAGTTTATGTCTGACCTTCTTAAACCTTACGAAAATAGCCAACATGTCAAGGTGGCCATTAGATCTCAACGGTCTAGAAGGGAGACTACTCAACCAGGTATATCAAGGAGATGCTGGTGAATAATGGCTCAGGTGCTACTAACACTGTGCCAGGAGGGAGCACCACTAAAATACCACAATATGTCCCTGCCCCAGCCAATCAATTGCAACAGTCTTCACGGGGTATTGAGTCATTGCAGTTACCACCAGAAGCCGCCCCATTTGTGAATATTTTGAAATTGTGAAATATGTCCCTTTCCTTTATCCAAATCAGATTGAAAATTGGTTTGAGGTAAGGAATACGATCACTCATTGGCTAGCAAAGGGGGGGAGTTAATGTGAACTGTTTGCGTAAAAAATAATTAATGGTGAGGCAATACAGGTAAGTTACTAGGAGGCCGATTTAAAATGATTTCGTGCAAGATTTCGGGGATAATGCTTAAATTGAATATTGACGATTGTTACATTTTATTTCTGATTTATAGTTTATATGTTTGCGAGAAATGTGGGGTGAGGCTTAAGTTTGGGCTGCAGTGCAGTTAAACCCACCGATTTAGTGAAAGATATAGAGGTCACCAGAAATAACCGCATTCTTTAGGGACCAACTGCGCCTACCGTAGACTGCCTGCTCATGAGTGGGTTTATTGTTTACAAAATATATTTGATTGAGTATAAATGGTAATAAATGATATCCAAGACAGTCATTTGCCTAATGATTGGAAACACGCTTCTTTCGTATTGGACCTGAGGGAAGTGTCTGCTGAGATAAATAAACGCTGCTCGGGATGATGTTCCAGGGAGCAACCTTAAGAGCAACACTCCCCTGTGGGCACCTATTCTTACTGGAGTCCCCATGACTATTGCGGGAGGAGAGATACCTATAAGCTGGTTCCAGTCCATTATAGTCCCTATTTTCAAGAAGGGGAATAGGGCCGATCCTAAATTTCCCTTCTTGATTCATCTGTCAAGTTGTTCGGTAGAATCTTATTAGTCAGACCGGAAATATGGGCAGAAGAAAATAGGGCATAATTGTTTTAACTTTCCTTGCAGCTTTTGGCTTTCTTCCTGACAGATAAATGGTATTTTCTTTGTGGGCTATTTGCACCAGTGTTCTCAAATGCCCTCGAGGCTTTCTCCTGCTGACATTCATTAAACGTATGGAGTAAATTAAAATGTTCCTTTTAATTTTAACAGTATGAATACTGAAACAGTTCAAACCAAAATATTGACATGGGGAGCTTGGAGTGACGTTGCCTTTCTAAGTCGTCGGTGCACTAATAATTTCTGCAGAAGACCTATGGTGAGATTGACCAAATATCCCATAACCACTACTAGGCCTATTCATAAACTGCATTTTGTATTATGTCTAGTAGCACAATAACAGTACCACTAACTTACTATAAAATGCCATTCGCTCCTGTCTCCACGAGGAGTCGGGACCAGATATTGTCCAGGCCCTATCCCCGACTGCAATATTATACATAGAGAGAGAAAAGACAGAAATGGAGGAGGGCTCGCAATTATACTGAAGTCACCATTCACATGCCTGACCGAACCCCTTCCACCCTCTAACTGCGAAAGTCTGACATTCGCTATTTCCCTGTCCCCTACAGTCACTTTTTCTGGAGTTCTAATTTACCAACTTCCAGGCCCTGCAGGCTAATAGTCCAAATACCGGCAACATCCCCCCCACTTTCCCATAGGTGAACATGCATAATAAACCACAAGACACTTTGTTTATGGGAAAAACTGTCGCAGGTTTATTCCATACAAGAGTATGCAATAAGGTGGGTTATCTTACGGGCGATCCATGGGCAGGCAGCCGTCCAACCTATGCTGCCCCTGCCCGCCTGATGAGCCAGCACTGTGGGATGTATGCCCGGTCAGCGCTACCTTTGTTGATCCACCACTGGATCACGTGTCCCTTGTTACCATCTACTCACGCCCCTTTCAGGGCGGAGCGTATCAGGGCAAACCCCCGGTTGGTCAGACCACCAACCGCCCGAAGGACTAACGGGGCGCTGTCGCGGTTCTCCATGACCCTGCCCTGAGGATCCTGGTCTTTGGCTCTGGCACCCCTATTGTGCCGCGCAGAGGTACCCTTACTGTACCCGTCTGCCGCAGTGGTACCCTTACTGTACCGGACTGCTTCCAGATCGCCCTGTAACTCCGCCACAGCCCTGGGGGCGGCTACCGTCACAGCCAGGGCCCCCCACCACTGCACCTCCTATTACCTGCAACCTGCCCTTTCCAAACATTCCTGTAAATCCAGGAGAAACAGGTCCATCCCCACCGGGGACAAGTGGACCCCGTCCTCCTCAAAGTACCCTTTAACGTTTGCCTGGATGAGTTCATGCCTGATAAAGCCCAACCCTCTGCCCCAGGAACTTGCGCATAGCACTGTTGACCCCGCTTGCGCGAATGTTCTGCTGCCTCCCTTGACCTGGCGCCACGCCAATGCAAGGGGGTTATTTCAGACCAAAACAGTTCACAGTGACCCAAACGCCTGCTTAGTTCGCCAAAGTCCGTTTTAATGGCCCTGAGTAATCCCCTCCTCCCCATGGTCATGAGATCATTGCCCCCAAATGGATCACCAAGACATTGGGCGGGGCTCCCCCAGGGCCAGGCGTTGCTCGAGCCGGTTAATGATGCTGTTCCATCTCATACCTGGGAAACCCATCCAAATAAATTGAGTGTCGTGAAACCCCCGCATCCAGTTCCTGCTCTTGGCCCACTTTTCCAACCTGGCCACGTACGAATGGCCGATCACCCGTACGCGAACACCTAAAGATACGAACGCCATTCTTTATCAACTGTTTATTGCTCAGATAATCATATTTGAACACGACACTGCAAAACACGGCACTCCAAAATTATTTACATATTGTGCAGTCAAGGGCGAATATACAGTTCAAAACACCGCGACTGCCACCGCCCCACTTTTTTAATGCCTGCCGGTTCCATGCCTGCTTTGAATGCAGCCGTGGCTGCCCCAATCCTGAATGAATGGCTTGAATACTTTTTGTCAGGGCTGGCCAGGCCGGAGCGCGCGCCAAACATGCACCCATAACCCGCTCCACTTGAAACTTAGTCAGGGGGGTCAGGTCTGCATGTACCAGGAAATAACCCTGTGTTGCGGGGTGCACCGCTACGTAGTCCCCTACTCTAGCGACCGGGCAGTACCTGGGATCCCCTAGCGGGTTAAGAATCACCTCCACCCCACGCCCTGCCTGGTCAGTCTTCGACCTTCTTATGCGGAGCACCAGCTGGGCGGCCAGCTTCACGTTGTGCATGCCAAGTGCATCCCCAGACCTATCCGCCTTGGATCTGGCCACCACCCGCTCATCCTGAATGCCCCAAAGAATGCTAAACAAAAGGCGGCTGCTAGTAGGCTGGCCTCGTAAGGAGAGTGCGCAACCTGCTGCAGGACATCAAGCATACCCTGGAGCCTGGGGAAATCGATGGCCCCCTGTTGTCCGGCACCCTCACTTCCTCCCTGGCCCAGCCCTTAAGAGCCGCCCGTAATCGAAAAGACCTGGCCGGATCAGTCCCACCCTTTAGTTTCTCATCGTGGCACACTGCCGCCAGGTGGCTGGACACCCAAGAGTGGCTCCTCCCTTGGTCCTTAGCCCATACCACAAAAGCCTCCACCTACTGTTCCAAAGGAAGGGGGCTGGTGCCCAGTATATCAGAGACGCCCCAGAATGTTGCACAGTGGGCCTTGTACTTCTTCCTGGTTCCTGGAGCCAGGGACCGTTCCCCAATCTCCCTCAGCCGTTGCTCCATTGCAAGATGAGCCACAGATGCGCTGGAAAGGGGGTCATCTCCGCTCTCGCTCGCGGCCAGGCCTCCCAGAATCGGAGCCACTGAAAACGAGAGAGAGCGTCAGCGGCAACATTCTTGACCCCCTCAATGTGCCTAGCCCTGAACTCAATGTTGTGGCGCAGGCCGGCCCTGACGAGCTCTCTCAGTAGGCAGAGCACTAGTGGGCACCTAGCTGACTGACCATTTATCGCTTGTACAACCGCCATGTTGCCCGACCAGAAGACCACCCTCCTGTTCGCTAGCGCAGAGGGCCATAAATGCAGGGCGATGACGATGGGGAAGAGCTCTAGTACTGTGATGTTGGCTGTGATCCTGCGCCGGTGCCAAGCGTTGGGCCATTTCTGCGTGCACCACTGCTCCCCCATGATCGCTCCAAAACCCTCCCTCCCGGAGGCGTCAGTGAAAAGGCACAGCTCAGTGCTGCCTGTCCATGGCGCCCTCCAGATCACAATTCCGTTGAATTGTACCATGAATTCCGCCCATGTCGCCAGGTCTACCTTAATGCCTTTTCCCAACCTGACCAAATGATGTTTCCTGCGGACGCCTGACGTGGCCCTGGCTAGTCTCCTTGAGAACACCCTCCCAGCCGGGATGACTCTAGCTGCAAAATTGAGCTTGCCCATGAGGCTCTGGATCTCGCCCAAGGGTGCCTTGTCTCTGCCCAGTAAGCTTTGGATGTCATTGCGCAACTTCTGCACCTTCCCGGCAGGGAGCCTGGACTCACCCTTGACGGTGTCCAGCTCAATGCCTAGGAACGTGAGAACCTGCGCCGGACCCTCGGTCTTACCCGGCGCCAGGGGGACCCCTAGGTGAGCCGCCAAGTCCTGGAAGCACCGCAATCCCTCACTGCACTCCCGAGACCCTAATCTCCCGATGAACAAAAAATCATCCTGGTAGTGGGTCACTCCCTCCTGGCCGTGTTCCCAGTGAAGTGCCCACTGCAAGAAGGAGCTAAAGGCCTCGAAATACGCGCAAGACACCGCACAGCCCATGGGCATGCAACAATCAAAGTAAAGTTGACCCTGCCACTTGAACCCCAACAGGTGCTGGCTGGACGGGTGGACTGGCAGTAGGCGAAAAGCAGATTCTATATCCGCCTTGGCCAACCATGCCCCTTTGCCAGCCCTCCGCACCATGTCAATGGCCATGTCCAGCGAGGAATAAGAAACTGAACAAGTGCCCTCCTCCAACCAGTGATTCACTGAATCGCCCTCGGGGTATGACAAGTGGTGAATCAGCCTAGAGGCCCCAGGTTCTTTCTTGGGCACTACACCCAGCGGGGATACTATAAAGTTCTCCAGTGGGGGTGAGTTGAAGGGGCCAGCTACCCTGCCTAGTGCCACCTCCTTTTGAATTTTTTCCCCTATGACTCTTGGCAGTTCTTTGGCGGACCTCAAATTATCAGCATCACGGCTACAGTGCGGCCCCTGGAACGGAATCGTAAAACCTTCGAGGAACCCCTGCGCTAGAAGCAGCCTGTCTTTGGTGTTGTGGTACTGCCGCAGGAGTGGGAGGAGGTTCTGCAATATGATGGGGGAAGGCCCTTTGTTGGGAAAGTTTGGTTGAGCGGAGACCAGGGCTGGTTGGCAACAGGGGGGGGGCGGCGCCGGGCGGTGTTCCTGACTGGGTTATTAACTGTTCTGTTTACCAGGGGGTGGGACTATCCCGTTTTGAGTTGCATGACACGGCCGGATGTGCGGCCCCACACTTGCTGCAGTTGTGGGCGAATTTGCATCCTTTTCCCCAGGTGCAAGATCCTGCATTGTATAACCGGCAGGTGCCGGATGAGAACCTCTTATTCCCTTGTTGCTGCCCCCCTTGCTGGGTTCGAAAAGGCTGTTTGAAGGTGCGCATACCAGATTTTTTGGAGGCCCCTTCATTATCACCACCTTTCTGCGCTTTCGCCCTTTTCCCTGCACTCTGTAGTTGGTCTACCCATATGTTGGATCCAGAGTTGGATCTCCTTTTGGTCCCACCCTAGTTCCGGACATAATGACATCCTCTTACGGAACTCCTGATCATAGTAAAACCATCCTAACCCGCCCGACAATTTTGCCTCCTGTTGGATGGTGTGGGAATACTGCATCAGGGCAGGGCCCTGCTCTGGGTGTCTTTCCATTACTACTGCTGAGAGAATCGTGAAGGCCTCCACCCAATTCTCTATTGTCTTGTCTGGCCAGCGTTGGTTCGGCACTTTCTTGTCCTCCTCTTTCCCCCCCATCTTCCTGGTGTCTAAACCTGCCTTGCTGTGCATAAGTAAGGTCAAGATGTCCACACATTCCCTTCTCCAAATGCCTTCCTTGGCGGCCTGAGGCACCTCCCACGCCAGAGAACAACGCCCTGACGCTAGTGGAGCTACTGTTACCATTGGAGTCGTCGGGGGGGCCAAACTTGCGGTGGACAGACTTGTGGGCAGGTGGGGGGCGGAGATGGTCTGCACCAGCGGTGAAGCGGGCGCAGGGATGGGAGAGGGAGCAGGAGGAGCCGCTGAGGCGGGAGCGTTGCTGGTAGAAGGCGCTGCCGTCTTCTGCTGTCCCTCCCCGCTGGAGGGAACCATATCTTGCCCTGCACTACGCCTAGGTGCCGTCACACTCACTCCTGCCTCTGGGGCGGCTACCATACTGCCTGCCCCTCTTGCAGGCAATGCCCCACCGGCCTGGCCTGCCCAAACCTGAGTAATTGAAGGTGGCACCCTGGGCACCAGCGCTGCGTCCACAACTAAAGGGGGCGCCTCCAATCTGTCCAAGCGTGTCTGAAATGTATTCATCAAAGCCTTACCGATTTTTACAATGTTCGCGTCGCCCGTTGTGGCAGGGGGCGGAGGGTTAGCAGGAGCAGCCACCGGCGCTGGAGGCTGTTGCGCAGCCACCCCCCTGGCCTTGGCCGGGGGGGGTCCGCAGGGAAGTCTTTGTTGGTGGGCCTTTGTGACCGCTTTGATCTGAGAGGCGCCAGCTCGGGTGGTCCCGCCTGGCTTCCTGACGGTTGGTCTAGTGACACCCCGGAATCCTCCTGCCCACAGGCGTCAAGCATCCCTTGAGCCCATTCCACTCCCTTGGCTTTTGCCATTGCCATAAAGGTCCCCCACACTAAATCCTGGGACGTGCTCGGTTGCGACTCATCAACACAGCTGACTTGCGAGAATAAGAGGGCGGGGGTCCCTTGGCTGTTCATGCTGTACTTTGTCTGGCCGACTGCCCAGCCGCGCCCTAAAACAAAAGACAAAGGTGAGTCCCAGCACTGAGCCAGCAGCGAAACCTCCCAGCCGCAGAACAGCCGTTCCCATGGGCCCCCCGACCCCGGCGCGTTTTCCGCCCAGTGCCTCCCCGGTACTTACTTCAACACAGCTCCTGCCCTAGCGACCTGATCGAACGGACTAGTTTGTTGCCTTCACCCTTGTCCTGCGGTCACGTCCCAATGGTCCCCGGGTGGCTGCGAGTACCGTGGATGTCCGGATGAGCTGCGATGGGGAAATAAATTCGTTTAGATGAGGCCAACGCAAGGCCATGCGACCACCGTGATGTGTCGCCCTTGCCTTCCTGCCGCGCAGACGGCTGTAAATTGGCATGGTGACTGCGTGGATGGGTAGAACTAGCGGCGGGGTGGGGGGCGAGGGGGTGGTTTGCGGATGAGTCCCATTACCTGCACAGCGCCCTTGCCCGGGCCACGACCCAGCGAAGCTGCCCCTCGGCGTCCGGGCCCACTCTACCTGCGAGGTGCCGCTGCACCAAGACTCAATCCGGCGTAAGCAGCTGAAACGTCCGGTCCCGACCTGCTTAGAAACAAAACAAGCGTAAGTGAGTGGTCCCCAACCCGCTGTGCGACACCTCCCGATAACCAGTGAATTCCCATATCTTTTCGCCAGACACCATGTTACAGTGAGGCACCGCAAAGTCACTAAATGTAGCCTCACAGCTCCATGGGCCTTAGGGAAGGAGGGTGAGAGGAGGATTTATCACCATCGCCCCGATTTAATTGAAACATTGATGGCAGCACTCCCCCTCTGGAAATGTCTGGCACAATACACCCACATGTTTTGAAACAACACCGATGAGGGGGGGGGGAGGAGGAGGTGGCAAGCTGCCTCCCCCTTAGGCTACCATGGACAGGCAGCACTACCTGGGGACCTTCACAACCCTTTTGCTGCAGGGTCCCGATGCCCCGTTACTGCCCCCTTCTCACTACCCTCCCCAGCGCACATCATACTATTTTACCCCCACTAAGTCACTGTGCGCTAGACGGGCTCGCACCCTCCAGTGCGGCCTGTGGCACCCGAGGTACCAGACATACCGTTTCTGCAGATCAACCTAACTGTATGGCTTGGGAGCACGGCGGAGCCTAGCGCGCACGTGAGTGCCCCTGGCCCGCTCAATTGCCACAGAAAACGGGGTAGTAGCGCAGATTGTGGCTGTAGCGGTGGGGCAGTGTTCCTTCCCACCATGCCGTGCGGGGGGGCAGCATATGCCCCCACTGATGCAGTGCACGCCGTGGAGCCCCCCCAGCGCTGCCCCGCCACTATCCGGGGATCGTTGGGCAGGCAGGCTGGTACAAACGTGCCTCGGCCCAGCACTACCCGGGCCACCCCGCTTCCCAGGTGCTCAGCGCCGCTGGCTGCCATATAGCCGCAGCCCCTGTGCGAAACAGCCCATGAGCGACAACAGGCAGCACACATATCCCCGTACCGGCACCATCATGGTTGGGCGGGCGGGTGGGGGGATGCAGGGGACGCACCTACCGGGCCGTGCAACAGTCGTGCCCACGTCCACTCTGCCCCCTCCCGTTCAAGGATGAGCTACCACACGTGTGCGCTCCCGCAAGCGCCCTCGACCGCCTGGGACCACGCGGACTAGGGCGGCCGCGCGCCCCGCCGCCTGACGAAAACCCCGACCGGGTTATCTTGCCCCATGTGGGCCACAAGCGCAAGCCCCGAATTTAGACCGCACTCGACCACAGGACATTTGACGGGTCGAGAAGTGCTCCCTGCAGGGAAGGAGTCACTCGGGGGGGGGGTAGATTGCTACCGCAAATACCGCGGCAAGAAAGCTCCGAGCCCGAGCCAACCACCTGAAGCGCGGCCTCCCCCAGGGATAAAGTTACGAACAAACAGTCGCCCAGACGGCACGGGGGGCGCGACCTCCGACCAACTCGCCACCCGCCCAACCGGGAACGGAGACCCGGTGGTCGCCAGCGAAGTGAAGCAGGCTTGAAACAGCCAGCCGGGAGGCCGCAACCTTGACTCAGCACAAGAGGGGGCCCCAAGCACCACCCTCACCTCAGCCCACCAGACAATCGCTAACCGCGACATAGCCAGGCCAAGCAGCCTGACCCCCCTTTCAGGTAAGAGTGGCAGTAGGGGCTCGGGAAGCGTTGCTCAGCAACCCGCGGGCTGTGGCCAGCTGTGGGGGCTAACACTAACCTCGTTTGCGGTGATGTGCGGACCCGACCGGGGCGCATGCGGGGGAGAGCTCAACCTCAAACCCACGACGCGACACCCGACCTCAAACCCACACCGTGCCAGAAAAGGAGGTGGGGGGGGTCGAGCACCGCCACAGCACGACCGCTGCATGCACAGCAGCCCGCAACCCTACCGACACTGCCCTGAGCCCTCGAGGAGCTATCCTCCCCCCCCCCTGTGACTAGGGGGCTGGGGGGGAGGATGTAAACTCACCAATATCTACGTGGCGCAACGACGACACGGAGGGACCCGGACGACCTCCTAGACGGCGAGGCTGGCGGCAAAGAGGCCGCTGGGAGGGTCAGAGGGGTATACATACCCTCCCTCCCCCCCTGGGCGTACCGGAAGTGACACCCACACCCCCACCGAACCGCGGGCTCCAGGCGGAAGCCCTCTGCAGCTAGGGCGAGGAGTAGGCTTGTGCCGCAATGGCACTAAAGGGCCGCCCTTTGAGGGGGGCCCCCTATGGGGGCGGCGGGCAGCCACATTCACCCAGTTATTACCTGAGGTTCTTTCCAGCCTGGCAAATATGAAAACCCATCTCACGGTTCTGGGAGATCTAAACCTACACTTCGAAGAGCCCACAGACACCCAAGCGGCCAGTTTCCTTCAAGACCTCGCCACCATTCAACTTAGTCAAAGAGTACAGGGCCCCACCCATGCAAAGGGGTGCCTTTTAAATCCTATACTTACAGGACTGGGGTCCACTACCCACTGCATTGGCCAACCATTTCGTGATCCCAGTGGTCCTTGCAATCCCCGGCCCTTCCGTACCTCCCAGACCATTTGCCTGGAAAGACCGGCGCTTGTCCCAGTTAAACTGCAAAGACTGGATACTTATCCTTAGCAATACCACTCCCCTCCTTTGTCCTGACCCACACGCTGCCAATTGTAGGATCACGGACTGGATAAATCATTCCCTAGACAAAACTATTCCCAGGAAAATATTTACTCTTAGAAACAAAAGTAAGGCTGGATATTCTCTCAAAAAAATCGCACGACTGCAGAAAGGGAATGGAGAGAGGATTATGTGGAACATAAAAAAGCCAAATACCAGGAAACGGTTAGGGCTTACCATTGAGAAACCGGATCTGCCCAGGCCGCCTACTAAGAGACGAGAATTAATGCAGCAGTTAACTCTCCTAGGGAAATGTTTAAAATCACTAAAGCATTGCTAGAACCCACATTTAATGGACCAGTCACTGAACCCTCTAACGACAAGTGCAATGAACTGGCCACCTACATTGCAAATAAAATAACGGCTATCTACCTCTTCTTTCAAGAGGTGGAGGAAAATCCGAACCCCCCCTTTAATAATAGCAGGGAAATAACTCAACGACCCTGTCAGAATTTCCCTCTCTTACATTGGAAATATGTTGTTTTACGCTTTAGCAAAATCAAATCAGGATTCCCACTCGATCTTGCCCCCCCTAGAATCCTTGCCCTCCGAGCAGAAATCGTTTTCCCGACTCTGCTTGACAGGGTCAATCTCTCCCTGCAGAAGGGAACGGTACAACAGATGTGGAAACACGCCAAGGTCAAAGCCATCCTTAAAAAGCCCAATCTTGACCCTTCATGTCTGGAGAATTTCTGACCTATCTCCCTTCGTCCAGGCATAAGGAAAGTGGCAGAAAAACATGTCAATAGACATCTTTCATACTTCATCGAGGCTAACCACCTCCTACATACCACTCAAACTGATTTTCTGCCAAAACATAGCACCAAAACCGCCCTCCTAAGGGTAGTGGAGGAAGCAAAAAGGAGACCAGATCAAGGAAGCATAGGTGCCATGATACTTCTTGATCTAAGCACTGCCTTCAACACTGTGGACCACTATATACTCTTGATAGGATCTGCTCGGCCGGTGTCTCTGGGAAAGCCCTTGAATGGCTTAGCTCCTTCCTGAAGGTTAGGTGCTTCCAGGTATACAATAAGTCCCTGTCACCTGTGGAGTCCCGCAGGGACCATCCCTAAGTCCCACGCTTTTTAATCTTTACCTGCAACCCCTGGCGGACATCATAACTTCTTTCAGGATTTCCATAGTCTCCTATATGGATGACACCCAGCTGGGTTTCTTGCTCACCCCTGACTTGGAAACCTCTGCCCCCCCTCTGGGACCATATCTGGAGCTAGTAGCAAGCTTGATGAATAAATCATGTCATAAGATGAACGGAGCCAAGACTGAACTTATGATCTTTGGGAGTATTCCTTTCCCTGAACGGGCCCTGGGTAGGCCGGAATGTCTTGGCCCTCCTCCTGCCCCCAAAATGGTTATAAAAATTATGGATGCATGGTTGGATAAAACCTTCTCAATGGAACCGCAGGCTGCCGAACTCTCAGCCAGCATCTTCAGAACCCTGTATATGTTACGCAAGATACTGCCTCTGCTTCCCCTGTCTTCAAGGAGGCTGCTAGTCCAGCCATTGATTCTCTCCCACCTGGACTACGGCAACATTCTCTACTTAGGGGCACCCAAGGCAGTCTTCCAAAAATTACAGGTTGTGTGAAATGCAGCTGCACATACATTGCTAGGGATCCCCAGACATGAGTGAGCCACACAAGGTTTGGCAGATCTTCATTGGCTCCCAGTTGCGCAAAGAATCGAATTCAAGGCTCTGTGCACTGCCATAGACCCCTTCGTGCACAAGGACCTCCTATTTTATGCCAGTTCGTACTCCCCTACACCCCCAATAGGGTACTAAGATCGACAAATGCTCACCTGGCCGCTGTTCCCACAATTAGAAGAGTCAGAAGTGGAGGTCGGCTCTTTAGCCTTAATGTGGCCAAACTTTGGAATTCCCTCCACCCGGCCATGAAATCTATGGACAATGAGCTGTCCTTTCGAAAACTCCTCAAGACCGGGATATTTAAGAACTGATCCTTCATGTGTTACCAATGTACTCAATGGAACTGTATTTTTCAACCAGCACTGGGATGCCTATGAGTCGCCATGCGCTCTACTAGTCCCTTAGCATAGCATAGTATAGCATATCATAGCATACCTATGTGAGGAGGTTTCCACCCCCACCTCTCCTGTCTTTTCTGTGCAGATATCTCCGCCTGACTGCGGAGATCTCTGCACACGTAAGTATACTTTTTAGTGGTAAATGTGGGAGTGACAGAGGAGTGGCTGGAAAGTGGGGAATACTTATGACTAAAGGGGAGTGGTTAAGAGAGGGATAAGGAGAAGTTAAGGTAGAAGCAGGGAAGAGTATCTGGTATAGCATGCACCCACACACAAAAGAGTAATCCCACTGCTATTCATAAACTATCCTTCTATATTTACTACAGCTAAAAAGGACCCAAAACAGATGAAACTGTATTCGAGCACTGAGCTCGAGTAGGCCCAGCACCACACATGGTCAACCACTGGTAATACAACAGCCTCACCTAAAAATGAATGGGGGTGGGGATTACAATAAAAGCCCAGTGGAACTAATGTTAAAATAAATTAAATAAAATTAATTAAACTATTTAAAAATATAAATACATTTTATTTAATGTTGAAAAATGTATATAAATGAAACATAATTGTTATTTAATTAAAAAATATTTTATGAACCATTTGAAAATTTAAAAATGTATGACATTAATATAATTAATTTACTTTTGTAAGGATTTTTTTTAAATGTGTGCTTTGAAAAATAATTGTCTTTTAATTTACTATATTCAAAATAATAAATGTTTTATTTTAAATTATTAATGCTCTAACATTTTAATAATGTTCTACATTAAATAGAGATATAACATTAACTACTATTTCTGTTTAACATTAAAGTAATTTTTGTAATTATTTTAGAATATTTAATAGCATTTTAAGTTTTTCCAATACTTTACCATGGGGAGATCTCCGTCTCAGTGGTGGAGATCACCGCCTACTTGTGAAAAGTTACTAGTAGTAACTTTAGTCTAGTAAATTAGGCTGCACCCCCTGAATCCAGAGGGTGGGGACATGTAACTTTACACTTTGTAGCTACATTTTGTTGCAAATTTACACTAGTAAATGGTGAACAGCTGAAACTACTAAATTTACTACAAAATGTAAGTGTAAACTTATACCTATAGATTTACTCACATGTATGTTTTCCTCCAGGTGGTTCTGGCCTTCTATTTGGTCTTCTGTTGTCTGTGTGCACTTGGAGCTCTGGTTGTGCGTAATAATGTGTTCCCTGAAAATAACAATATGTGATTATGTACCATATGTACAAAGGCATTTTTGGGGTCGCAAACGGCCCACTTCGCAGAATCGGGCTGTTTCTGATTTAAAAATGCATTTCCACGTGTACAAAACACAAATTACATTTCAGTAACATGTTACCAAATTTCACATTGTGCCTAGCGGTTCGGTTTTTTGTAGGGGCGTGTTTCGGGCGTCTCTTCCAAATACCGAATTACAGGGCTATCTATGTATGAATGTTTTGTGACTGAATTACGTTTGCAAAACATTAATTTATTACTGACACCTCAAGGGTGGTGGTAACCATTCACAAATGGGAAGAGGTCTCCATGGGACCCTTTACCCTTTGTGAATGTTGAAACAAATATTATTTAAGCGCAGGCAGAGGTCTATGAGACCACTGCCTACTCTTAAAACATTAAACTGAAACGTTTGATTTTATTTTTTTGAAACACATCCCGTTTTCAAATTAAGGAAAACGGGGTGCATTTTAAAAGAAAAAAGATTGCTTTATTAAAAAGCAATCACAGACATTGTGGTCTGCTGACCCCAGCAGGCCACCATCCCAGTGATGGCTGCAATTCCTAATGGGTCGCAAACTGCAACCTATTTCATTAATATTCATAAGGTAGGTCGATTTGAGACCCACTAGGAATTGCTAAATGAAACTCAATGTGTTTCATACATTAGGAATAGCAATTTCCTAATTGCAATGCACAGAAAATCACAATTAGGTTATCGCTATTCCTAAAATGTATACATATGGCCCTTAAACTCATATCTTCACCCTCATGTTAATTTATATCACCTTAATCTATTCTGTCATGAGTGTGATTTGGATTACCTGAAATACCCTGTCGACCCTCCTAGGTGAGGTATGAGATAGGTTGCCAAGTTACCCCGCAGTATGCTGTAGAAGGTCGTTCTCTTAAATGAGATGTACAGAAAACCTTTAACCGTTATCTTCTCTGTTACACCAAGAAACTATCAATTGTCACGTTGTGCTTAATCTCTCAACCCACCGAGTTTTTGCCACTAGAGCTGAATGAGTAGGCTTGTCCGTCCAAACACGGCACTAAACCACTCTTGTATGTGCATGAAAAATGTGATGTATAGAATTATATGACATTCTATCCTGGCGAATGTGCTTCGTTACAATATACAATAGAAATGTACTTAGTTACAATACACAATCGCAACATTCAACAAATAATGAAAACTTGTCTTTTTTCTGTCAGGTTCTCTTACAGTTCTTCGACCGCCAATTTCTCAGATTAGTATCACACATCTAAAGTTTTGTTTCTTAGTATTTACAACCTAATTTCACTGATTACATAAAAGGCTTTTGAGTGCCTTTCACACAGTCTAGAATAAACTCGTTGCTTGTGGCATAGGATGCTATATACTGCTCTAATTCATCAATTCATCTCTTGTTTCTCCTTTTCAGATCCGAAGGACTTTCCAACCACGCTGACATACCTGAACAAACATCTTACTGTGTGAGGAGGGGGCTGGGCCTTGGAAAGGCTGGGGCCTCATGCCGAGAAGTACCTAAGAGGCATTTTTGAACCCCACCCTGCTCCCAAAAAACGAAAAAAGCTTGCTGAGGCTGGTTCCATGTCCTGGGGTGTTTTCACAACCCTTAATGGACATCGGCTGTTCAAAGCCTTGGAAAACGAGCTGGAAAACCCCTATTTACAGGGGTTTTCAGCTCATTTTCCCTGCCACCATGTAAAATTGGCTCCTCGCTGGGTGACTGTGTGATGGGAGCTGATATCGTGCGTCACACGGTGGCACCATGTGAGTTGGCAGGTATGCAGTGAAGCTGCAGGACTGGACTTTGGAACGAAGCAGAGCTCGATTGCGAGATGCTGCAGGTAGGGAATTCCGAATAGCAAACAACCAAAATCTTCTTGGGCGCGGTTTAAATAGGACATACGCAAAATGCCAGAAGTTCTCGTGAGGTACACAAATGTTTGCGAGAGTTTACTCTTCAGTCTTTTGATCAATGATGAGCAACAGTTGAAGTGTGCTAATTCTAATTTCTACTTGCGAGAGTATGTCTTTTACAATATTTGCATCTGTCAATTGGTTTTGTGGAGTGTGCTGAACATGATTATGCTGTTGGGCATTAGCCTGACCTTAACTAAAGGTTGGTGATGGCCAGTTCATCTTCCCATTCCAGGAGGGTGTCAGTGATGGTGGAACAGACCTAACAGGTGATATATGTTCCCTCCGAGGTATTTAAAAGTATGGGGTGTCCAACTTATCTCAAGGTCACCAAGGGCAGGTGTTGCACCGTCTGTTACAACGGGGAAGATGTAGGTTTTAAGTGTGTTAGTTTTGAGCCCTAAGTGTCCCAAAATCTGCCAATAGTTGTAATGTTGGCAGTATGTCCAGCACCCAATCTCTAATATCTTTCAATAAATCATCGGAGTATAGGAATATAGTGTGTATGCCATCCCACAATGAAATACCCTTTGAATGCCCCTCCACTCTGGATAGTGCAGCAAATGGTTCTGCTTTGATAGTGAAAAGAATGGTGGAGAGAGTGCATCCCTATTACACCATTAAATATACAATATTGCTGGGAGATAGAGCCACCTGTCTTCACTATAGCCACTGGGTTACTGTATAGTAATTTAATCTAGCAAGCTCATCTTCTCTCCAAACCCATACGAGACATGACTTGACAGCCTCAAGATAGTGCAACAGTGTGGTATCAAGCACCTTCTGAAGTTTCATTGAAATCCCCATCACCCCAGGCACCTGTCAGCATCAGTCTTATTCAATTCCCTGTACACCCTCTGTAGATTAAGTAATGTATTGTGTGTGGGTATAAACCCATTGTTGTCTGTGTGAATCGAAGAGGATAGATGTGGGTATAACCTGGTAGCCAGAACCTTGCTAAGTATTTTAAATTCTAAATTATGCATTGAGAGGGGCCTATAGGAGGCCAACCTCACTCCAGTCTTACCTAGCTTGGATAGTGGCACCACCAAGGCCTCCCTGGTCGAAGCAGGGAGCTCCCCTACACATCGATGCAGCGTACAATTTACCCAAGTGTGGTATCAGGAGGGCTGCATAGGTATGATAAAATTCAGCTAGTAGTCCAAGTAGTCCAGGTCCTCTAGCCATTTTCCTAGGAGGAGAAAAAGGGCTTCCCAAGCTCTCACTCTCTTCCGACCCCAGTGAACAAAGGGGTCCCTATCAAGAAAGGCCTCCACATTTTCTGTCAACACCTCTCTAGGTTTAGACCACTTGTTGGCCATTAGGGGTCATAATTTGTGCAATCCGTGATCCTCTGCTCTCGGAGTGGACTAGCCATGCCAGGATCCTCTCCGTCATGTACTCTAGCAGTGTATTCCTTATAGTTATGTCAACGCTATTTCTCAATTATTTGCGGACAGGGTTCTATGCGTTCTTTAAGTTAGCCATCGATGAGGGGTTTGGGTCATCTAAATTTCCAATTCATGGATGGATTTATCAAGGCTAGATAATCTAGAATCTAATTTTCTCTTAATTCCAACTGCTTTTCCAGAACAGTGTCCCTGTACCACCACTTTGAATGCCTCCCATTCTAAGAATACGCTGGAGGAAGCATCTTGATTATTATCAAAATATTCTGTAATCAGATTCTCCAGCGAGGTACAGAAAGGGGCATCTGTTAAGAAACTAGATTGAAGTTTTCCAAGTGGCCTCTGGTAGTAGGGGCCCTCTTATCTGCATAGTTACTGAAAGGGGTTATGGTCTGACAGAGTTCTGCCCAAGTACTATGAACCTATCATACACTCCTTAAAACCCCAGTACATAATATTTTATTCAATCTCACATGAATATCCTATAAATCAGAAAAAAATTAGTAGTCCCATTCGTGACTGTGTTGCAGCCTCCATATGTCAGCCAGTCCTCATTTATCCATCCATTTATTAACACCCTAGGCTACTTTAAGGGATTGAATGTTCTGTAGGGCAGTGGGTACCGATCCAAGTTCACATCACTTACACAGTTGTAATCTCCACATAATATCATTGAGCTGCCAGTCGTCTGGCCCAATTGTGTGGAGAATGAGGTAAAGGACACTAACTGATCTTGGTTAGGTGCATATATGCAACCCAGATGTATCTCTTGTCCATCTAACTTTCCAGACACCAGCACATAGAAACTCTCCTTATCTACCTAGGTATATGTTGCAGGTAAGGGAACTCTTCTTCTTATCCAGATAAGAGCCCCTCTGGCAAATGAGGAGTACCCTGGGTACTACACCTTGCCCCTCCATCCACATTGCAAGCGAGTGGCTTCCATTTTGGTGAGATGTGTTTCCTGGACAAATGCAATTTGTGCCCATCGCTTCTCCAGATATTCATTGACCCTATGCCATTTAGCTGCTGATACTAGTCTCCTCGCATTTCATGTAAGAAAGAGGAATCTATATGCAGAATCTCCAAAAATAATGCAGCATAGGAGCAACATAGCACCCTATGAGTCATTGCCTGAACCTGACAGGCAACCTGGAACATCGCCCACTCCTAAGCAGTACACTTTCAGCCTTCTCTTCAGCACCTTCACACTTTTTTTTCTTCTCTTCCGTCGGAACACTATTTCCAGGACCTCCCACAGAACTGGAATTTTGACTAGAACACTTGAACACATCTGAGTCCGAACCATGAACAGATTTGACCAATCTTCCCATATTCTACCAATTGTCACCACTTACCCTCACGGCGTTGCCACATACTTTGTAGCGACTCTCTGTCCAAACTGAATTACTTTTGTTGGCATCGTTAGCTATTGCCTACAATATATATAATTGAGGCAGTTTGAGGGGGACATGCCTAGAGAGCAGAACTTATTAGGTTGCTGGGCCCATGTTCCCTTAACCAATAAACAACTTCATTAGTAAATCCAGGTTCTTTATAGTATCAAAAACATATAGGTGTCCCATACCCCATTTCTGGGACCTCCACTGACTGAGCATCCCTGTTTATATGTAGTAACCATGTGAACAGTCCCTTCCACTGAAGACATCTGCCAATCCAGGGAACTTCCACAGTCACAGTAACAAATCATCAGCTGTGTGGGGGGTGAACTGGGGTAGTCCACACCTATCTTCAGTTACAGCCGCCAAATCCGAATCAGAAGTCTACTGCTCCACAGTTCTACTGCATTCCAGATCTGAATTTCCTTGGTATCCAATAGTTGATGCAGACATCACGGCGGCGCCTTAGCTTTGTCAGTCTGTTATTAGGACGCTCCCAGTAAACTGCAGCTTTTTCCTCCCAGGAGGGAGGTGTGATCGGTGGCTTCTGATCTGTCTCATTTTTGTATGATTCAAGCCAATCAGACGTCTCCAATGGTTCAGTAAAGAACAATGATTTGCCATCATTACTTTAATTTAACAGGAAATAATAATGAATTTTGCAGCTCTGCTTCCTCAGTGCTCTTTTGACTTTAAAGCCAAAGGCTCCCTTATATTTAACAGCAGCAGCAGTTAGTCAGGAAACATCAACAATGCACTATTCTCGATCTTAAAGGGACCAGATGTGTGAGCCTTTTGTAGGAATATGTCCCGATATTGATGATGGAAAAGCTTGGCCATGACTAGTCTAGAGGATCCCCAGGGGGTTGGCTGCTCGGGGGGCACTCTATGCACCCTTTCAAGCGCAGCCAGTTTTCTAAATAGGAGACCGTATTGGCACCCTCCATGTTCTCATGTAGACCACCCGTCCGTATATAATTTCGTTAGTTTTCCCCCTCGAAATCCTCTGCCCTGTATTCCATCAGCTAAACTTTCACAGTGATGTCTGCAGTCTCTTGTTGCATGGTGTGGATCTCTTTCAAGGATTCTTTAGCAATTGTCACTCTGCTGGTCAACTTACGTTGATCCATGCGAAGCCAGCTGACCTCTAGGGCCACTGTGTCACTTTTCGTTTCAAGGGCCTCTCTGGAATCTAATATCACCTTCTGGAATTCCATCAGGTTTTTATAGTAGTGGATCTGGGAATAGGGTGCATTCAACTGAGGGGCACTTTCTGCCGTATGTGTCAAAGCCCCTTTCACCCTGAGTGCCCATCTCCTTCTTCTGCTTCAGCTTTCCCATAGTATTTCCCCTCTAAAATTATTCGCCCTCAGGACCTGCACTGGGGCACGATCTGGTAGTAGGTAAGGTGGCCCAAACTCCGACAAAGATGGTGCAGCGAGTATTGTCAAAACTGGATCGTTATAGCATATTCATCCCCCATCTTATGGTCACCATCCACACGCATCATGTGAAGTTGCACATTCTCAAATAGTATAGTGGTATGAGGCATGGCAGTGATACAAACCCACCTCTCAGCTCTCCTTTAGCCCTCCCAGGAGGTTATTATTGTAGGCTATTATCTCCTTTCCTTTGTTTAATCATGCTCACATCTGGTCCAGTGCCCTCAGAGGGGCTGTGGCGGAGTGTCACACAGTCGTAGGTCTATGGCTCAGTTCCTAGAGTTAGCAAGAATATGGGACCTCTGTCAGGGGGAGGCAAATAATCACTCCATCTGAATGAGCCAGTGTTATTTCTGGTGTCTCCTTTGCTGGGGAGGCCCACCCTGCAGCGAAGCACCGGCTCACAGAAACTTGAGATCTCCAGGGTCCTCTGGGTAAGCCAGCATCACAGCCCTCTCTCTTCTGCTCTGTGCTGGGGAGCGCCTCAATTGCAAGGCCCCAAGTGTGGTTCGTCTGACCAAGGGTCTACTCCACCATGCCCCCTCTGCCCACGAGCCAGTCCAGGCAGCACACCTCTAGTCATAAAACCTGAGTATAAAGTCATTCAAAAGTGTAAGAGTAAATTAGACATGTACATTACTCAAAAGTCCATTTATATTGCCATGATACCATAGTCCTTCATCTTTCGTTGTGAAACCAACAGTTGCAACCATAAACCAAATGATCCAACTCAAACGTGAGCCAACGTGTCCAACATGAACCGATGACCAGTCCAAGTACTCAACATTCAGGTCAGTGTCAGGGAAAATGTGAACTTCTGCTCCATCCTGTAACTCCAACAGCATCAGCCACCAAACCAGGACACCATCTACACTGGTTTGAAATGCCTGCCTGCGAGACAGAAAATGTAATCGTAATATCCCACCTGTAGCAGGAAAAAATGCGCTCAACGGGTGTGCTAAGGTGGTATGACAGAACCCAGCATGCATTACCCCGTATTCGTTTACAACGCAGTCACTACCCCGACGTTACCACATGTTACTTCAGCTTTAGGGGGGGCTGGACTTTGTTATAGTATAAATTACTGTTCCAACTCCAGTCTACGCAACAGTGGAAGGTGTTGGACTTAAAAATCCAACGCCAGTCCAACAACGCGCCCCCTTACAGCAAGTCATTGTAACGACTTGCAGATTAAAGTAACACGTGGTAACGTCGCAGTCAGGGTAGTGACTGCTTTGTAAAGGCTGGTCATTGTTGAGACTGCGGGGTAAAGGATGTTTCCCGTGGGCTAACGTCAAACATTGAAATAATTGTCATAATCACAATATATATAAAACCTTCATATATCCATTATTATAAATCACAATGTTTACGGGTGGGATAATCCTCACCTCTTTGTCCTTAATAGAATTTTAAGTTCTTGACACAATAGCTAGAAAGATGTTTATTCTATGGCAGGACCAGAGGCTTCGGATCATGCTTATTCAAAGCTGTACCACCACAACAGATGCAACACCTACAATTGGTTTGCAATAAAACACCTTGAAAGTGAAATCAGAAGACCAATCCATAGCTGCCAAATTATATCCCTCAGTCTAGACCCTGAAGAGAAGGCTTTTAAAGCGATGGTGCTGCAGACCGAATGTGCTCCAAATATAGACACATCAATACAAGACTCCCCTAGAAGCCACTTGACCCAGCGAGCGAGGGTTACAAAAGAAACAGGGCTAAAAGGTATTTGTAGAGAGATAAGCAACTGACCTACTTGATCCCTGTGGAATTCAAGGGTATAGTTCTAATAGGTTTTATTGAATTTGACCACACACAATTTTGGATTGTCAGGAAAGTCTGGATAACTTATACAACAAGAATTAATCTTGGTATGTTTGGAAATGCGAAAAGAAGCTCCCCAGGAGTAAATACCCTACCTGTTATGTCCAGGGCCTTGGCATCCGATACCGTCTACATGACACTAAACACAATAAAAGGGTCAACTTAGCCGATAACTGTTTCGTTGAGAGATCCTCGTTCGCGGGTCATGCCCTCAAGAACCAAAGGAACACATCCACATCCCACAATATTGAATACTTTGGTGCAGGGGACGAACCATCCAAACACCCTGAAGGGGTTAACAGATGAGAGGATGCTCCCCCACAGGCTTCCCATCCACATGAGGGTGACCCGCTGAAATGGGGGAACGAAAATTGTTGATCGGGCTATAAACTAAACCCTGGGCGGCTAGGTGAGACAAAAATTAACTATCATCAGCACTGTGGTCCCCAAGGGACCACACTTCACTGCACCATGAAACCCAATGTTTCCATGCCGCAGCATATCTCTTGGGGGTACTGGGAGCCCAAAATTGGGATAAAAAGAACATAGCTTGCTGTGAAATGCCAGGCACTTGCCATTGTCTCCGGAAAGTCTCCATGCCATTAGAGACAATAGTTTCTCTACCACTAAATTATTGGGAAACCCATTGGATCCAAGAGTAGGTCCGGAAAGGTGCAAATTTATACTGGTGGAGCACATGACAAGGCCATGGTCACCGTAAACCATGACTGTGCTTTCCAACATGGAGTCACCAGAAGCACTTCTGCGGACTGGCAACAGATCTGGAACAGAATCCTGTGGATCATTGCGAGCTGTGGAAAGGCATACATCAGGCCCCCAACCAAGATTGCAAAAAAGCATCCAAACCTTCCACCAGAGGATCTGGCATCCAACTGTAAAAACGTGGCAGGTCAGAGCTTAGGCGAGACGCAAACAGGTTCACCACACACGGACCCCATAAACGATCCAATGCCTTGAAGATGTGAGGGTGAAGTCTCCAGTTGCTGGAGTCGTGAAGGAACCGAGAGTTCCAGTCCCCTACAATGTTCATCCAGCCTGGAATATACTCCACTGTCGCCACATTCTGATGTTTCAGGTAATAATGCCAGAAGTCCTTAGCAATTTCCGACCAGGAGACAAAAGCTGGTAACCCCCAACTTATTGATGTACCGTACAGCTGAAATGTTGCCCATTTGGAAAAGGATGCAACATTTCATCTTGTGAGGGGATAAATCCTCATTGCAAAGTAACCTGCAAGGGGTTTTAGACAGTTGATGTGAAGCTGAAGCTCCTCCGGAGACCACCTGCCTCCTGTTTCCACTGAAACACCTCTCCCACCCCATTCCCATCTGCTGGCATCCAGCTCTGTGATCACTTCCGAAACAGACGTAAAATGTGCCTTGCCATTCCAGGTGTCCATTTGGGCCAGCCACCAGGAGTCTCCATTCTGACTTACTCCGAAAGAGCAGTGTGTTCCGCGTAGTACAGACCCTTGTGGGCATTCAGAATTTTGAGCCATTGGAGGGAAAATGGCTTGAAAATGGCTTGAACAGAGGATGCAAGAAGGCCCAACAGTCTCGGCAAAATCTGCAATGAGATCGTCTGAGATGCCAGATCTCACCTCAATTCCTTCTTTATGGAAAGCATTTTCGGAAGCAGAAGTCTGAGCTGCACAGATATCAAGTCCACTTGGAACCCCAAGAACTCCTGGTTCTGTATTGGGATCAGAAGAGGCTTCTTGCTGTTGATTATGAACCTCAAGTCATGCAGGAGTTGGGTGGCCCAAGAGAGGTTGAGAAGAATCATGTTGTGATGCTGGGCCATGATGAGATTGTCATCTAAGTAGATGATCAATCGCACACCTCTCTCCCTGAGATAGTGGACAATCAAGCGCAAAAGCTTGGTGAAACACCAAGGGGCCGTGGAGAGACTAAAGAGAAGAGCGGTAAACTCGTAGCACTGATCGCACCATTAAAATGGAAGAAATCTTTGATGAGGTGAAAATATTGGGAACAACAAATTTGCGTCTTTTAGATTGAGATGCAACATCTAATCACCTGCTTGCAACAGATCACGAAGCAGATGCATGCTCTCCATCTTGCAATTTCGATAGACTATCCAAGAATTGAACTGACACAGATTGAGTAGCAGACAGAACCTCCACCTTTTTTCTGAATGAGAAAAACGGTGCTCACGAACCCCCAGAGGTTTGGCATGGTGCAAACTATCGCTCCCTTGTGGAGCAACTCCAGAATCTCTACATCTACAAAGAGACTGTGGGGTTGGGCACAATGTAGAGGGGAAGGGTAAAACTCCTGAGAAGGCTTTGAATAGAATTCCAGATGCAACCCCTGCACCATCTCCAGGACCCAAGCATCTTGTGTAATTTGCTACCACTTGTGTAGGAAAGACCTTATTCTGCCCCCAATGTAACATTTGAAGAAGAAATTATCGGTGCCTGAGTGAGAGGAATCTGTTGGTGATTGTCCTCCATGGTAGTTGTTCTTGTGGTAACGACCACAGCCCCCTCTGGGGGGAGGAGGGGTAGACATTGGAAAAAAACACAAAACACATAAAAGTCCTCTGGTCTGTCAAGAGAAAGAAAAAGGCAAAAGAGGCTGACTAAGAAAAGGCGTCCCTTTAAAGGACGGTTTCTCTCACCCATCAGAGGTGGCATGCTTCATCATTGGGAATCCTCCTCACACCATGAAGCTTAGTCATGGTGCGGTCTACAACCCCCTCAGTGTGAGAGAGGAGCTCAGGGATGTTTTTGTTTGTCAGAGGGGTTATCACTAAGATCCAATGCGGGCTAGCAAGGTGTTGTGAGGGGTGCAGTGCTAATAGTGAAGTGAATTATAACTAAGTACAAGGTTTACCACATCCTTTTATTCTGGCTTTCTTGTGCTATGATTAAAAACAGCAAAGAAAACAAGATATACGACAGGAACCTTTAGACCGAATCGTACTCAGCTTAGATCAACATGTTTCAGCCTGTGACCTAGGGAGTGTTGTGGCTTTCTTCAGGATCTTGAGTAAGCTACTGCTGCAAGAGTGATGTCTAAGAAGTGTGAGAACAGAATTGACAACAATGGCAAGTACGTCTGTAAATTTAGTATGATACTAAACCAGTGATCCAGAGGTAGCAAGATGATTGGATGCACCGGTGGTACCTGTAAGGGAACCAAAAACAACATACCGAGCAATCTATGAGAAAGTGTTCATCTTAAAGTAAGTCAGCCAAATATTTTAAGCAGGAAACACATAGTCCATCAGGAAAAATTAATCTAGAAAGATGTATTATAAAGGCACGAAAATCCCGAATAACACCCACAAAAATGGCCGATCGCAGACGGTGTAACATAGTTCCTAGTGATACTTTTAACACCATGAAACTGTCATGAGACTATATTTAAAATGGAAGGCACTCACCTGCAAAAGTCATGCACAGTGCCCCAGCTGTCCTTAGCATGAGTGCTTAAGGTGCATGTGCGTCTCCAACCTGTATAATGAAGGTTTGGGCGTTAATCATATCTGGGGTCCAAAGGTTTTCCTATACAAAGCAACAAGCATGATGAGAGCGAAGACCATATCAACTGCCATGTGTGTAAAAGCATCTCAGATAGAAAGAACCCTTACCACTGTGTAATTGTTACCACAGCTGGAGGGATATGCCTACAGTGAACAGATATGCCTAAATTAGTCTGAATGTATCTGCTGGCAAATAAAAAAAAATCAAATTAAAAGTAGGGTTAGAAAAGTCACTGCCACAGCAGAACAATTGGGTTCCAACCGAACAGGGCGGCAAGGTCCAGGAAAGTGCTAATCTGGGGTCCTTAACTATTACTGTCGATGTACACTAGAGTCTAATCAGGTCCAAAAATACATAGGGACCATGCTTGACCAAGGTGCCCCGGAAAATTTGGTGTCTATGATAGCCAGATTGCACAAGGATAATTATGCTCAGATTAGGTGGGGGAAAAATGGGGAATTGACAGAGAGGATTTTGATTCAACGTGGGGTGCGCCAAGGGTGTGTTCTCGCCCCCACACTGTTTTCCCTATTCATTAATGATGTGGTCAGTTGTTTAATGGGTTGTAAGAATGATGCCCCTTCAATGAACGACGCAAAAGTCCCCATCTTGCTTTTTACAGACGATTCCTTATTAATATCTACAACGCCCATGGGCCTACAGGTACTATTGGATAAATTCCTGAGTTTTTGCAAAGAGAGGAAATTGGAACTGAATACTTCAAAAACAAAATTTATGGTGTTCGGAAAAGTACGGGGTGGCATACGAGATGTTAAGATTTTGCAAGAACCCCTGGAGCGGGTAAAAAGCTTTGATTACCTAGGCATAGGTTTGAATGAGACGCTTAGCTGGGAACATCAATTAAGGAAGAGCTTTTAATACTAGGTCAAAGATCTAAATCAGTATTAAGATTTTTAAAACAATCGTAAACTCAACCTCTCTCACCGGCCCTTGAAATTTATCGGGCAAAAGCTCAAAGTGGTGCTCTGTATGGAGCAGAGATAGGGGATTTACTAATGTAAGTAAATTAACTATCTGTGAGAATAATTTTGCAAGGGCTCTCATCTCGCTACCTGTTACAACACCTCTCATCCCACTTTTTTGTGACCTTGGGTTAAAGAGAATAGGCGACCTGGCAGCCCTGAGACCACTGACCTATGTGGCTATGCCTATGGACTACTCCACAACTAATTGAATATCGCACTCGCTTCGGGAGGTCCTAGCACTTAACGGGGCTAAACTATTACCTTGGTTCAGACATATCGCCAGATGGTGTAAACTATTGAACCTGATGGGCTTGTGGGAGCACCCAGAAAGGGCCACTAAACATGACATCTTGACCCTTAAAGCAACATATTGGAGGGTAGTAGGGGTGCATTATATAAGTAATCAAACAAGCGGACAGCTAACATCTAACTTTTTAAACATTAAATCACGCTTTCTGTTTGAATCTTTTCTTGACTTGATTTCACCCCCCTTTGCCAAAAGCTTGTATATTAGGTTTAGATATGGTAATCTGCTATTGAAATTTCCGGGGAAAGAGGCGATCGGCCTAGTTTTAGACATTTGTCCTGCTTGCCGTGAAGTTGTTGAAACAGAAGAACACATTCTGTTTTTCTGTCCAAAGTATCGGCAGTTACGCAGGAGATGGATCAGACCTTTATGCCTCAATCTGGGTGCTAGGCAGCACCAGTTTGCGTTTAGGATTTTAAAAACTGACACATCAGGGCCAATAGTCTTTGCTCGTAGCCGTTTTTTATTTTCTTTCTGGCTGATCCGCAAAAAATTCTTATTAAAGGAATGATACGATCTTTTAACCCTTTCCCTTCTTATGCTGTACATGTATTTTAAATATGAAGCTTGGTATGCATGGTTTAGCATCTCAAATAGCTGACCAGGTCGTTTGCATTTATGTATTCACGTACCCTTGTCTTTTTAACCTGTTTTGGGATGTCATTTGTACTTGTGTTGAATGGTTTAATACTATTTTTAATTGTACATATATTTATGTTTTATTTTTGTACACTTTGATGGTGTTTTGTACAAATGACCGAATAAAGTTATATATGGAGAACATAGGGACGTTCATATTATACCCATTGTGTGGATGAATCTCCTTGAAAATTCACATACCGGATGTGAAGGACAATGCCAAAATAAATAACAACAGGAAAACGGTGCATGGAGGACGATACAGTCGTAATCAGGGTTCATCTTAATCCAACTAAAGAGCCCCGAGCATTGCCAAGGCACTCCAGAGGTCAGATAGGGGTCTAGTGAAATCTAAATCTACGTGGGTACGTACATAAAATGCCCGCAGTGTGGACAAAACACCATTAAATGACATACGCTAGATGCGAAGGATATCACCAAGGTAAGTACCACCAGCAGAACCAGCGTGTTGAGGACAAAGCGCTTGTAGTCAGGGCTTATTAAAATCCAACAGAAATGCCCGGAACATGGCCGAGGCACATGAAGGGTCAGATTAACAGGTGGGTAAGCATCATGCTAGAAAACCATATGTGTACTGGAGCATATGGAATCTCACTGTACAGAAAACGCTGTGTGGTTGAGTAGAGTAGGGAGAAACAGAGTGGAGTGCTCAGATGTCCGACAATAAGACCTTGGCACACCTAAGGGTGGTCCGATCATACACCGTACTTCACCAGCACATGGTACGTTAGTGGACGTGCAAAACAACAATGTCACAGGTGCCATCATGTGGCAGGAGGAACAACCGGAGCAGAGTGCTCCAGTGACCAAACCCCAGCCCTGACACGCCACACAAGGTGAAGGTGGAATGAATGTGCCGGACAGTCGCCATTGCGGGGATAAGTAATATGTCCCCGGGGCATACAGGGGCAGTATAATAAGCGAAAAAGCCCCAATCCAACACGAAAGTCAGCGGCACAAGGTAAATGCCAGGACACGCCGCTACGATTATAAAAAGGTTTGTCTGGCAAAGGTGTGTCAGGCCAATATTCTGAATGCCAAGACACGTTGCTAAGGTTTTTGAAGGCAGGGACATCAAGGGCTGATAAAGGCAGTTGAAAATATTTATAGAATGTACTCGCCACTCTGTTGGAACCTGAATTGGTGGCCCCTCCTCATCCTCTGGCAAGTAGAAACCTCTGTGTGAGGCCTGTGGGGCACCGGACTGTCTGACTGGGCCTTGTCCAGAGCTGAAAAAGTGGCCACGTATTTGCTGAGGTCTTTAACTAATTTATCCCCAAAGAGGAGACAGTTCGCCAATGGGCCCGCCTCAGAGGGAGCCAAATCTGATAACTTTTGGTCGATGTGGATCAAGAGGGATTTGCGTCTTTCTGCGGAAATGGCGTAGTCTGAATTACCTAGGAGACATATGGCCCATTAGGATCTACGGTGTCAGTGGAATCTTTGGCTTGGACTGCCAAATCGAGAATTTTTGTGAGAGGACCTGACATGTCCAGGAGTTTGTCCTGGCACCGTGCCAGGCATGATCGATTCCTTTTTTCGTGTCTTTGACATATTTTTTCAAGAGCGTTGTCACATTAGGATCGAGGTCTAGCATGTCCGCCACCTTGCCCGGAATGGGAGGACAAGGGCACTAGGGGGCATATTTACGTTTCCTGGCGCATCCCTGCAAATCAGCAGGGATGCGCCAGGAAACGTGCAACACGCATCTCAATCCTTGCGCCACCACGGATGCGCCGCATTTACAATGCGGCGCATCATGGCGCAGGAAATGCAGATGCGTGTCGCATCTGCTGCCGTAACGTTAGCGCAGTGCTGGAGTTGTGTCGCGGGCGCGACGCAACTCCAGCACTGTGCCAACCATGCCCATGTCTAACATGGTGCGTCAAGCCTTACGCCTGCTTCAAGCAGGCGCAAGGTTTTGACGCAGCGGGGTCGGAAAAGTGACTGAGTGAAATCTTGTAGATTTCACTCAGCCACTTTTCCGAGGTGTTTCTGCGCCGGAACGCCCCCCCCCCCTGCGCCAGAACGCCCACATGAAACCTGACGCAGGTTTCATGTGGCGCAGGGCTTTACAATGTGACGCATCTCCCTAGATGCGTCACGTTGTAAATACCCCACAGCATGGCGCTGGCTTTACGCCGCCGCTGCGTCACAGAAGTGACGCAACGGCGGCGCAAAGTGGCGCAAGGGGCTTGTAAATATGCCCCTTTGAGCGCAAGGTATTGTGCACTTCCCTTTCGAACCCCTTGCGCAAACGAGCCTGCACATAATCTGGATTGAACTGCAGATTTTATCCCTGGGGTGCAGTTGAGAACTTGCTTACATTAAGGCACTTGCGCTTTGTTCGGATGAGGGTCGATGTTCCACCTGGGAGCTGTCTGAATCAGAGGTTTGGTTTCAAGTTTTAGTACTGCTTGGTTAATTAAAACCTTTGCACCATAAAACAATTGTAAAACATAATTAAAACAATTCAGATGGCGGTGTCACTGTACATCAGTTCCAAGATTTGAATCAACAATTTTCCAATTTAGTTAAATACGTGAGAGCCTGGCATGTATGTAAAGTGCATTTAAGTTTTAAAGTACAAAAAGGACGACTGTTGAGAGTAAAAGTTTGGACATATTGGAACATCAAAGAAGGAGTTTAAAATCTTAAAGTGTGATCTAGGCGGTCTACAGTGTAGAGTACATTTTTGCAAATCTTATTAAAAAGAGTGCTGAGACGTTTAAAGTGCCTTTGTGCAACATCAGCAATTTCCAATTGATTAAAGTACGTGGTAGCCTGGCATATATTTAAAGTGCAATTAAGTCTTGAAGTGCAGGCTATTGAGGGATAAACTTTAGGCATGTTGTAACATTGGAGAAAAAATTTAAAAGCTTAAGGTGCAATCTAGGTGGTCTACAGTGCAGAGTACATTTTTGTTAATCTTTTTAAAGGAAGTGCAGAGACATTTAGGGTAAACTATGTGCACAATAGCAAGATGTTTAACCAAAGAAGCTTTACCACACCAAACATTGAATAACAATAGTGTTCCATCCACGATTAATCAGGGTGAGCTGGATTGAATAAAAAGATTAAATTCTGCTGTTTAAAAGGACCTATGTGCAATGTAGTGAGTTTTTCTAAGGCTTTCTAAATTGAAGAAGAGTGCAGTGGCACTAAATTGGCCTGTGTGCAAAAAGGTAATTCCAGCTGGGTGCATGTGACCAATTCAGGAGGAAATTTATTTTCTGCCTCAGTTAGGAATTTCACAAATCAGCTGTGTGTCTGTGGGTGAAAAGCAGGCTAATACCGCTTGTCTGCATGATTGAATGCCTCTTTGAAAGACTGGGCGTAACCTGGCTCTTCGCTTAACCTTTAGCTCCTTGCAGGTGCACACCAAGGGGGATATTCACAAGAACGTGTGATAATCATCGCAGAATTAGCTTAACGCAACTTTGCACATCGCGGGAAAATAACACCGTGTTAACGTTGTATTCCCAAGCCGGCGGCACCATGCGATAGTCTCACGATAACGCGCCAAATGACCGCGTTAAAATTTACGCGACGCCGAAACAATGTGAAACACGAAAAAAGGTGCGATGCCACAAATCGCGATACAAAAATCAGCGATAACCAGCGACAGGCCTGCAATTCCCACGCGTCATGCGGGAAAATGCACTATAAAAGCACAGAAAAACACAAACAAAACAATTCAAACTGCGTAGCACCATGGATGCACCCGGACCGAGTTCAGAGGACAACGCGAACCCCACAAGCCCCACAGACGACCAGCAAGGAACCCCGGGGTCGGGGAAGGGCAAGGAGAAGAGGAAGAGGAAGACGGGGTTCAGTCTGCAGGAAAACAGGATCATCGTCACGGAGGTGATAGAACACTACCAACAACTGTTCGTCACCTCCACTGTGTCATTGGCAACACAAACGGATATATGGCAGTCGATCGTGGACAACGATAATGCAGTCGGAGTGTTGAGGAGGTCAATGGAGGAGGTCAAGAGGCGCTGGCATGATGTGAATAGCCAAACCAAGCAGAAACTCGCTGCCAACCGGAAGGCAGCAACGGCGACTGGAGGTGGGAGCCCTGCGCCACAGGAGGAGCTGGATGAGCTGGAGGAAATGGTGGCCACAATCATCAGTGTGGAGACGGTGCAAGGAGTTGGGGTCCGGACACAGCTCGATATGACCTGACCCAACAGCAACAGGGTGACCAACTACCAGGGACTGGGGGGACGGGGGGAGATGGGCACAATGGCACAGATGCACAATTTTGTGTAGCACACTGCACACCCACAATGATTGTGGAACATGTCCCTGATACCCTTGGCACACTTCAGCACACATAGAAATACCAAGTAGGCCCCCGTCCACGATGTGCACAAAGGGGCCCCCCTCCCTATCACCAATCTCACAACCTACCCATGCACATGTGCTGAATCCAGCAAAGCATCGGCTCTGTGAGCCACACCGACAATGCAAGTGACACTGCATGGCTGCAATCAAAATACATTACATGGTGCACGACACAACACTGAGGTGGCCCAGTGTGGATCACATCCTCAAAAGAGCAGGTCACACGCTGATACATCCACGTGCACATACAACCCCTGACGTCAACAACACATCTGTAGACAAACAATGCACAAGAGTACAAAAACCGTCCAAGAGCACAAAAGACCCAAGTCGCCAACATCTCAGCACCTTAAAAGCACACAAGTCAAAGGCACACCGCCTCAAAGGGATAAGGGGCCGCTAAATCAGAGCTGCAGGCGCGACTCTCCCACAATGCAGCACACACACATAGCAATAACAGCACATCAACATTGACGACAATGTGGTACAAAGTGCAACACTTACACTACAGAACAGAGGACACAAGTGGTGCCGCTTGTGCGTAGAAAGTGGCCAATCACATCTGGCATAGCAGGAAACTGTGAGATGATAATATACGAGTACAACCTCACATCCGTCATGTAGTCAAAATGTCCACTGTCTCCCATCAAATAGCCAGCTCATCCAAAACAGTCACACTGTACATTGTCATGCAGTCTGTATGTAAACATGTACAATGCGTCAACATACATGGAACACACTGTTAACCTGCATCTCCCCTTGACATTGCAGAGGGACAATCAACACCTCCTACAGAGCAGACCAGACATCTCTTCAGTGATGATGAGGAGGACCCCCTGGCCATCTGCTCCGACACCCTCCAACGGATCGTGGACAGCCTCCGCACCCCACCTCCAGGAGCAGGGCAGCCCAGCTGCATCGAGGTGACCCCACCCCCTGCACAGCCCACACAGCAGGAAGCAACCACCACCACGGCTGGCTCCCAGCACCTCACGGAAAGACACATGGCATTCCAACGCCGTGTGTTAGACAGCCAGAGGGGCTGGCTGAACAGGTGCGGGTGGGTTTCGACCTCATGGCAGCCAAACTTGATGCCATACGTGGGTGTGTGAGTCCCATCAGGGACCACTCACAGTCCCTAACGGACACCCACAGTCTGTTCCATGCTCTACAACAATCCTTGGCTGACCTCACTGTAGCCATTACTCGGATACAAGAACTGTCCAGTCAGAGAGGCTCCATCGATGACAACACAGAGATGGCACAGATGCGGAGGACAATGGAGAACATGGAGTGGATGCAGGCTGGAAGGATGGCTGCCACAGCTGTACACCAGAGAGATGTAGCTGGGATCTTCCATGCCCTGCAGAACCTCATCTTGCCATTTCTGCCACAGAGCCTGTCCCAGATGACTGCTGCAGGAACTTCGACACACACATCTCCGCCCCCTGATGTGTCAGTGGCACACAGTGATGCAGCCATACCACCTCCGACCCCTGATGTGTCAGTGGCACACAGTGATGCAGCCATACCACCTCCACCCCCTGATGTGTCAGTGGCACACAGTGATGCAGCCATACCACCTCTGCCCCCTGATGTGTCAGTGGCACACAGTGATGCAGCCGTAACACCACCACACACATCTGACACACCTGACACAGAAGACATATCAGAGGACTAAGATGTGGATGGCAATGACTCTGTGTGAGAAAGGAGGTTGTAGCACACATCCCTGCCACATGGCCTGTTCCTGATTGGTTCAGCCCTCTGCATCATGCCCGGGAACAACACCTTCCACTGTCCCCCGAAACACTCTGCGACATTCACCTGGACCCCGACATGGAATGCCATATCTGCTCTGGTTACCAATGACACAGCAGTCAGGCTACGGACTGAACTCTTCCTCTTCCGATTAAATTGTCATTCCCCAAAGGACTCTGGTTGGCCCTCCACTGGGCAACCATGTAATGTGGCGTTTGCATGGCCATGTACTGCTCCAGCTCCGACACTCCACAGAATGTGAATAAAACATTCCAAATCACACAGATGTGTCATGTCTATGTCCAATCAAGTATAAAAGTATGGATGGATGTAGGGACAATGATTGCACAAAAAGGTACAACCTGGGAAATGACATCAATGCGCATGTTTGACCCTGACCCACATGGCCAATTAGATGACTGTGAAGGTGTGAACTAGCTGTGGCCTCATTGCTCATGAACAACAATCTCGCAAACCCCCAACGTAGCCCCACGTCCATGTATTGAGTGGGGCTGTGTGTAAAAATGTCAAATCCGGTAGCAGGCCTAAAGTAGTGTCCCCCATCACATGTGACAACAGGACATCTCTTCGCATACCTACTCACACTCAACTGTGTGGACACAGCCTGTTTTGATGGATCACATTGATCCACATGGCAAGAAGTTGGACACCATACTTACATTGCTGAAGACACGTAAGAGCACAGGTCTACCAGCAACCATCCCAACCATAATGTCTGGCTCACAGAGGTGGAGCTGGCAATAGGGACTCACCCCTAAGTGAAATGCGTCAGTCAGTCCCTCCTTGTGTACGGACAATGCTCATTGAGGCACACGATTTGTCATTCCAATCGACACTCATCACAGTTGAACACTAGTGAAGTGGCGTAGACTTCTTTAGCATGTGCGTGTCAAGACGGGCAAGACAAGGGCCACAACATGCAGACCAATGCTTCAGACACTAACAGGCAGCATGGGAACATGTAGAGGTGCAAGAAATGAGGAGGCAAAAATGAACACCAATCATTACGGATGGCAACGGTCTCAGCCCACCTTGCCTTGCTGGAAGAGTCATGTGATGTTTGGCGTATGCTCATTGCCCCCTGTCAGGGGACACGACTCACAGCCCATGGGATCTGCATAGTGCTGTACCACTGGACTGCGCAGACTTTCTGCTCTGCAGACAGTGAGCAGGTGAAAGGGTCCAACAAGGTCACATGTAGTACTACATTGCCATGTGTGTACTCTCCCTCCAGCAGTATGTCATATTTAGGAACCTTGCCAAGCGACGCTGTGCAGCTCCGCCCATGGGACTGCCTCACCTTGCACAGGTGTGTGTCAACACAAGTAGGTGCATGCACATGCATTCTGAGTCCAGGCGAATGCAGCCATGTCCACTGTTGTGGTGGGATATGTGACCATTTCTCCAAGATGCAACAAGGTGTTGGGACCTGTGCTCTGGGTTACAAGCAGTTGTGGCTGCAGGAACGTAGTTACTTGTCCATGAATGCAAGCGCAGCTTCCTGGCCAATCAGTTCCAAGAGTACGTCGTTGTCGGATTCAACGAGGGCGAGCCAATCCATTAACTGATCCGGACAGATGTGCTCCGTCCATGCCGTTTCACCAATCCGCAACACAGCCCCATAGGGGAGCGCTTCGATGTGGTCACTGCACACGAGGACTTGTGCAATCTCCCATGCCCAACTGCCAGCACGTACACCAAATATCAAGGCATCCCATGAACGGGTATCACGGTTACACTCCTGGTCGTGGGCCATCAGGGGGCGCACACACAAGTCATAATCCAGTTCAGCTACCGTTGTGTTGGATAGGCAGACATCCATGGGCCACTCGAATATGCATGATCGACAGTGGAACCAGGGCTGGACGCAGGTGACGTATGCAAGACGGAAGCTCAGACGGTAACTGATGCGCAACACTGCCAGTGGCAGTACCCCCAACAAATGCAGCATACGTGCACAGTACAGTTCCACGTGACAGGGGTTGTGCATGTGCCCGGGATGTTCTGCCATTGCGTTGGTGGCCCTCATAGACCCGGCACTCTTCTGACCTGCGGTAGTTATGTGGATGATATGCCACAGCTCGGAGCAATGAGCCGTATGTGGGTCCAACGTTTGGACGTATGGGTTGTTGTGTACATAAGTGTCAAGGGCATTCCATGCAGGGGTACCTTGAGCAAGGACTTCTGTGTGTGGGGTGTGGATACGTTGGTCTTTCATTAGCGCTGTGCATAGTGTGGGAGTTGTCATCATCTGCTATGGTATCTCTTTCAGGGGGTGCCTGCCACATGCAAGACCAAGGTCAGAGGTGCACGTGTCCTTCCACCTCATGTATTGAGACAAAGGAGCTTTCATCCCTAATGTTGGTCTGACTACTGCTTGCATTCTGGAAATGTGATGTGGCTTTCGTACTGCAATTGAGGCTAGGCCTTAGGCTTATGGTGCACCAATAGCGATACACACACAACAGCTGGCATGCATGAGCCAAGAGCCCGGGCGGCCTTGCGCTCCTTGTACATTCCCTTCGTGCGCGGCCGCCCTCCGGGTGCATGCAACATTGTCGATTGCGGACTGTATGGCGCAGACACTGCAACAGAGACACATTCATCATTTGGTTTCCTGTCCAGCCCAGGAATGAACCACGCCCAGAGACCAGGGATAATTGTTCACACCCCTACGCTGGCCTGGCGTACGCCGAGCCAGCCCACTCAGCTTACGTATAAAGGGGGGGACGACGACACTACGTGTCCCAGTTCTTCCCCACTGCCGGAGGTGACATGGCTGCGTCCGCCTGGCATATCACGAGACTCAATCAGAAAGGGTCCATGACTTACGTTGCACAGAGTTGGTGGCACCGGAAACACTGCGGCCGGCATGGGCCTACCGACACGGGACGGTTACTTACGGTGCACTGAGGTAGGGGCACCTTAGGTGCTGAGCGGGTGTGCAGCCTGCGATGATGCGCCGTCCTGGCGGTCCGGACTGGTAGGGATTTGTGTGAGCCCTGCTGGACCGCAGTGTAGGCCTGAGCCAGCAGGCAGCGCGGTCCGACCGCCACGTGGCGTTGCCTCGTGGTTCACAGGGTTAGTGGCACCTATAGTGCTGGGCGGGTGTGCAGCCTGCGATGATGCCGTGTGCACTGATATGATCTCTGCCATTGCGAAATCAAGACCCAGAATCACGTGTGTGGCCTAGTGTCCCGCGGGGCGGGACTGCATGATGTGGAGGCTGCCAAGGTTGCGGACCCCGGGCTTGGAGCTTGCACCGGCACGTGGTGGGCCCTCTTGGAGACACGCTGGTGGCGGAAGGTGAGCAGTGAGGCCTGGGTGCGCAGGGGCGGGCAAACACCGCTGTGCAGCGGGAGGGGCTGAGGTGCAGCAGCCTGTGTGCGCAGGGGCGGCCAAGCGATGATGGTGTGTGCAATGATTTGTAATCTGCCATTCATAGATCTGGACTCTGTTTCAGATAAGGGACCTGGTGGACTGCGGTGTATACCGGCACGTGGTTGGAGACACCGGTGGCAGCAGGTGAGCAGTGAGGCCTAGGTCCACAGTGTCGGCACTCTCTCTCCCTCTCCCTTTCTTCCTTTGACTGTCTCTCTCTCTCTTCCTCTGTTACTCTCTCTCTCCCTCTCCCTCTCTTCCTTTGACTGTCTCTCTCTCTCTTCCTCTGTTACTCTCTCTCTACCTCTCCCTCTCTTCCTTTGACTGTCTGTCTCTCTTCCTCTGTTACTCTCTCTCTCCCTCTCCCTCTCTTCCTTTCACTGTCTCTCTCTTCCTCTGTTACTCTCTCTCTCCTTCGCCCTCTCTTCCTTTCACTGCCTCTCTCTCTTCCTCTGTTACTCTCTCTCTCCTTCTCCCTCTCTTCCTTTGACTGTCTCTCTCTCTTCCTCTGTTACTCTCTCTCTCCTTCTCCCTCTCTTCCTTTCACTGTCTCTCTCTCTTCCTCTGTTACTCTCTCTCTCCTTCTCCCTCTCTCCCCCTTCTCTCTCTCTCTCCCTGTCTTTCACTCTCTCTCTCTCCCTTTCGTTCTCTCTCTCTTCTCTCTCTCTCTGTCCTTTGATGAGCGCATGACACACCTTCTTATCTTGTATTATGTCTTGCAGGCTGTGTCTTACAGATTGTCCAGAGACGACCCGCCATGACTCTTCCGAATAGTTGTTTTGAGTTACATTTGAATAAAATAATCTGTTTGGAAATTCAAGGATGAATGAATGTTTCTCCTTTTTCTGACCACACATGAATGTTGATTGTTGTACTTGTGCGACATCAGGCGAATTGTTTTGTTCATGATTTTGTAAAGTTGATGTGAAATGTCTTTGTCCGGGGTAGGGCCCCGGGAGGGGGGGGCCTGGGGGGGCGGCGGTGGGTGTTGTGGCCCTCTTGGGTGTCCGGCTGCGTGATTAGTGGCTCCATGGCATCTGTTGTTCTTCTGGTGTGGCTGTGGGCTGGGCTCCCATTTCTGGTGCAGTTTATCGTCCGACTTAATACCAGGGAAGAGCAGGTGTTAATTCCCTGCTGCTAACGCGCCTTATCGCATGTTTTGTGATCTTATCACCAATCTGGCTGGTCGTTGAGAATGTTGCGAAGTGGTGTTTTCGCGGCTTTTTGCACGGGAACGCCTACTCTGCATCTCATTAGCGTTAGTTGCCGGTGTCAACCGTGGCGATGTTTTTTGCGGCTGCTATCGCGGGAAAACGGGCGGTATTGGCTGTTAACACCAGCTTGTGAATAGGGCGATTAATCTATCGCCACTTTGGCTGCGATAAAGTGCCGCTAACTCAGCGATGTGTCCTTGAGAATATGACCCCAAGTGTACCATATCTTCTTTCCCTTTTTTCACAAAACCGGCAATCGGTTGTAGGGGCGGTACGTTTCCAGGGTGGATGCTGTAGAAGCGAAGGTAATATGCCCAGTCGCTATCTTAGGAGGGCAGGTGGGGCATTCTGATTATCTAGTTTCATCCTTAATTTACTATCATCGACAAGGTCAAAAGCGGCAAGGAAATCTATAAAGCAAAGGTATAGTGGTACCTCTGCATTTTTGGACCCATCTATTTTGTAAGGAAAGGGCCATGATATTCGTTATAGTTCCCATACGTTTGCAGAAACTGGTTTGGTTAGCGGGATGATTTGATTGGCTGAGACCTACAATGTTAATTCCTCTAGGATGGTGACGGCGAAGTATTTGGCCCCGTTGTTGATAAGCGCCACAAGCCGATAGTTTTTTGCACTACTCTTATCGCTGTGTTTGTGGATCGGTGAGATTATGGATCCTCTCCATGAGGGGGAGGGATTGTGGGGCCCACTGATATCTGCTGGAAAATCGACTCCAGTTTTTCGGACTAATAGCTGGCGTGCTGTTTGAGTAGTGCAGGTGGAATCCCATTTGAGTCTGAAGCCGCCTCCCTTCTTTCTTTGGCTCTCTGTCTTTTTATTTTCTCACTAGTTGGTGTAAAGGAGTCTGTGGTAGGGCCTTGAACTGAGCATTAGGCATGGGCCGTACGTTTAATTTCCTTTTTATTTATGTTGTTGGAGCAGTCGAATGAGGTTTCTTTTAGCACGCTTGGTTGATTTTGCCCCTCCTCGGGGTGGTTGAAGTGCTCATGGTGGAACTTTGCCCAGGCTTCTTCAGTCAAATGAGAACTGATCCCTTTATGTGCAGGACGCTGTTGCATCCGTGCATGAGCATTACTTTTTATGTCAAAGAGGAGCCTTGCCCAGAGCGAGTCCTTTCTCTGAATCAGAGGTTTGGGAACCCGAGTCCTGTGAGACCTGATCAGACTCTTTGCGAAAGTCCCAAAGGGTCTGACACAGCAGACGTGCCATGCTCCTGTAGGGCTGAGTGAGTTACCTTGTCTAAAGCCTCCAGCTGAGGCTGGCCAAGCTCAGCTGAATTAACCTCCTTGAGTGGGGGATTTCCTGAGCTTGCACAAAATTCCTTCCTGCCATAGATGAGTAGAGGCTTGGTGAAGGGACAGAGGGCCCTAAGCAAGGCCTTATTAGCCGAGTCCTGTGCATGGACATCCAATGCCTCAATCAGTCTTTCTTCCATGCGTTGCTCATAGGGAGCTTCCAATAATTTACCGAAGGGGTCCGCCTTCCTGATAATATTTTGCCATTATGGTGCAGAGCACCCAAATGAGTCCCAGGGGATCACTATAGTGGAGGTATACAGAAGAAAGGGGGGCAGTCCCAACAAGTGCAAAGAGCGATATTACCACCTAGGCCGACAAATACAGTGGAAGGAGGCACTTGACCCCTAAGGCAGAGCCCTTGATTGTGTTTTGCAGCCCCGTTGGATGTAGGGGATTGCAGAGCACCTTCATCGCGCTGGCACTGCTGGTAAGTGGAAACCGAGCGAACGAAGGGAAAATCTCAGGCGCATCTAAAGCCCTCAACAGAAAGAGGACTGGGTCCTCTGCATCAAGCGACGCGCAGCTCCGAAGTCCCCACACTCGCTCCAGACCAGCAGTAACAAAAGGCGGGATCCCGTTTCCTGCCTATGCCACTAGAGCAGAATGCTCTGCTGAGAGAAAGCCAATGCTGAAAGCAGTAAGGTATACCCAATGGGCACATAACAGTATCAACAATGAATAAAACGGTAGGAAAAGCACTTATCTGAGCTGTGTCAGCAGCTAAAAAAGAGGAAAGACTATGGTGTCATGGTAGTATATGTGAACTGATGGGAGTCCAGATTGGTGGAAGATGGGATAAAGGGCCATTGGGAAATGTAGTATTTTCTGTGTATTGTTTTCATTGGCTGCTGTGTTCCAGTAGATAACAAAAGAGAAGCATAATCCAAAATCTCCGGTCCTGCCATGGAATCATGATTGCTTTGTTGAAGGGCACGTTTTCAGAGTAAGCAGTCTCAGACAGTGTAAGATCCAGTGGTTCAGGTAGAAGGATCACGTAAGGCAGGTTTGAAGTAGAAAGATGTAGGTTTATTGCAGAGTAAGAAGATCCCATCCAGGCAGGGCAACACTACAATCTCTACTCCTGTTCATTATTCAAACAGTAACATTCTAACTAATGCTAAGTAAGCTGAAGCAAGGCATTGTGACATTACATTCTTTGGTAACCATGACTTCAGTAAGAAGCCACAGATGTAAGAAGATGCCACACACCTTCCCTCCTTTAACAAACCCCCAAAAAAACACAAAAGTACCATAAAAACAAAAACAAATCTCAATGTACAAAGTCTTTCAAATACGAAGGTTTAACTTTAACCCTTGTTGACAACCTGGGAGCTTTTCCTGGTAATATTGCATTGCCTACCGGTGAGTGAGTGTTTGTGAGTCGACCAGAACCATTACCTGTTACACAGGGACCTGAAGAACCTTTGTACAGTACTACTCTTCCCAGGTTCCAAATAAGATGATCCTGTGTTTTAACAGCATTGTTAAACAATTTAGTCACTCTGATGGGTTTAGAAAACTTCCCACTCAAACCTGGTAGCTTTATTACTACCAAATCACCAATGTTAACTTTGGTACTTTTAACAGCTTTTCTAGAGTCAAACAGAGACTTCCTCACAAAAGCTTTCTCAATCTCTCTCTCACGCCACAAGTCTCTGTCAGATCTTCCACCAGGTTTTTTCTCCAATTCTCGCACCCAAGGTGGTTCCACCAACGTACACGGAGTTCTGCCTTTGAACAAGACAAAAGGAGATTTTCCTGTAGTACTATGTGGAGTCAATCTATACATGTGAACTTTCTTGAGAACCTCCTTTTTCCAATCTAACCCAGAACTCTTAGCCAAGGTAATCACTTCCTTTAAAACCCGGTTAAAGCGCTCAATCATTCCATTGGTCTCGGGGTGATATAAGGAACACTTTTTGTGTATGATACCACGTTTACTTAAGAACTCTTCCATCTCTTTGGAAACCAACTGAACACCATTATCCGTTAGAATGGTGTTGGGAAGACCCTCTCTAGATATGAGACTCTCTAAGAACTCAATTATCTTTTTAGTCTCTATGCCACACGTGAAGCAAACTTCTGGCCACCTTGAATACATATCTATTGCAACGATGACAAAAACCTGCTGTCCATTCCCATAGATAGGCCCCAAAATGTCAAGTGCTATTTCCTTCCATGGACCATTTGGCAACTTCCTTATTACCATGGGTTGCACTCGCACCATCTTGGACTTGTCACACAGAGAACATTCCACACAATCTCTAACAAGTCTCTCAACCATCAGATCCATTCCAGGCCACCAGTATGACATCCTAAGTCTCTCCTTGGTCTTGGAGACTCCCAGCTGAGATAAATGCGATAGATCAACCAGCTTGGATCGGAGGTTGAGGGGAGGAATCAATCTCGTACCTCGATAGAGAAGTCCGCCGGAAACACTTAATTCGTCCTTCACACCCCAAAATTTCTGACTATCATCTGAGGCTTGTCTTTTTGAATGCCAACCTTTATTAATGAGAGATATCACTTCAGTAAGAGTAGAATCAGAGGAGAGTTCACTACACCAGTCACTGCCGACTACGCCAGTGTAAGATCCAGTGGTTCAGGTAGAAGGATCATTCAAGGCAGGTTTGAAGTAGAAAGATGTAGGTTTTTTGCAGAGTAAGAAGATCCCATCCAGACAGGGCAACAGTACAATCTCTACTCCTGTTCATTATTCAAACAGTAACATTCTAACTAATGCTAAGTAAGCTGAAGCAAGGCATTGTGACATTACAATCTTTGGTCACCATGACTTCAGTAAGAAGCCACAGATGTAAGCAGATGCCACACACAGTCTTATGTCTGAGATAGTCTTTAGAAGTGTCTGTGACTGCTTAATTTAAAAAGTTGCCTTTAAATGAGGTAAATGTCAATGAAAAAGATATTCACTGAGAGAAAACATGTCCAAGAGTTGAGAGCACTGGGTGCACACTTCTTCCATTATTATTTTTTCTTGCATTGTTAGAAGAGGTTGTGACTGACACTTCATGGGCCTCCTATGAATGCTGGCTTGAATGAACTGAGCAAATGCAGTTAACGTCCTCAAATGCAATATTCACATCAAGTTCTACTCTATGTTGAGATTAGTTAAAGTTACCAAATAAAGTGTCCTTGGCAAGCAGCTGGCAAGACTTTACTCTAAAGTGAAATTATGGAATTATATTCATAACCAAGAGGTATTCAGTGGCGGGTTGTAAAAGGGAAAAATACTTGTATGAGGCTCAGTGACTCTTCTTGCTTCGGTAGGACAGCTGGGATGCCTCGGGACGTAGGAAGGAAGAAAACAAAAGTAAGAAAGGGGGAAAGAAATAAAAAAGGGACAAACATGGAAGAAAACAAATAAGATAAAAAGGATAAAAAGGGAAAGCAGATCTCTTGTGGCATCTTTCAGGAAGCTAACACAACGCCAGAGGGGAAAGGCAGCAGATAGAGTCACGAGGGAGAAAGAAGCAAGATTGTGGAACTCAAGGAAAAGTGGCTTGGAAACAGAGACCCACCATCGTAGGAGTCCCCTAGGAAGAGCCCCAAGTACCAGGGATACCTGCTGCTGGCTTGAATGGACTGAGCACATCCAGCTAATGTCCTCAAGTGCAATATTCACATCAAGTTCTACTTTATGTTGAGATTAGTTAAAGTTACCAAATAAAGTGTCCCTGGCAAGCAGCTGGCAAGACTTTATTCTGAAGTGAAATTGTGGAATTATACTCATAATCAAGAGATATTCAGTCACGGGCTGTAAGTGGGAGAAATACTTATCCAAGGCCCTGGACTCTTCTCGCTTTGGTTGGATAGATGGTACACTTCTGAACTAAGGAGGGAAGAAGAAAAAAGTAAGAAAGAGGGAAAGAAAAAGAAGAGGGACAAAGATGGGAGGAAACAAATAAGATAACAAGGGAAAACAGACTCTTGTGAGGCGTTATTCAGGGAGCTGCTGAAACGCTGGAGAGGAAAGACCATAGAGAGAGTCAAGAGGGAGAAAGAAGTAAGATTGTAGAAGTTAAAGCAAAAGTGGCTTGACAACAGAGACCCGCCACCCCAGGAGATCCCCGGGAAGAACCTCAAGTGCCAGGGATACCTGCTGCAGCAGCCAAAAGCCTACCACTAAGTGCTTCCCAGTCCAGGAATGGGCATGCAGTTGGCTTCCGCCATATTGCTGAAGAAACGTGGCTTACCTGGGTGGATGAAAGAGGAAGACTGAAGACAAATGGGTGCAGTAAACAAAACAACTGAGAACCGTAAGGCCAAGAAATAATAGGTAACGGTGTGTGAAACATATCTGTGAGTAGCTAAAGGGGAGAGAAAAATAAAGTTAAATTGAAGAACTAAAAAAGATATGGCCTTTACCCATGACAGGGATCGAAAAAGCAGTAGAAGTACAAGCTTCTCTCACCCACATGGGAGGTGAGCATAGGTAGGAGCAGTGCAGCTTTCCACAAAAATGCACACAGCAAGCGCAGCATGGGTGACTACAGTACAAACTACCTGCACAACACAATTTAATGATAATCAAGTTATTTACACCTGGAAAAATGAACAGCTGAATTAGCCTTGCTGGGTTTTATCTTGTGGTCTGTAGGTCATAAAAGATATCTGCCAAGCTCACTGATCCATGGCCCAGTAGAATCAGAGGGAAAGCAAGTTTCCCTCACATGCAGAACAGGCACATCATTCACAGAGGCTGCACTTGCTTCCCACAAGACATAGGAGGTAAGCATACCTTGTTAAACCCATATCTGAAGCAGTGGGCTTGCTTTCATGACCTAGAATCCTCGCAGTCTCCTACGAATGAGCTGAGTGTTTTGCCCGATTGAGGTCAGACTTGCACACCCTGGACACAAACATGTGGATACTGCCCACCCTAGGCCTGTTCTACATGGTGGCCTCACTGACCATGATACTGCCTCCAGAAAATGGGGTGGAGAGTTGATGTGTCTGCCAGCTTCTCCGCAACCATGAGGGAAAGGAATAAGAGGAATGAGAAGAAGATTGGTGTAAGATCTACAATAATGGCAGCACTCTTTAGCAATAGGGCCTCACAATCAAGCAAAGTAGTGTTGCAGCAGATTTGCACCGTGGAGATCATTGGTGCAAACTCAACTACAAGCTGAACTTGAGCGGATGGACCTTTAGTCCTGGACTGAGGAGTGACATCAACAATTCAACAATACATAAATTACAGTGAAGCACATTATGCCCCACAATGATGACAGTGAGTAGTAGATTTGTAAACCATGAAGGTTTATTACTAGGTTAGCAAAGTTACAAACTCAAATCATTTAATGTTATTAAAAGTCAATGGTTCATGAACATATTTGTTATATGATTCAGATCGAATCAAAGTAGCAAATCCAAAGAGAAAATGCTAAATGTTCTCGTAAAGCAAATCGATCAAATTCAGTTTCCCATGAAGTGAAGATTCTCTAACATGTTAAGCTAGAGGAAATCAGGAAATTTGTGAGAATGGTCAAGCAGGAGGTGTCAGCAAGTAAAGCCTCTAAAGGCAGAACCAAAAGAAGATTTGCAAAAGACACACAATTGATGGACGGAAGATTTGGTCAGGTATGAATGGATTTGTCCACAAGTCTAACTCTTTCGGACAGGAACAAAGAACGGTCTCTGCTGAGGAGAATGAAAAAGGCATCTAACTCTAATTAGCTCAGCAAAGCACAATTAAATCATTCAAATCTTCAAAGTGTAGAGCAAATCCCTAAAAATTCCATTGAGGAGAACCAATCAGGATCTAACACTCCTTGATAGGGCAATTTCAGCATAATTCCCAGCCATCACAGAATGGAAGTTTCTGCTGCATGACCTTTAAGAGATATCTCCTAACAGATTGATACTTTTCGGTCTGTTTGTTCCCAGTGTAGTTGCAGTGATTCATTATATAGCTCTCCACCAAACACAAACAGATAAACATTCACACAGAACCTTTAAGCAAGAAATTACATTGAATTAAAAGATGATATTTGCAGCTTGGCCCTTGAAACAAGGGAAAGAGAAAAAGTGCACAGCAGCCAAAAGAACATTTTGTGGTAGTGTAAATCATTTAAACTGAGGCCTACATTAACTATGATCAACTTTAATCACACTTACACACTTTAATCACACTTTATACACTCGTACAGGCATCTTTTTCCCATCGAATGGTGGTCCTTGTGATCCAGCGGTGTACTAACAACAGATACTCCACTACCATATACTCACCTGGGCCCATATAACTTCTTCCACTAATACCTAGTAGACCGCTGGAGCTTGTAGTTTATAGATTTCATTTTTCCAGGAATAGTTATTATTCTGTTCTCACTAAACCTTTCACTGATCAAAAAGTTCTTTCCTCTGGTCGATGGACCATTAGTTGGAACTAATTGATGGTGATAATTAACATGACTTATTAAACATTCTTTAATAAAATAAAAATAATCACAGACTCTGGAAGTTTTTAAATCTTTATCTAAATTAATTGAATGTGAACCATCTCAAAGTTTCAGTACAAACACCCTCATTCGCAAGAGTGTCAATTCAATCAATAATCAATAAGCAAAAATATTTCAGACTCTCAAAATAACTAAGCTTAGAAAGGAGAGGACAGAGAGAGAAGAACATCTATCAATACAATAAATTTATATTTACCCAGAATGGTGCGAAGACAAACCCCCTGGCCAAAGGGCTGGTAAGGGTCCCCCAGGATAGATCAGGAGACAAAGACTTCAGGACAGGAATCAGGACAGGATACTTCACCTCTCTAAAATACCGACAACTGCGTTGCACCACTCTCTGACACTCTCTTCCTCCTCGTGGTTCTTCCGCGATCTTCTTTCTAACCCAATTAAATTAAGATGGAAGTTTCTACATTCAGTTTCTTCATCAGCGTCTTCACAGCATCAGCACCACCCACAGCACCGACAGCTTCCCGAGCTCTGCAGCATCGACGTCTCAGCTTCTTTGCACGCTCACTCTCTCCCTCTAACTAACTAAAACTACCTCAATTATACCTTTCAATATTCATGTACCACCCATTAATGTTTCAATTTCATAAAATACTAACTCTGATTGGTCAGGCGAGGGGGGCTGATCATCACACCATGCTTACATTATACTTATTTCATTGAACCATTGCTTTGAAACATTGTTTCCTTTCCCATACATCTCCATACTTTATTAATACAAATTGTTTCAATCTCATGAATAAGGCTCCTTCATATGAACTCTTCACCCTCATGTTCCCAGGGCACATCTTTCTCGTCCTTGGACGATTGACAAGTCCTTACTCATCCTTCCTTGTTCTCTCTCATGTGCACATGTGCAGGATCAAATCAGTCAGCTCAATTCAGACAAGTGTGGAAGGCCCAAATGCGCACTAATAACAAAATCAAAAGAAGAAATGTTATTCTCAAAAATAAATGGTTTCATTGTATACCACCAACCTCTACTCTAACCCACTTAAAGTATTATTACCCTTTTCAGCATTTGCGTTATTATAAAAACGTATTTTCTATTTAGCCAAGCAGGTGCCATGCATGTGAATTTTCAAGCTGCCATTTTAATGCCTTTTGCGCATGCGCAAGATTTTCCCTCCAAGCATTAAAACGTCATACTACGTAGATGCAGTAGACGCATGCGCAGTAAAGATCTCTTGTTAGAGTGCGCTTTAGTCCTTCATTCATTTTGTTAAAGTTAATAAACACATACGCAAGCTTCCTTATCCCGCGTGTCTTTCTAAAATGCAAATTATTAATTACAAACACATAGTTAGTAATTCGTTAATGAGTTAAAACGAAAGGATTGCTTCCAAGCAAGTCTCATTTACGAGTCCTTGCTCCATCAATCCCCTCTCTGATGGCATTTTAAGCCATCACAAAATTACCCATACCATTCCAGATACCAACTTTAGCACATCTCAGTTCTCTATTTCTCCTCTCAGTTTTCCATCATTCAACTCGTTTCCTTCTAAATTTTTCATTTTCTTATATAATTTGCCTTTCATTTCTTCCAACTGTATTTCATCATATTTTCTTTTTTGTTTCTTTCCCTTTCCTTCTCTTTCAAAATGTATTTCTCCTTTCTTTCCTTTTCTACAACACATATATAATCATTATTATCATTACTACGGTTATTATCATAACTAATGGCATCATTATTTGACCTAGAAAACTTTTCCCAAAATCGGTAAACCATTTCCCTATTGATGTTATACTTTTTGTAAGTCTTCCCCACACACTGTCAACCTCCAGTTGGGTCAAGTCTTTATGCATTCTTGTAATGTTTTCAATATATCCTTTAATTTCTCTCAATCAATCAATCAATCACAGAATTTGTAAAGCGCACTACTTACCCGCGAGGGTCTCAAGGCGCTGGGGGAGAAAAAAAAGGGGGAGGGGTGCTGCTACTGGTCGAACAACCAGGTCTTGAGTAGCCTCCTGAAGGTCAGCAGGTCTTGGGTCTGTCGTAGGCTTAGTGGAAGGGTGTTCCAGGTCTTGGCGGCGAGGTGGGAGAAGGATCTGCCGCCGGTGGTGGTTCTTCAAATGCGAGGGACGGTGGCGAGGGAGAGGTCGGCGGAGCGGAGTTGGCGGTTGGGGATGTAGAAGAGGAGTCGTCTGTTGAGGTAGGCTGGGCCAGTCTTGTGGAGTGCCTTGTGTGCGTGGATGAGGAGTTTGAAGGAGATTCTCCTGTCGACGGGGAGCCAGTGCAGGTTCCTCAGGTGGGGGTGATGTGGCTGTGGCGTGGTACATCGAGGATCAGGCGTGCGGAGGCGTTTTGGATGCGTTGCAGTCGCTTGATGAGCTTGGCCGGGGCTCCCGCGTAGAGGGCGTTCCCATAGTCGAGTCTGCTGCTGACGAGGGCCTGGGTGACTGTTCTTCTCGTGTCTGTCGGGATCCACCTGTAGATCTTGCGAAGCATGCGGAGGGTGTTGAAGCAGGAGGATGAGACTGCGTTGACTTGCTTGGCCATGGAGAGCGTTGAGTCGAGGATGACTCCCAGGTTGCGTGCGTGGTCGGTGGGTGTCGGGGCTGCTCCCAGCGTCGTTGGCCATCAGGAGTCGTCCCAGGCTGAGGGGTTGGAGCCGAGGATGAGGACCTCTGTCTTCTCCGTGTTCAGTTTTAGTCGGCTGATCTTCATCCATTCGGCGACGGCCTTCATCCCTTCATGGAGGTTGTATTTGGCGGCGAGGGGGTCCTTGGTGAGGGAGAGGATCAGTTGGGTGTCGTCGGCGTAGGAGATTATGTTGAGGTCGTGCTGTCTGGCGATGCATGCGAGCGGGGCCATGTAGATGTTGAACAGTGTTGGGCTGAGGGACGATCCCTGGGGTACGCCGCAGATGATCTCGGAGGCTTCGGATCGGAATGGTGGGAGGCGAACTCTCTGGGTTCTGCCGGCGAGGAAGGAGGTGGCCCATTCCAGGGCCTTGTCTCGGATCCCTGCGTCGTGGAGGCGTGCGCGTAGAGTGCGGTGGCAGACAGTGTCGAAGGCGGCAGAGAGGTCCAGCAGGATGAGGGCTGCGGTCTCACCGTTGTCCAGCAGGATCCTGATGTCGTCGGTGGCGGCGATGAGGGCAGTCTCAGTGCTGTGGTTGCTGCGGAACCCCGATTGGGATGGGTCCAGGATGCTGTTTTCTTCGAGGTATCGGGTTAGCTGCTTGTTGACGATCTTCTCGATTACCTTGGCTGGGAACAGAAGCAGGGAGATGGGCCGGAAGTTCTTGAGGTCTCTCGGGTCCGCCTTGGGTTTTTTGAGTAGGGCATTGATCTCTGCGTGTTTCCAGCTCTCTGGGAAGGTCGCGGTCTCGAAGGAGAGATTGATGATGTTGCACAGGTGGGGTGCGATGGAGCTGCTGGCTTTGTTGAAGATGTGGTGCGGGAAAGGGTCTGACGGGGAGCCGGAGTGTATTGTGCTCATGGTCTTGATGGTGTCCTCGATGTTCACGCTGGCCCAGGCTGGCAGGGGATCGTGGTCGATGGTGTGCGGCGGGTCTGGTGCATCGATCTTAGTTGGGGCTGTCTGGGTGTTGAAGCTGTCGTGGATGTCGGCGATCTTGCGGTGGAAGAAGGTGGCGAGGGAATCGCACAGGGGTTGCGACGGTGGGATGTCGTTGGTGTTGGAGCTGGGGTTGGAGAGTTCCTTCACGATGTTGAAAAGCTCCTTGCTGTTGTGTGCGTTGTTGTCGAGGCGGTCTTTGAAGGAGGTTCTCTTGGCGGACTTGATGAGGTGGTGGTGGTTACGGATGGCGTCTTTGTTGGCTGCGTGGCTGTCCGGTGTCTTATCACTGTGCCATTTCTTCTCTAGTTTCCGGCAGGTACGCTTGGAAGCTAGGCGTTCCGAGGTGAACCAGCTGGCTCTTTTGGTGGTGTCAGCGTAGGTGGGTTTTTTCAGCGGGGCGAGGGTGTTGGCACAGTCGTCCATCCATCTTCTGAGGTTGCAGGCAGCGTCGTCGGTGTTGGATGGGTCGGAGGGAGGGCTGAGAGCGAGGGTTGCCCGTAGTTGGTCTTCGGTGACTTTGCTCCAGCAGCGGCGTGGGATCTGTTGGGTGCGGTGGTGTGTGGTGGGTTTCTGGAAGGTGAAATGGATGCAGCGGTGGTCGGTCCAGAGAAGTTCCGTGGTGTGGCTGAAGGAGACGTGGGAGCTGGAGGAGAAGATGGGGTCGAGCGTGTGGCCGGCGGAATGGGTCGGTGTTGTGACGAGCTGGCTCAGACCGAGGTTGGCGAGGTTGTCGATCAGGGTGGTGGAATTGCTGTTGTTCTTGTTCTCCAGGTGAAAATTCAGGTCTCCGAGGAGGATGTAGTCGGTAGAGGTCAGGGCGTGCATGCTGATGAAGTCAGCGATGGAGTCGCTGAACTGGGGTCGGGGCCCAGGGGTCTGTAGACGAGGGTGCCTCTGAGGGTGGTGTTGGGGTCCGTGTGGATCTGGAAGTGCATGTGTTCGGCGGTGCTGAGAGTGTTGTCGGTGCTGGTCGAGACCCTGATGGTGTTCTTGTGGACGATGGCGATTCCTCCTCCTACTGCGTTGACGCGGTCTCTGCGGGTGATCTTATAGCCGTCTGGGATGGCTATGGCGATGTCGGGGGCGGAGGAGTCGTTCATCCAGGTCTCTGTCAGGAAGGCGACGTCTGGTGATGATGTGTCGAGCAGGTCCCAGAGCTCGACGGCGTGTTTGCGTGCGGAGCGGGTGTTCAGTAGGATGCATCGGAGGTGGTTGCGGTCCTTCTTGGCGGGTGCCTCGGTGGCTCTGAGGCTGGTGTAGCTGCAGTTCCGGCAGGTGAAGGGACCATGGGTGCGTTTCGGGGCGGCCTTGAAGCTGTTGTGCGTCCGTCCGGGGTTGAGAGCGTGGAGTGTGGTGGCATCGTATCGGCGTCGGTCCTCGAGGCTGGTGCCGGGGGCGCACGGCCCAGGGGTTCTGCCGCTGGGCGCGGTCCAGGCACGGACGGGCGCAGACGGGCTTGCCTTAGGCGCGCCTTCGGCGCGCCAGCGGCGCGGCCGCGCAGCGGCCGCCATATATGGGGAGGTGGGAGGGAGGAGCAGCTGGGAGGCAGGGGCAGCGAATGGGCAGTCAGGGGGGCGGGGCCGCAGGGGACGCAGCGGCGGGATTGGAGAGAGGCAGCGAGGGGTACAGAAGGCAAGAAGGACACAGGGAAATGGGGGCAGCGAGGGAGACAGAAGAGAAAACGGGCACACAGCAATGGGGGCAGCGAGGGAGACAGAAGAGAAAACGGGCACACAGCAATGGGGGCAGCGAGGGTACAGAAGGAAAAAATGGACACAATACAGTGGGGGCAGCGATGGGAACAGAGAGAAAACGGGCACACAGCGATGGGGGCAGCGAGGGTACAGAAGGAAAAAATGGACACAATACAGTGGGGGCAGTGAGGGGAACAGAGAGAGAACGGGCACACAGCAATGGGGGCAGCGAGGGTACAGAAGGAAAAAATGGACACAATACAGTGGGGGCAGCGAGGGGAACAGAGAGAGAGAACGGGCACACAGCAATGGGGGCAGCGAGGGTACAGAAGGAAAAAAGGACACAATACAGTGGGGGCAGCGAGGGAAAAACAGACGAAAAACGGGCACCGAGGCCACAAGCAGAGGGCGAGCTTACCAGCAGCAGCAGCGGGCAGGACACCACAGGCGGAGCTGTGTGGCGGGGGAGCGACCTACCTGGTAAGGTCAAGGGTCGCTCTCCTCACCGCGCAGCGGCCGCCATATATGGGGAGGTGGGAGGGAGGAGCAGCTGGGAGGCAGGGGCAGCGAATGGGCAGTCAGGGGGGCGGGGCCACAGGGGACGCAGTGGCAGGATTGGAGAGAGGCAGCGAGGGGTACAGAAGGCAAGAAGGACACAGGGAAATGGGGGCAGCGAGGGAGACAGAAGAGAAAACGGGCACACAGCAATGGGGACAGCGAGGGAGACAGAAGAGAAAACGGGCACACAACAATGGGGGCAGCGAGGGTACAGAAGGAAAAAATGGACACAATACAGTGGGGGCAGCGAGGGGAACAGAGAGAGAACGGGCACACAGCAATGGGGGCAGCGAGGGTACAGAAGGAAAAAATGGACACAATACAGTGGGGGCAGCGAGGGGAACAGAGAGAGAACGGGCACACAGCAATGGGGGCAGCGAGGGTACAGAAGGAAAAAAATGGACACAATACAGTGGGGGCAGCGAGGGGAACAGAGAGAGAACGGGCACACAGCAATGGGGGCAGCGAGGGTACAGAAGAAAAAATGGACACAATACAGTGGGGGCAGCGAGGGGAACAGAGAGAGAACGGGCACACAGCAAAGGGGGCAGCGAGGGTACAGAAGGAAAAAGGACACAATACAGTGGGGGCAGCGAGGGAAAAACAGACGAAAAACGGGCACCGAGGCCACAAGCAGAGGGCGAGCTTACCAGCAGCAGCAGCGGGCAGGACACCACAGGCGGAGCTGTGTGGCGGGGGAGCGACCTACCTGGTAAGGTCAAGGGTCTTGTCTGGAATGTAAGTGCAGCAATGTTGAATTTTCAACATACCACAGACTCCACCTTCCTTTGCTAACAATACATCAAGAGCAAGACGGTTCTGTAAAACCATATATCTGATTGCAACCACCTCTGTGTTAATCATTAAGAATCCTCCTGCAGTGTCTGTAGAAAGACGATCAACTACGGTTAATAACTTACAAATTTTCTGTGAATTAAGAATGACTCCAACTGAGGGTATCAATGCACTAAAAATATCCCCTACAATTTCAGAAAAACTAGCTCTTCTTCTACGTGTTAGTCCATTAGAATTTCCATTGGTTCCACTGATTCTGTCCATATGATACATTTTTGGAAAAACTATTCCAAAGTAACAGCTCCCGTACCATCTTGCAGGTAACCTATAATATGCATTGTTTCCGCAAACATAATAAACCCCTGGAAATATAGGATCAGTTTCCCCTTTTAATCCCCACACTCCTAAAATTAGGAAGTTGTGCTCACATTCACTGGAACCAATTTAATTATTGTTATAATCTGTCTTTAATGTATGGAGGCAGAATTTTCCCCTCTTCACAAAATCCAGGGACATCGCAGCATGAGCCTTGCCATTTGCATGGATTCCCTCTTTCCCTGCCCATGGAGGTACATGGGTTTTCTGTTCAGTCGCTTTCTTTATTAAATCCTGTCTCCTTTCTTCTACTAAATCCCAAAAATCTTTTTCTTCTTTTTTCAATGTACATGTTAGATTATCTTTATGTGCCTGAGCTAAATCTATTGAACTCATTGTTAAGAAAAATTCACCCATAAACTGTGCATTTTTACTACTAACTACTGGATTCATATTCTTTCTAATAGGTAATTCAGAAAATACTATGTCTATGTCTGAATAAAAATATTGAAGTCTCCCTGTAGCATAAAATAAACTTGATAAAATGCTACATGACACACCATTACCCCTTCTGATACTGATGTGGGTAACTTCATACACACATAACAATTACTGATCTCCATCGTATTAACATACTGAAATAACAATTTAATAAACACATTTGAAGACGTATTATAGTCTGATTCATTATGATAATTTGTTTCATCTTCTACCCCTATTTCTATTTTAGTTCTTTTTATTCCATCTATCTTATCATTAGTATCTGTATTATTCTTGTCACTTGTTTTCATTAAAAAAGGTACTCCTACTGTTAGGAATAACCATACTAATACTACTAATAGAATACTACAAAAACAGAATCTAAAACATTTTCTTTTCCATCCTCTTTTTGGTCTTACGGTAACTTCATTTTCAGCCATTTTACTCAGAGAACATTTCTTTTCTCCTTTCCTTTCTTTGTCAATCAATCAATCAATCACAGAATTTGTAGAGTGCACTACTTACCCGCGAGGGTCTCAAGGCACTGGGGAAAAGGGGGGGGGGTGCCGCTACTGGTCGAACAGCCAGGTCTTGAGTAGCCTCCTGAAGGTCAGCAGGTCTTGGGTCTGTTGTAGGCTGAGTGGAAGGGTGTTCCAGGTCTTGGCGGCGAGGTGGGGAGAAGGATCTGCCGCCGGTGGTTGTTCTTCGAATGCGAGGGACGGTGGCGAGGGAGAGGTCGGCGGAGCGGAGCTGGCGGTTGGGGACGTAGAAGAAGAGTCGTCTGTTGAGGTAGGCTGGGCCGGTCTTGTGGAGTGCCTTGTGTGCGTGGATGAGGAGTTTGAAGGAGATTCTCCTGTCGACGGGGAGCCAGTGCAGGTTTCTCAGGTGGGGGGTGATGTGGCTGTGGCGTGGTACATCGAGGATCAGGCGTGCAGAGGCATTTTGAATGCGTTGCAGTCGCTTGATGAGCTTGGCCGGGGCTCCCGCGTAGAGGGCGTTTCCATAGTCGACTCTGCTACTGACGATGGCCTGGGTGACTGTTCTTCTTGTATCTGTCGGGATCCACCTGTAGATCTTGCGGAGCATGCGGAGGGTGTTGAAGCAGGAGGAGGAGACTGCGTTGACTTGCTTGGCCATGGAGAGCGTTGAGTCGAGGATGACTCCCAGGTTGCGTGCGTGGTCGGTGGGTGTCGGGGCTGCCCCCAGTGTCGTTGGCCACCAGGAGTCGTCCCAGGCTGAAGGGTTGGAGCCGAGGATGAGGACCTCCGTCTTGTCCGTGTTCAGCTTTAGTCGGCTGCTCTTCATCCAATTGGCGACGGCCTTCATTCCTTCGTGGAGGTTGGATTTGGCGGTGAGGGGGGCCTTGGTGAGGGAGAGGATCAGTTGAGTGTCGTCGGCGTGGGAGATTATGTTGAGGTCGTGCTGTCTGGCGATGCGTGCGAGCGGGCCATGTAGATGTTGAACAGTGTCGGGCTGAGGGATGATCCCTGGGGTACGCCGCAGATGATCTCGGAGGCTTCGGATCGGAATGGGGGGAGGCGGACTCTCTGGGTTCTGCTGGAGAGGAAGGAGGTGGTCCATTCCAGGGCCTTGTCTCGGATCCCTGCGTCGTGGAGGCGTGCGCGTAGAGTGCGGTGGCAGACAGTGTCGAAGGTGGCGGAGAGGTCCAGCAGGATGAGGGCTGCGGTCTCACCATTGTCCAGCAGGGTCCTGATGTCGTCGGTGGCGGCGATGAGGGCAGTCTCGGTGCTGTGGTTGCTGCGGAACCCTGACTGGGATGGGTCCAGGATGCTGTTTTCTTCGAGGTATCGGTAATTTGTCAATTTAACTTTCTTTTTGTTCTTAAGGAGGCCTCAATTTGCTTTCATCAATCTGTGCAACATGAACTCCTTCTGTCTCATCACTTAGATCTAGGGATTCAAATTCTTCAAGTATTACATAGGTCCATTCAGGGGCCTTGCACCTTCTATTTAAATTTCTCAATCTTGGACTTCTTCGAGTTATTTTCGCTAAAGTTTGTTTAGATCGTGTTTGACTTGTAATTTCATTTACTTGTTCTGGTCTCTTTTCTGTTTTTCTCAAATGATATCTTAATTTCTTTATTCCAGTTGGCCAATTGTCTCCTTTTCTGATTCTTTTGATTTGTACTACACTTTCACCTTCTTTATCTCCTTTCAAAGTTCTTTTAATTTCACTTAATCTAGGCACAATCTGTTCTCGTTCTCTGTTTTCTGTGCTTGAACCTTCTTTTACTTTCTCTTGCTCAGGTCTTATTGTATTTTGTTCTTCTTCTTCCTGAGCTTGTTCTTCTAATTCTATCTGACCCTGTTCAGGTCTTACTTCAAACTGTTCTTTTCTGCCTGAACTTGTTCTTCTAATTCTATCTGATCCTGTTCAGGTCTTATTTCAAACTTTTCTTCTTCTTCTGCCTGAACGTTTTCTTCTAATATTCCTGAAAGTCTTTTTCTATCTCCACCTGAGTGTGTTCTTCTTCTCCTGTCTTTTCCTGACTACTTTCCTGTCTTTTCAGTTCTGTACTTCTTCTTGTTTCAATAGCATCATCAATTATTTCAATCACTGGTATCCACTCTTCCTGACTTGTACTTGGCTGTTCGTCATATGGTTGTTTTTCAGAATTTATTACTCTAGATTCTTCAATTTCACAGCTTACAACTCTTGACGCTTCAGCCTGTTCAGTCAGTGGTTGCTCTTGTTGTTCTGATGGGCTCGGAACTCTTCTGGTATGACTTGCATGAATCCAATTGGGCAAACCTGCACACTTCACTGCTGTGGTAGTGACTAATATGACTTGACGCGGTTTATCCCACCTTGGTGCTAGACACGACTTTCTTGCATGTTTCTTCACTAGCACCCAATCTCTAGGATTCAAATCATGTGCTTGGTCTGGCTGTCTTTCAACTGCGTCTTCTCCAACCTGGTGAGAGACAGAACGCACCATTTCAGCCAATCCTTTGCAATAGTCCAATACCAGATCATCAGTTATATTCATTAATTTATTTCCAGGAATAAATGCTTGTCTCATTGCTCTTCCCATGAGAACTTCATGTGGGCTCATTCCTGTTTTTCTGTCTGGAATACTTCTGAGACCCATCAATACAAGAGGTAGTGCATCTGGCCATTTCAGCATTGTGGATGCACACACCTTCCCTAGTCTTGACTTGATTGTGCCATTTAGCTTTTCAACTATTCCAGAAGCCTCTGGATGATAAGCACAGTGCAGTTTTTGTTCTATGTTAAATGCAGCACAGATTAATAGAATTATTTCATTATTAAAATGAGGGCCTCTATCGGATTCCAAAGTGACTGGAAAACCAAAGCGTGGAATCAACTCCCTCAACAATAATTTTGCAACTGTAAGACTGTCATTTCTTCGAGTGGGATAGGCTTCCACCCATCTTGAGAAGAGGCATACTATGACAAGTATATATTTCAGTCCATTGCATGGGGGCAACTCAATAAAATCCACCTGTAATCTGGTGAAGGGTCCTTCTGCCTTTCCAATCTTTCCCCAGCTAATCACTGTCTTCCTACCTGGATTTTGCTGCTGACAGGTTAGGCATCTTTGGCAAAGGCTCTCTGCGACCTCCCTGAATTTCCGATTGTACCAACTCTGTCTGAATAGCCTGATCATTGAGTCTCTCCCTATGTGTGTTGCTCCATGATACACTCTTGCCATTTTTGAAAGCAAACAATCTGGCATGACTGGTCTTCCATCTAAATACACCCATACCTCATCGTGTGATCTCTTTGTAGAAGCGGCCTTTATCCAAATTTCCTTTTCCTTTTCCTCAACTTCTTCCTGCAATTGTCTAATCTCATCCCATGTTTCTGGTACTGAGAAAAACATAAGTTGGCATCTGGTTTCACCCGTTTCAATTTTTCTGTTTATGGCCACTGTATTTTTGGCACAGTATTGAGCCACTTGGTCAGCATATCTGTTGCCGGCAGTCACATAGTCATTTGCTGACTGATGTGCAGCGCATTTTACAACTGCTATCTCTTTTGGCAATTGTAATGCTTCCAGCAAATCCTTTTCATTTTTGCTGTTTCTAATAAGAGATCCTGAAGAAGTCAGAAATCCCCTCTGCATCCAGAGCTGGCCAAAATCGTGCACAACCCCGAACCCATATTGACTGTCCGTAAATATGGTTACTCTCCAATTTTTCCCCTTTTTGCATGCCATTGTTAAGGCTACCAATTAGGCTACTTGTGCAGATTTGACTCCCGGTAAACAGGATGCTTCAATTACCCCAGATATCTTACAAACAGCATATGCAGCACGTAATCCTCCTTCTTGTGTCCTGAGGCAGTACCCATCTACAAATAACTCATGGTCAGCCTCCTTCAAAGGTGTCTCTTTTATGTCTGGCCGGGGCTTAGTACATAATTCAGTTACGTCCAAACAATCATGATCACTCTCATCTTTCACTTCTTCATTGCATGGGTCTGGCAGTAGGGTAGCTGGGTTCATGATCGTACACCTTATCACTGTCACGTTCTCAGCTCCCAAAATCACTCTTTCATACTTAGTCAATCGACTAGGGGTGAGATGATGTGTTCTTGTTCTTGTCAAAAGAATCTCAACTGAGTGTGGAACAAAAACCTTTACCGGGTGTCCCATCACTATCGACTCACTTTGCTCCAGACTCATACAAGTAGCAGCTACTGCTTTTAAGCAGCCAGGTAATGCTGAAGCCACTGGATCCAATGTAGCTGAAAAATATGCCAGTGGACGTCAACTCAATCCAAGTCTCTGTGTTAAGACTGAAAGTGCACAATTTTCTCTCTCACAACAAAACAACGCTAAGTCTTTTGAATAATCAGGCATGCCCAAGGCAGGAGCCTCACACAAACAATTTCGCAATTTCACAAATGCCTCTATGCAGTCATCATTCCAATCAATCAGATCTTTTGCTCTTTTCCGGGTCATTTGTATTAATGGTTTCGCTAACATAGAAAAACCATTAATCCATTGCCTACAGTACCCAACCACTCACAGGAACATTCTCATTTATCTCTGAGTCTGTGGCAATTGCATTTCTTTGATTATTTTTATTCTTTCCGGCGTCACTTTTCTAACTCCTCTTTCTATTTTATGCCCTAAATATCTAACTTCTTGTCGACAAAACTGTAATTTTTCTGGAGACACCTTGTGTCCTCCTTCAGCCAAATGGTTCAGTAATGCAATTGTGTCTGTGACATAATCTTCTCGTGTTTTTGACGCCACCAGTAGGTCATCAATATACTGGACCAGAACAGATTTTCCAGGCATAATCAATGATTCTAGACACTTTTTCAAAATCTGATTAAAAATTGAGGGACTTTCTGTGTACCCTTGAGGAACTCTACACCATGCGTAAATACGATCCTCAAACTTAAATGCAAAAAGATACTGGCTGTCTGGGTGCAAAGGAATAGAAAAGAACGCTTGGCATAAATCAATTACTGTAAACCAGCCTGCATTCCAAGGTATCTGATAAAGGATCACTGCTGGATTTAGCACTATTGGACAACAGGGAACTACAATTGTATTTATTTTTCGTAAATCCTGCACTATTCTATACTTTCCGCTGGGCTTTTTCAGTCCCATTATTGGCGAATTACAAGGACTACCCATCACTTCTTTTAAAATACCTTGTTTAACCATTCGTTCAATTTCTGGAATAACTCCTGCTTTTACTTCTGGACTCATTTTGTACTGTCGAGTATTTGAATGCACTGCACCTTCTTTCACTGTCACTTTAACTGGGTCTATATTTGTAATTAACCCAATGTCTTTTCCTGTGAAATCCCACACTTCTGGATTAACTGTAGCTCTCAATTCTTCTGGTAATTCCTTTTCAGTCATTAGTGAAAACATTTCATCTACTTCTGTTCCCTGTTTGGCTAACATCATCTTGTATACAACATCTTCATCAGGGGTTTGGAAAGCGACACCATCTTGTGTACAATAGATTGTGCAGTTCATCTTGCACAATAGATCTCTTCCCAACAGATTTACAGGACTGTAATCGCAAACTACGAACCAATGCATTTCTTAAAAATTTCCAATGTGCACCTCCATTGGTTTTGTGATTGGGGTTCTAATCTGTTGGTTAGATACGCCTACAACTTGGATTGATTCTCCCGAGAGAGGTAGGTTTGGGATGTCTGCTGTTCTCCCAGTAGACCTGGTAGCACTAGTATCCATAAGGAAAGTAATGTCTTTACCTTCTACTTTCCCATCAACAAATGGACCTGACTGATCTACCGACAAGGATGCGCCAAGCACGCACTCCTCTTCCTCCCCCCTCAGGCACCGTCATTGCGAGTAGTCTGAATTTTCCTCATCATTCTGCAACAAATATTGTGTAATTGTTCTATTATTCTTACCACTTTCTCCTTGAAATCCGTTGTTTGCACTGAAACTTTGATGATTCACAAAATTTGGCATAGGAGCTGGTGGCACCTGATATTGTGGAGTAACTACCTGCTGCTGTTGATTCATATGTACTTAATTCTGCATCTGTGGGATTAAATTTTGATTTGGCCCATTATTACTCTTATTATTCTGAATACTCTTACACTCGTTCTTCCAATGTCCAAGCTTTCCACACGCATGACAAGGAAACTTCTTTTTCACTTCTTCTCTGTCCATTTGTCCCCTATATTTACTACCATTCGCTCCTTGATCATTCTGACTCTTCTCTTTCGCTTGATTATTATTTTGGGCATTCGTTTTCTCCTCTTGTTGTTCTGCCAATTTTACTTGTGCCCACATCATTTTCTCTTTTAGCTTTCTACTCCTGGCCTCAATGTCATCTCCGCAATATTTTGCGTACTTTAAAATTTCATCCACTGTCTTGCTTTGCCAACACAACATGTGCTGCTGTATCATCTGACTAATCTCTGGTTTCAAACCATATACAAACCGATACACAAAATGTCCCATATCCTTATCACCGATATTCTCAAAACCACTATACTGCTTAAACACCTGTAATAACCTCTCATAATATGCATGTACAGATTCATTTGGTTCTTGAGTTGTTCTGTATATTTTTACCCAGTCCGTTTCTTTAGGAGGAATTTTCCCTTTCAAATACGTAATCACTTGGTGATACTTTTTCATCACTTCCTCCGAGGGTGCTCCTGTCTTTGAGTCTCTAGCATACTCCTCATTAGGCCAGTCAATTGTAATTTTACATTCCGTCCATAAATCAGCAGGTATCCCTATATCAAATAGACCATCCAAATCCTTCAATAAAACTTTTGAAATCTTCACAAATCTCTCTACCTGTTTATACCATTCAACTGGTTTTTCTCTCAGCTTTGGGAAATCATTTGTAAATGACAAAATATCTTGTCTACTCCAAGGAACATGAACATATCCACCTCCGGGAACCTCTCTCATTGGACACAATTTTTCCACTTTGCTTGATTCTCTTACTGGAAATGCAGCTGCTGCCTCTCTCGCTTGTACTTCCTCTTTCTTTCTTATCCATCTAATTCTCCATTTATCAATGTCTCCCCATTTTCGCAAAATGCTCATTAATTCCTTTATCTGTAGTCTCTTTCCAGAAACATTTACACTTTCTAGATCTTTATCAGTAAAGTCCACTCGATATGGTTTCTGTAACAACTTTGATTTCCCTATGTCTATTCCAATCTCTGAAGCAACTTCAGTCAATCTCTCATGAAATACCCTTGCTCTCCTGGTTATGCTCTTACATAAAAATAATAATTCTTCTTCATTGTAAGCATTCAATCTTTCTGTGCCCACACATCCTGTCATCATCTCTTCCAATTCCACTTTCAATCTGCTGATGTCTAAAATCCTTGGTGTTGGGTTCTGATTATCTCTTTCCTGTGCCCATCTTTCTATATCTTCACAGGTAACTACTGTTGCGCCTCCAGTTCCTGTATGAACCAAAGGTCTTCTTTCTCTCAAATTCATGGGCGTAACTCTTTTTTGGAGTTTCAGTCAAAGGTTCCACATTAGGGAGATCCATTAATGAAATAATTGACTCACTTTCACTAACCTGATCATCTGTAATTATTATTTCTTTCCTAGGACTATTTAATGGAATTGTCATAGGTTGTGGTTTCTGGCAAGTCTTTTTATCTCCGTACAATGGGATTACCGGACGAATAGTCACTGGTACTGTCAAAGCTTCAGTATTCAAATTTAATTAACTTATCTTCGAACTAGTTCTTCTCTAGTTTTGTTTAAAACATCTCTTTCATTATCCTGCAACACTCTGTTATATGACGTATCATGTAAAATATGTGGGTTCAATGGTATTCCCATTACTGGTGCACTTGGGGTAACCTTACTGGTTGCTTCTTGATACGGCGGTGGATTTGTAATTAATATAACTTCTAACAACTCGTCATCTGATTCACCATATCCTGCTGTATTCATATGTTTTGTTTTCTCCTTACACTTTCCTCCAGACTGTTCCTCAGCCATTAACAATGGATATAAACCTTCTGATACCATAGCTCTCCTCCATTGTTTCATCTGCCCTTCGCGTGACTCATGCAAGTGTCTTGGAAAAAATCCTCTATATCTCCCACCTCTGCATTTCTCTCGTTCATATGATTCAGTCTCCCATTCTTCCAAAGCCTCATATTGAGTTAACCTAGGTCTAGGTTCTAAATCATTCATTTTCAATCTCAAATTCTGAAGAATCCTCCCATTAAACGTACCATCTTTAGGAAATGCTAACACTCCATCATCCTTCGTATATTTTATCCAGTTTTCCAACCACACGCAGGTATGATATCCTCTTTCCCTCATCATGAAAGATGCTGGTGTTTTCGGTGGCTGAATAGGAATTCCCTCTCTGGTCAACACAGGCTTATCCTTTACAAAGAAATTCTTAATTTTCTTTATAAATGACATTTTTCTTTTCTCTCCATACATCCTTGAGGAACGATGTATAAAATTGTATTCTGCAAACCCTTGAAATCTTCTTCCTGTATGCCTTGTACTAACAGTCAAATTGAAATCCTTCATACAATCTCTCTCTCCACCAATCCTAACGTGGCTTCTAGCTAGCTTATCCAATTAAATCAGGCTCACGTTCGTGATCTGACCAATGTCAGCGCGGCCTTTTTCTGACATCAGTTCTGCTCCTCTCTACTGACCCCTCCTTTACAAGGCTGCTCCTGTCACACACCCGCTGTTTCTACCAATCCCAGCACGGCTCACTGTGATGTCAGTCCAACTCCGGCGACTACTGACCCCTCCTTTACAAAGCTCCTCCTGTCACACGCCCGCTGCTTCTACCAATCCCAGCGCGGCTTACTGTGACGTCAGTATAACTCTAGCGACTGACCCTCCCTTCACAAGGTAATACGAAAACTTATTTCTCAAAATTTTCTTTAAAATTCTTTGTTATTAATGACATAAAAACATTTGCTACTCTGTCTGTTCCACTAAATCAAAGGATAGTTTATTTCTTTTTACTGCGAGTAAAACCTTCCGCTTACTCTTCATATACTACGAGTAAAACCCTTCGGCTTACCCTTCATTCAAGCTCCAGAGAACCTGCTACTCCTCCGGTGTCACCCGTTATTGGGAAATTTGAGACCAAAGTTTCACCAGCGAACTCCTTCTGCTGTGAATCTAGCTTGGAAGCACCTGCTACTCCTTCAGGGTTACCCTTTCTAGGTGATATAACGCCTAAAGTTTCACTAGCGAAGTCTTTGCTATCAATCACTCTCACTTTTATGCAGAAATAGTCCCTACTTTAACACTGCCAGCCCTACCTAGCTTCTCAGTGTTATTCCAACAGACGAGTAACCTCACTGCAGTGTGGTTTCTATCGCCACCCGCTATTCATTCCCTGGGAATTCTGGACAACATAGAACAAAGACGCTAACTCTTTTGTAAAAACATAAATCAATAATCAATAGTCTATACTTATCACCAAACTAGTCAATAATAACCATAGCTCTGCTACCAGAAAACCGATCCAGCGGTGTACTAACAACAGATACTCCACTACCATATACTCACCTGGGCCCATATAACTTCTTCCACTAATACCTAGTAGACCGCTGGAGCTTGTAGTTTATAGATTTCATTTTTCCAGGAATAGCTATTATTCTGTTCTAACTAAACCTTTCACTGATCAAAAAGTTCTTTCCTCTGGTCGATGGACCATTAGTTGGAACTAATTGATGGTGATAAGTAACATGACTTATTAAACATTCTTTAATAAAATAAAAATAATCACAGACTCTGGAAGTTTTTAAATCTTTATCTAAATTAATTGAATGTGAACCATCTCAAAGTTTCAGTACAAACACCCTCATTCGCAAGAGTGTCAATTCAATCAATAATCAATAAGCAAAAATATTTCAGACTCTCACAATAACTAAGCTTAGAAAGGAGAGGACAGAGAGAGAAGAACATCTATCAATACAATAAATTTATATTTACCCAGAATGGTACGAAGAGCAGTCCCCTGGCCAAAGGGCTGGTAAGGGTCCCCCAGGATAGATCAGGAGACAAAGACTTCAGGACAGGAATCAGGACAGGATATTTCACCTCTCTAAAATACCGACAACTGCGTCCAGGGCCGGACTGGCCGTAGCGGGCACCGGGCATTTCCCCGGTGGGCCGCCAGGGTGGGGGCCGGTTTTGGACCCTTGGGGGCCGTTTTTGTTACCGGGAGCTGGCAATTTCGGCCCCCTGTAACAAAATCGGCCGAAACCGGCCCTAGCAAACAGCTCGGCCGCACCCCCAAGGGGCCGGCTGAGCAGTGTGCCAGTACCGGTTTCGGTTCCCAGTCCGGCCCTGACTGCGTCGCACCCCTCTCTGACAATCTCTTCCTCCTCGTGGTTCTTCCGCGATCTTCTTTCTAACCCAATTAAATTAAGATGGAAGTTTCTGCATTCAGTTTCTTCATCAGCGTCTTCACAGCATCAGCACCACCCACAGCACCGACAGCTTCCCGAGCTCTGCAGCATCGACGTCTCAGCTTCTCTGCACGCTCGCTCTCTCCCTCTAACTAACTAAAACTACCTCAGTTATAGCGTTCAATATTCATGTACCACCCATTAATGTTTCAATTTCATAAAATACTAACTCTGATTGGTCAGGCGAGGGGGGATGATCATCACACCATGCTTACATTTCACTTATTTCATTGAACCATTGTTTTGAAACCCATCCCCTTAAACTTTATTAAATCGTTTCCTTTCCCATACATCTCCATACTTTATTAATACAAATTGTTTCAATTTCATGAATAAGGCTCCTTCATATGAACTCTTCACCCTCATGTTCCCAGAGCACATCTTTCTTGTCCTTGGACGATTGACAAGTCCTTACTCATGCTTGCTTGTTCTCTCTTATGTGCGCATGTGCGGGATCAAATCAGTCAGCTCAATTCAGACAAGTGTGGAAGGCCCAAATGCGCACTAATAACAAAATCAAAAGAAGAAATGTTATTCTCAAAAATAAATGGTTTCACTGTATACCACCAACCTCTACTCTAACCCACTTTAATTATTACCCTTTTCTGCATTTGCGTTAATATAAAAACTTATTTTCTATTTAGCCAAGCAGGTGCCATGCATGTGAACTTTCAAGCTGCCATTTTAATGCCTTTTGCGCATGCGCAAGATTTTCCCTCCAAGCATTAAAACGTCATACTACGTAGACGCAGTAGACGCATGCGCAGTAAAGATCCCTTGTTAGAGTGCGTTTTAGTCCTTTGTTCATTTTGTTAAAGTTAATAAACACATACGCAAGCTACCTTATCCTGCGTGTCTTTCTAAAATGCGAATTATTAATTACAAACACATAGTTAGTAATTCGTTAATGAGTTAAAACGAAAGGATTGCTTCAGAGCAAGTCTCATTTACGAGTCCTTGCTCCATCACTTGCACAGAGAACAGGCACAAATGACTGAAAGAAAAGTCCAACTGAAGAAAAACCCAAACAGCATTGTGAGCTGCATACAAACATTGCTTCTGAACATCAAAATAGTCGGTGGTTCTCATGGGCTGTTGGGACATTGGAGGGTGCATGGTAGACTCACTGCTCCCATATGGGACCCACTACCCCATCCCCATACCAGTGCCCACAGCAATGGCGACACTTATTATGACCTCAGGATGCGGCTAGGCAAGAATAGGTCATGTGGTTTCTCAACCTCCTGCCTAGGGCCCAATCATATTAAAACACTAGTGCATGATTCTGTCTCTATTTATGCCAATGCACTATATGCCAAAATATAAATACGCATGAGCATTCCGCAACAAATGCTCCTCCACAAAGCCAGCATCTGCACTACAATGAACAACAAGAGCCTCTAAAAATGATGACACTGTTTTGCAATCTTCCCATTAACTTCACCTACAAAAACGACTTCTGCTTCTGTTTTTAAAGAGCATAGAAAAACATGGCTCGCACTGTCTTTTTTGAATTAATGGTGAAAAATTACATTATGCCCCAAAAAATGGATCATAAGCCCGGATTAGAAAAGGGTCCACTGACATGACGGCTGTTGGATGTAACCGGCAAGGTGAAGTGATGGCAGAACAAAGTACTGGCGCTGAGGTAGTGCCACGTGGAAGTAATATAGACGAATTAATGAATGTGCATAGCGTGGGGATAAGGTACATATTTTAAATACAATAGAGGAGTGATGTGGATCTACGGTAAAGAATCCCAAGATAACACTTCTCCGGGAGTCGTAGCAGGAGAGCAAAAGTATAGCCGGGCTTTGTGTAGGGCAAGAGTGCTTAATGTTGACCCAGGATGGCAGATTGATTAACAATTTTCCAGATAACCACTGACTATGTAAATGATTCCCACTTGAATTCATCGTATGCAAATTTATGTCATGTGAAGATCGCAAAAATGTGGCATGGATCCGACCTTCTTGTACACACTTTGGACACCCTTGTATAGGGTTTGGTACCTTTCAGCAAGTTGAGGAATGAGCAGACGGTTGGACCCTGACAGTTACTTTCTAACATCTATTAGTGTAACATGTGTTCTCTTCGGGCACTGGGAAACACATATCATCAAGTGCCGACCTTCTCTAAGAGGAACCCAGAAGATGATCCCAAAAGAAACTGTGATTTTTGCTGCTTCCGCGAGCCTCTGCTCTCTGAGTTAGGCATGCCCATCTTTGTTTCAGTCGGTGAAAAACAGCAGTTTTAAGGATTCAAACTGTGAAACGTGAAGAAGCCTCTGAGTGCCTCGAGCAGTCTTTTTAAACCTCATCCTCACATGTAACGTTTGGGTTTCGCACTCATTTCAAATCTCACACTTCGAGATCGATATCGGTGTACCTCCCGTGAAAGACTCAGCCAGTCACAGCATTATGAAACAAGAGCAGTCGTTCATGCCATGGTCTCCTTTATAGGGAAGAATCAGATCTTATTTTATGAATTCCTTATATTTGGTAGTTGGGTCAAAGACAGAGAGCTCTATAAGAAATGCACACATTTTCTCCCAGAGGGTGGAGCCTTAAAAAAAAACACAAAGCTGATTAAAATCAAACTATTGTACTCAAAAAGACACAAATGTGTACTGAATCAAGCATTCAAATAGTTCTTACAATAACTCAATTATTGGAATTTGGAGTACATTTTAATATAAAGAATAAAACAAAAAGTTTGTGAAGTGGAACTTGGGAAAATTCAAATTAAAAATGTAGCCTCGTTTTATCTTTCCAGCATGCCTTGAAAGTAGGAGGATCATAGAAGGAAGCTATAGTGAAAGAAAAAAGGAGGAACGAATAAAAGAGAAGGAAAGAAAAAAGGAGGAACCCAGGTAAGGAATAACAGAAAACATGATCAATCAATCAATCAATCACGGCATTTATAGAGCGCGCTACTCACCCGGGAGGGTCTCAAGGCGCTGGGGGAGGGGGTAAGTTACTGCTCGAACAGCCAGGTCTTGAGCTGCTTCCTGAAGGAGAGATGGTCCTGGGTTCGCCGAAGGTGAGTGGGGAGGGAGTTCCAGGTCTTGGCTGCCAGGTAGGAGAAGGATCTTCCTCCGGCGGTGGTTCTGCGGATGCGTGGTACGGTGGCGAGGGCGTGGCTGGTTGATCGTAGCTGGCGTGTGGGCGTGTAGAAGGTCATGCGGTCGTTGAGGTACTTTGGGCCCAGGTCGTGGAGGGCCTTGTGTGCGTGGGTGAGGAGTCTGAACGTTATTCTCTTGCTGACGGGGAGCCAGTGCAGGTCTTTCAGGTGTCCGGTGATGTGGCTGTGTCGGGGGATGTCCAGGATGAGTCGTGCGGAGGCGTTCTGGATGCGCTGGAGTCTTTTTGAAGTTTGGCTGTGGTTCCGGCGTAGAGGGTGTTCCCATAGTCCAGTCGGCTGGTGACGAGTGCCTGGGTGACGGTCTTCCTGGTTTCAGTGGGGATCCATCTGAAGATCTTGCGGAGCATGCGCAGGGTGTTGAAGCATGAAGATGAGACGGCGTTGACTTGTCTGGTCATCGACAGGGAGGAGTCCAGGATGAAGCCCAGGTTGCGTGCGTGGTCCGTTGGCTTGGGCGCGGTGCCCAGGGCCGGGGGCCACCAGGAGTCATCCCAGGCGGAGGGTGATGAGCCCAGGATGAGGACTTCCGTCTTGTCTGAGTTCAGTTTAAGGCGGCTGTTCCTCATCCAGTCGGCGACGTCTCTCATCCCGTCGTGTAGGTTGGCTCTGGCGGTGGTGGGGTCGTTGGTGAGGGAGAGGATCAGCTGGTTGTCGTCGGCGTAGGAGATGATGTTGAGGTTGTGTCGGCGTGCGATGGCTGCGAGGGGGCTCATGTAGACGTTGAAGAGGGTTGGGCTGAGTGAGGATCCCTGTGGAACGCCGCAGATGACTTCGGTGGCTTCGGATCTGAACGGGGGAGGCGGACTCTCTGGGTTCTTCCGGCGAGGAACGAGATGATCCATTCCAGTGCTTTCTCTCGGATTCCGATGTTGCTGAGGCGCTTCACTAGGGTGCGGTGGCAGACGGTGTCGAACGCCGCGGAGAGGTCCAAGAGGATGAGGGCAGCTGTTTCCCCGTTGTCGGTTAGGGTTCTGATGTCGTCGGTGGCTGCGATAAGGGCGGTCTCGGTGCTGTGGTTGGCCCGAAACCCGGACTGCGAGGGGTCGAGGGATCCATTCGTCTCGAGGAAGGCGGCAAGCTGTCTGTTGACGGTCTTCTCGATGACTTTGGCTGGAAACGGAAGGAGCGAGATGGGACGGTAGTTCTTAAGGTCGGTGGGGTCCGCCGTTGGTTTCTTCAGGAGGGCGGTAAGCTCGGCGTGCTTCCAGCTCTCCGGTAAGGTGGCGGTGTGGAAGGAGGAGTTGATGATGTCCCGGAGATGGGGTGCGATGGTGGCGTCGGCTCTGTTGAAGACGTGGTGTGGGCAGGGGTCGGTTGGTGATCCGGAGTGGATGGAGTTCATCGTGCGGGTGGTGTCTTCGGTGCTGATCGGGGTCCAGTTGCAGAGGGTGGTGGTGGCGGGCGTTGGTTCGGCGGTAGGGTGCGTTGTTTGTGCGTCGAAGCTGTTATGTATGTCGGCGATCTTGCGGTGGAAGAACGCGGAGAGTGAGTTGCAGAGGTCTTGCGAGGGGGTGATGTCGTTGTTTCCGGCGCTGGGGTTGGAGAACTCTTTGACGATGCTGAAAAGTTCCTTGCTGTCATGGGCGTTGTTGTCCAGTCGTTCTTTGAGTGCCGACTTCTTGGTGGCACGGATCAGCTGGTGGTGTTTGCGGGTGGCGTGCTTGAGGACGGTCCTGTTGTCTGTGGTCTGGTCGAGTCGCCAGGTTTTCTCGAGAGTGCGGCAGTTCTTCTTGGATTCCTTGAGTTCGTTGGTGAACCAAGGGGTTTTCTTGCTTCCGGGTCTGCTGGGAGGGTTTTTAGTGGTGCGAGGTCGTCGGCGCAGGCGGTCAGCCACTTGGCGAGGTTGCTGGCTGCTTCGTTTGGGTCCGTTGTGTTGGTGGGTGTGTTCTGGCTGAGGGAGGCGGTGAGCTGCTCGGCGGTGATCTTGCTCCAGCTCCGGCGGGGAGCCTGTTGCGGGTGGTGGTGGGTCGTAGTCTTTCTGAAGCTGAAGTGGACGCAGCTGTGGTCGGTCCAGTGGAGTCCGGTGGCGTGGCTGAAGGAGATGTGCTTGCTGGACGAGAAGACGGGGTCAAGCGTGTGGCCGGCGTAGTGGGTGGGCGTGTTCACCAGTTGCTTGAGTCCGAGGTTGGCGAGGTTGTCCAGCAGGGCGGTGGTGTTTCTGTCGTTGTTGTTCTCCAGGTGGAAGTTGAGGTCCCCTAGGAGGATGTAGTCGGCGGAGGGCATGGCGTGCGGGCTGATGAAGTCTGCGATGTCTTCGCTGAATAGTGTGCGTGGTCCCGGGGGTCTGTAGATGAGGGTGCCTCGGAGGGTGGTCTTGGGGTCAGTGTGTATCTGGAAGTGTAGGTGTTCGGCGGCGGTGAAGGTCTCGTCGGAGTTAGTTGAGATGCGGATGGTGTTCTTGTGTACGATGGCGATGCCTCCTCCCGTCTGGTTGACGCGGGTCCCTCCGGGTGATCTTGTATCCGTCCGGGATGGCTATGGCGATGTCGGGCGCTGAGGAGGCGTTCATCCAGGTTTCGGTGAGGAAGGCGATGTCCGGTGCTGTTGCGTCGAGCAGGTCCCAGAGTTCCACGGCGTGCCTGTGGACGGAGCGGGTGTTCAGCAGGATGCATTTCAGGTGGTTGCTGCTGGTGCTCGACTTGGCGGAGGTGGTGCACGTCCGGGGGCAGGTGAATCGGCAGGTTTGGCAGGTGAAGGGTCCGTGGGTGCGTCTCGGTGAGGCTCGGTAGCAGGCAGGGTTCCGGCCGGCATTGAGTGCGGTGAGTGTGGCGGCGTCGTAGGTCCGTCGAGTGGTGTTGCATCGGTGGGATCCAGGGGTTCTGGCGCTGGGCGCGGTCCAGTCGCGGACGGGCGCAGACGGGCTTGCCTTAGGCGCGCCTTTGGCGCGCCAGCGGCGCGGCCGCGCAGCGGCCGCCATTTATGGGGAGGTGGGAGGGAGGAGCAGCTGGGAGGCGGGAGGCAGGGGCAGCGAATGGGCAGTCAGGGGGGCGGGGCCGCAGGGGACGCAGCGGCGGGAATGGCGAGAGGCAGCGGGGGCACAGAAAGGAAAAAGGGGAGAGAGCAGACAAAAACACGGGCACAACGACAATGGGGCAGCGAGGGGCACAAAAAGGAAAAAGGGGAGAGAGCAGACAAAATCACGGGCACAACGACAATGGGGCAGCGAGGGGCACAAAAAGGAAAAAGGGGAGAGAGCAGACAAAAACACGGGCACAACGACAATGGGGCAGCGAGGGGCACAAAAAGGAAAAAGGGGAGAGAGCAGACAAAAATACGGGCACAACGACAATGGGGCAGCGAGGGGCACAAAAAGGAAAAAGGGGAGAGAGCAGACAAAATCACGGGCACAACGGCAATGGGGCAGCGAGGGGCACAAAAAGGAAAAAGGGGAGAGAGCAGACAAAATCACGGGCACAACGACAATGGGGCAGCGAGGGGCACAAAAAGGAAAAAGGGGAGAGAGCAGACAAAAACACGGGCACAACGACAATGGGGCAGCGAGGGGCACAAAAAGGAAAAGGGGAGACAAGCAGAAAAACGGGCACCGGGGCCACAAGCGGAGGGCGATCTTACCTGCAGAAGCAGCGGGCAGACAACACAGGCGGAGCTGTGTGGTGGGGAGCGACCTACCTGGCAAGGTCAAGGGTCGCTCTCCTCACCGCGCAGCGGCCGCCATTTATGGGGAGGTGGGAGGGAGGAGCAGCTGGGAGGCGGGAGGCAGGGGCAGCGAATGGGCAGTCAGGGGGCGGGGCCGCAGGGGACGCAGCGGCGGGAATGGCGAGAGGCAGCGGGGGCACAGAAAGGAAAAAGGGGAGGGAGCAGACAAAAACACGGGCACAACGACAATGGGGCAGCAAGGGGCACAAAAAGGAAAAAGGGGAGAGAGCAGACAAAATCACGGGCACAACGACAATAGGGCAGCGAGGGGCACAAAAAGGCAAAAGGGGAGAGAGCAGACAAAAATACGGGCACAACGACAATGGGGCAGCGAGGGGCACAAAAAGGAAAAAGGGGAGAGAGCAGACAAAATCACGGGCACAACGACAATGGGGCAGCGAGGGGCACAAAAAGGAAAAAGGGGAGAGAGCAGACAAAAATACGGGCACAACGACAATGGGGCAGCGAGGGGCACAAAAAGGAAAAAGGGGAGAGAGCAGACAAAATCACGGGCACAACGACAATGGGGCAGCGAGGGGCACAAAAAGGAAAAAGGGGAGAGAGCAGACAAAATCACGGGCACAACGACAATGGGGCAGCGAGGGGCACAAAAAGGAAAAAGGGGAGAGAGCAGACAAAAACACGGGCACAACGACAATGGGGCAGCGAGGGGCACAAAAAGGAAAAGGGGAGACAAGCAGAAAAACGGGCACCGGGGCCACAAGCGGAGGGCGATCTTACCTGCAGAAGCAGCGGGCAGACAACACAGGCGGAGCTGTGTGGTGGGGAGCGACCTACCTGGCAAGGTCAAGGGTCGCTCTCCTCACCGCGCAGCGGCCGCCATTTATGGGGAGGTGGGAGGGAGGAGCAGCTGGGAGGCGGGAGGCAGGGGCAGCGAATGGGCAGTCAGGGGGCGGGGCCGCAGGGACGCAGCGGCGGGAATGGCGAGAGGCAGCGGGGGCACAGAAAGGAAAAAGGGGAGAGAGCAGACAAAAACACGGGCACAACGACAATGGGGCAGCGAGGGGCACAAAAAGGAAAAAGGGGAGAGAGCAGACAAAATCACGGGCACAACGACAATGGGGCAGCGAGGGGCACAAAAAGGAAAAAGGGGAGAGAGCAGACAAAAATACGGGCACAACGACAATGGGGCAGCGAGGGGCACAAAAAGGAAAAAGGGGAGAGAGCAGACAAAAATACGGGCACAACGACAATGGGGCAGCGAGGGGCACAAAAAGGAAAAAGGGGAGAGAGCAGACAAAATCACGGGCACAACGACAATGGGGCAGCGAGGGGCACAAAAAGGAAAAAGGGGAGAGAGCAGACAAAATCACGGGCACAACGACAATGGGGCAGCGAGGGGCACAAAAAGGAAAAAGGGGAGAGAGCAGACAAAAACACGGGCACAACGACAATGGGGCAGCGAGGGGCACAAAAAGGAAAAGGGGAGACAAGCAGAAAAACGGGCACCGGGGCCACAAGCGGAGGGCGATCTTACCTGCAGAAGCAGCGGGCAGACAACACAGGCGGAGCTGTGTGGTGGGGGAGCGACCTACCTGGCAAGGTCAAGGGTCGCTCTCCTCACCGCGCAGCGGCCGCCATTTATGGGGAGGTGGGAGGGAGGAGCAGCTGGGAGGCGGGAGGCAGGGGCAGCGAATGGGCAGTCAGGGGGCGGGGCCGCAGGGGACGCAGCGGCGGGAATGGCGAGAGGCAGCGGGGGCACAGAAAGGAAAAAGGGGAGAGAGCAGACAAAAACACGGGCACAACGACAATGGGGCAGCGAGGGGCACAAAAAGGAAAAAGGGGAGAGAGCAGACAAAATCACGGGCACAACGACAATGGGGCAGCGAGGGGCACAAAAAGGCAAAAGGGGAGAGAGCAGACAAAAATACGGGCACAACGACAATGGGGCAGCGAGGGGCACAAAAAGGAAAAAGGGGAGAGAGCAGACAAAATCACGGGCACAACGACAATGGGGCAGCGAGGGGCACAAAAAGGAAAAAGGGGAGAGAGCAGACAAAAATACGGGCACAACGACAATGGGGCAGCGAGGGGCACAAAAAGGAAAAAGGGGAGAGAGCAGACAAAATCACGGGCACAACGACAATGGGGCAGCGAGGGGCACAAAAAGGAAAAAGGGGAGAGAGCAGACAAAATCACGGGCACAACGACAATGGGGCAGCGAGGGGCACAAAAAGGAAAAAGGGGAGAGAGCAGACAAAAACACGGGCACAACGACAATGGGGCAGCGAGGGGCACAAAAAGGAAAAGGGGAGACAAGCAGAAAAACGGGCACCGGGGCCACAAGCGGAGGGCGATCTTACCTGCAGAAGCAGCGGGCAGACAACACAGGCGGAGCTGTGTGGTGGGGGAGCGACCTACCTGGCAAGATCAGGGGAATGGAAATATCAGTGGAGTTAGTAGGGAACAAAAGCCCTCCAGAGTAGGCGCACTGAGCGTTGAAAGTGAAGGAAGTGACGAAAGCGTGTTGTTGAGGGAAAGAAGTGTGGTCTTCAAACTTTTTAATGGCTTGCCCATCTCCTTGTGTAAAATATGTCACCAGGGGCCCTCAGAATTACAAACATATTTTTTCACAAGCATTCTATAAAACTGTCATCTCTAAACATATTTATTATTTCAAACAGTGGCGTTATGCTCAGTTTTGCCTTTAAAAAATGCAAACAAATACATTATTCGCAACATATTATGGGCAGTCTGGACTGCCTGAAGTATAAAAGTATCCACAGAGTGAGTGACCCTTTATCAACAGTGGGGAGGAGGGGCTTTGAGGGATTATTTGGAATGCCCACATCCCTGCCCCCCTTGACACCTTATTCCAGTAAGGACATGAGGGACTGATGCCCCAATAGGAGGAGCACCAGCATGCAAAGAAAGGAAATAGCAGTGAGTGAGAGATGGAACACACTCCCCCCGACAGCGGGATAGCTCATAAGCAGGAATCCACTCCAACCCACTGGAAAAGCACCTGGTTGCATTTGTTAATCTTAACAATGCAATGTAAGTGAAAAAAGTTACAATGGTGATTTTTTTGTTTTGTTTAGCCAAAGAGTTAGTCAGGTTAGTTTTTCATCGGATTCAAATAGAACCATTTAGCGCGCCTGACATGCGCTTGACTTTAACCCAGCTCCACCAGCCACTGTGCTGAGTGCTGTACAATAGAGCTGCAGATCATGAATACACATCTCTATCCAACTGAAAGTCCTTATGGTGAGACAGGCAAATCACCACCGATGTCTGGGTAGGGGTAAAAGGTCACTTTAATAGATCAGGTCTGTGAAAAATAGGAATAGCCTTGCAACATTGCTAACAGCCTGTAATCCAATACACCTCCAGACTTTTCCGAAGGGCATACCTATCACCACCCCATCCTTAAACCTCCCATCAATAGCCCCCCCCCCACTTAATCCTTTTCAGCCTCTTCATTTCCCTACGTTTTCATGTAGCTATCCTAAAGGCATTATGTTTTCCCCTTTCTTGCCCTCCTAATCCTTTCCCTTTTCCTTTGACAATTTGCAACCTTCTCAGACATTATAAACGTAGGGCCTTATTTACAAGGAATTAACGCAGCGCGGTAACGCAAACCATTTGACTGTGCCGCGCTGCGTTAATTCCAAAGCAAAGGGATGCGTCAAATCTACAACGATATGACGGATCCCTTTGCTCTCCCCTGCACTGGCTCACAATTAGCTGCCATGCGTGCCATGGTGCAAGGGTGTCTGCGCCACGGGGATGATTGTTTTTGTGCTGGGAGGGACACTTTCCAGCACAAAAACACTCACAAGAGATGATTTCCTCTTGTTATGTGTGCTGCAGATTGCAGCACGCATAGAAAGAGGAAAAAAACAAAGAGAAATAAACACATTTCTCCACGTTACGCCTCCCCTGGGGAGGCGTAGCATTCTGACTCATTTCCAGGTTTACAATTTCTCGTAAATCTGGAATTGCGGCAGAAGCCATGGGTGTTGCGTGGGAACACCCACATTAACACCAATGGCATGCCCCTTTCACGCAAAATGTTGCGTGTTAAGGGACCATATTTACATGCAGATGAAAAGCCATGCAGGGTGGATTTACATGCCCGTGTAAATATGGGACAGCAGGACGCGCCGCCGGTGTGTCACAAAAAGTGAAGCACAGGCGGTGCCAGGGGCTTGTAACTAACCCCCTCAATGCTTTTCAGTCCATAAATTGGTCCATCCTCTCTGTGGTGACCCTAAACTCCAGATCCTCCTGTAAGTTGTCTTTCTGCTGCCAACCAAGAAAATCCATTACAAGTTGGTTTCCTTTCCTTTCCTCCCTATAGCGTCTTTTTAAATCTTGAGTCCGTTACCTACAACTATACAAATTCCCCCTTTGATGGTTCTCATAAGACTTGTGTCACCACATCCCTCAATTCTGTAAAGTAAAACTCATTTACTAAACAACATGTAATCATCTGCTGTAATTACCCTCAGATGAGCCACCAATAATCATGAGCAACTGCACTCCTTGAACAATTCTACCAATGTTGGTAGCAATTACTTCCACTTCATGCAGGTGCACAGATATCCAACTACTGTCTTATCCCAGTTGCTTGCCGAATGGCCTTGTGTCTGCTTGTTTGGCCACCCACTTCATGAACAAGTGTCCAAATCATTCTGTTCTTTGAGCCACAAGTACATCCTGTAGCTACAGGGGTTGGAGGGGAAGGGTGGCTCACAGAGAACCAGCCAAATAACCTATTCTGACCTGTGTACACCCTACCTACCCTTCCCCCTTAATCTCCCTTTAACACCAATATGCACATTACAACTCCAGTACACCCTCTTGTATCACATACCACTTGCTGCAGTCACAGCTTCAAAGCCCTGGCATCCTTATCTCATTCTAGAGAATACCACTGTATGCATTTCAGTGGCTGCATCTATCCTGAATGAATGTGTCCTATTTTACAGCTAAATAAGTCTCAGCATCCTTAAGGCTTTCTCAAGAACCTTCAGAACCTGAAAACTCAACCATCCAAAAGAGTGCCCACTCCCTCTATTTCAAACACCACTTGGAAGCCAAAACTAAGTATGAATGTGCCACCCCTGATTTCTATTACTAAACCGATGTTCCCCTATACATTTAATCAATTTTGAGTCCTTCAGGCTTATCCTTAAACTGATGCCATCTAAAAAAACTGATTCTCTTCCTTTCCTTTTTGCCCCATCAATTCAGAAACCATGAATGACCCAAAAAACAAGATCTTATATAAATGAATTAAGCATTATTCAGTTGCACCAACACTATCCCCCCAAAAGTGTGGATGGCCACTGGTCTTCTAAACTTCTTCTCTGTTCCCCTATCTTGCACCCAACCATACAGCATCCTAATTCCACAGCTGAAGTGATGAATCCCCCAAAGCATTTCATGTAAAATACTGTACATTAGGTTTCCCAGCAAAATTTACAGGAGAGAATCACCTGTCCATCAGACCCAATATGTACTGTACTATATCCTCCCTCCCTTTCCTAATTCTCTCACCTCTCGCCATCAAATCTCCTTGTTCCACTTGCAACAAATTATAACCATGCCTGTAATCTGCTAGTTAGTCAGCCATATTCGCAAATTAAAATCTTACCATGCATTTTCAGGTTCTATTGTTGTTGTCATTCACATATTTTCCAACTCTCCTGACCCCTTTTCCCATTCCTTTCTTTCCTGTCCTTATTCAGTTTTCTGAATTAAATTTTTTTTTTTTTTAATTATAGTTGCTTCTTCGATTTGCCTCAAGCCACACTAATATGTTGGGATGGTGGTGGTGCGAATGCTTCATGAGTAACGATCGTGGTATACTGACTGGAACAACGGTAGCGTTAGCTCTATGCATATGCTCTCTTTAACCTAAATAAATATCTTCTTAAGTTCCTCGACATTTTAGTTATTTTAATAGCCAATTGAAATCTGCTAACAACCCCTCTAATCAATGGAACATCCTCATCCTCCTATCTAGCAGAGTACCACCATGTAGTCTTCACTCTGTCTTCTCCAATCACCAAATCACCCAATCCCTCCAATTGTTAGCAAGATAAAGCATCTGCAAACTTTTAGGACATCTCTCACGCTCTAAACAATATATTATGGGTCAGACCGTGACTATAGCTAGTGAAAAAAACCCTAGGAAAGCAATACTCCTCTCCTCCGTTCAACCATTTTTCAGGCCATTGTTCTTCACACCATCTGCCATCCAAAAATAGCCAAAAACTGCCAACCTCAACCATGTATGAGAAAAACGTGATCCATCCACTCCTCCATCTTGAAAGACCATATGGGAAATCCTTTGAAATACTTTTGAAAAGCTGCCCAAACTCTCAATTCAGCTTCCTGCTATTAATCAAACCCTATTGTGTAGTAAAATCACTCCTGCCACTGAAAAACCAAGTGGATGATTTAGAATTTGACGGACAGGGTATTCCACCACAACCACAATTGAATGATCTCTTCACCAACCTGAAAGTCTACTCGCCTGATTTACAGTTGTGCACACCTTATGTATTTCAAGAATGGAGACTGCTCCATCTACATCACTGACATACACCTCTGATGGCCCGACGGTACAAGGGCTGTCAAAGGTTTGGCCATTTGACTAACCATCCAATTTAGAGTGGGAGGTCAAATGGCCAGTTTTAACTCTCCCTAACCACTGTGAAAAACCTGGCAGTAAGGTACAGTAAAACATTTATATGACCTCCCACGTCATGGCCATGGGAGAAAACTCCCATGGTGTAGGGTTCATTAGCGTTTGTTTATTTAAAAACAACATCCTGATTTGGGATATGTTGTTCTTGATAAAACAAAAACAATGTAAAAATTTGATGGACAGTACTGTCATTTTCAAAGTACCATCTTTCAAACATTTAACTCATTGACAGTAACTGATGGGATGGCGGTTCCTGTCAATGACGAGAGATGTCTGCTATGATGGCAGCCATCTCTAAATTCAAAGGGGTACACTTTTCAAAGGTTTTGCCTTGCCCTTGCGCTATGCAAGGGGACGCAGGGTGACGCAAAACCTAGAATGAGATTTACCAAGCCACGCAAAGTCACCTTGCGTGGCTTGGTATATCTGAAGTAATGCATGGTCGAGCAAATTTTCGCCTTGTGTGACTCTCTGCCCCAGGGAGGCATCTCATGGGTGGGGCGTGGATGTCTACACGTATCCACCCATGGATTTTGGAACATTGCCAGATTTACCATGAGTGGCAGACCCGAGAATGCATCAAAATGCTATGCCTTCCAAGGGGAGGCGTAACTCGGAGAAATATCTTTATTGCTGTGTAATAAGGTTCGTAAACTGGTAGAAGTTGGCGAAGGAAGGTTTATTCGAAACATGGAGGAAAGCTGGTACAAAGGTACGTCCTACCTACACGGATCTCAGGGCAACTGACAACCGGAACCAAGCGTAAGCTCGAGAGGACCCACGCTCTAGAATGGAGAACAATGACACCCAGACGGTTCTTCGTAACAAACAGGTAAGATCATTACACATCTTCCCCCTTTTAGAAGAGAAAGAAAAAAAAAAAAAAACGGGTCTGGATAGGAGAGGGAGAGAAAGAGAAAGAGAGAGAGAGCAAGGTAGAAAAAAGAAAAGGGAACAGAATGAGGAAAGAACCCATAACACGATGCGTTAATGCAAAACATAGTAATTTGGTTTCAGCTCTAATGCAAAACAAAGTCATTTAGTTTCACAGGGAGCTTTCCAACACGCACACTCTTTCTTAACTTTGGCAAAACATCAGGAGGATCACGGCGAGGGACAAACAGGTTAGGTGCAGGAGCAATCCTATTAAGGTTCCAAATGCGACCATCACTTAACTTGACAGCATTTAGGAAAACCTTTTTAACAACGTAAGGCAAGAAAAATTTCGAAGCACCAGAATACCTTTGTGGAAGACAAACTCGCACTCTGTCACCCACACGCACAAGAGTGCGTGTGACGGCATGTCTAGAGTCAAAATATGTCTTCCTCTTAGCGATTTTCAATTCCTGACTGGCTTGCCAAGAAGGTAAACCAGGGGCTGAAATAATGTCCTGAGACCCTGCACTCCCACCTCTCATCCATGATTGAAACATACTGATATTGGGTTTCCTACCACGAAAAAGTTCAAAGGGAACCATGGATGTGGTCGAATGGGGAGTCAGGCGATAAACCATTACTCTTTCTTGGATTTCTGCTTTCCAGTCTTTGTTTTGGGATTTGGCCAGCTGAATGGAGTCCTTCAACACACGGTTGAACCTCTCTACCATGCCATTAGTTTCGGGATGGTAGAGGGCGCAGCGTTTGTGTCTGATCCCTTTCTCTGTAAGATATGTCTCCATCTCCTTAGAAACTAGCTGAACCCCATTGTCAGTAAGGAGACAATCGGGAAATCCTCACGAGAAAAGACCTCGTCTAAAAATTTAATGACATCCTTAGTCTCGATACTCTGGCAGATTTTAATCTCCGGCCACCTTGAGAAAAGATCAATTAAGACTAGGACAAATGACTGACCAGAGTTACTAGAAACGGGGCCTAGAAGATCTAGAGCTACTTCTTGCCAGCAACGAGTGGGTCCCTCTCGTACAACCATAGGCTGTACTCTAGTTTTATAAATCTTGTCAGAGGCATTGCATTCTTGACAGTCCCTCACCATGCGCTCAACCAAGAGATCAATTCCGGGCCACCAGAAGTGCAAACAAATTCTCTCTTTCGTTTTAGAGATCCCCTGGTGTCCCTGATGGGCTTGTTGAGCAATTTTCTCCCTGAGGGAAAGAGGTGGAACTAGCCTAGTACCTCTCCGAAGTAGGCCTGAAGAGACAGACAACTCATGCCGTACATTCCAGAATTTCCTCGTCTCCTCATCAAGGCCCTTTATGCCCTTCCACCCTTCAGTCACCAACTCACAAACTTTAATAATGACGGGATCATTGGCCAAGGAGGATTTCCACTCATTTTCACTCAAAACACCACTTGTGACTTCGCAGACTTTATAATCTTCATCATCATCACATATCGCACTCGAACTATCACTCTTGTCAACAGAGTCATTAGTAACAAGGCGGGACAAACAGTCAGATACTTTGTTTTGTGCACCAGGTATGTGATGGACGACAAAGTCGTAGTCTTGCAAGGCTACAATCCATTTGGTGATTCTCGAGGATACAGCATCGAGACTCTTTTTCGTAAATAGGTCTTTCAAGGGTTTGTGGTCGGACTGGACCGTGAAGGAGCTTCCCCAGAGGAATTTTTTAAGTTTTTTAATCACCCAGAATATGCAGAGAGTTTCCTTTTCTATCACTGAATATTGTAGTTCAGCTCCAACGAGAGCTCTTGACAGGAACATTATGGTCGTTTCGTGTCCACCCTTGACCTGTTTGAGAACAGCTCCTAGTCCCTTTGAGCTGGCGTCAGTGATGAGTATGGAGGATGCAGAGGTATCAAAGCTATGAAGTGAAGGAGCCTCGCCCAAAGCCTTCTTCACATCGTTGAATTATTTTTGGCACTCCAGCGACCAAGTAAATCTCACACCTTTTTTGAGAAGAGTTCTGAGGGTGTAGGTACGAAAAGCAAATTGAGGAACAAATTTGTTGTAGTACTCTGCCATCCCTAGGAAGGTAACTAACTCGTCTCTGGTTTGGGGTACGGGAAGATCATCAATAGTTTTAACTAGCTTGTCCTTGGGTCTGACTCCCTTTTTAGACAGTTTGTGACCCAAGTAGTCAATCTCATCAAGATTGAATTTGCACTTACTTTCACGCAGTGTCAAACCACGTGATTTGAAATGACTCAGTACTGCTTTGAGTCTCTCATCATGGGTACATTGAGATGGGCCATGAACTAAGACGTCATCCTGATAAATTTTAACGCCAGGCAAACCCTGCAAGACATCTTCCATGGCCCTCTGAAATACTGATGCAGCTGAATCGAGTCCAAAGGGAAGCCTAGTAAATGTATATGTGCCGAACGGCGTTATGAAAGCTGTGAGGTTTTGTGACTCAGGGTCGATTTTAATTTGATGGTACGCGGCCCTGAGGTCAAGTGTGGAGAAGACTTCAGCCCCGGCCAATTGCGTCAGCATCTCTGCGATGTTGGGGAGAGGGTATCTGTCAGCTATGACAGCACGATTGAGAGAGCGCAAGTCTACGCAAAGCCTAACCTCACCTGAGGCCTTTCGGGCCCACGGGGGCTAGCCAATCACTTGCCTCTGATTCCACAATGATGCCTTCCTTGAGTAATTTTTTTAATTCGTTCTCCATCGAATCTCTCAGAGCCAAAGGTACATTACGCACTTTGCAAGTTACAGGGATGGCGTTGGCTTTCAAGATAATCTTGCGGATGTAGTCGGATAAACAGCCCATTCGCTCACTAAAGACTTCTTTAAATTCTTGGCGAAGACTGTCCACTTGTACGACATCAGTGAGCTCACGTGTACAGGAAGAAGCATGAGAGGACGAAGGTACCCCTTTGAGAGGGTCAACAGGTGCTTCTCTCAAGACTATGCAAGGATTACCACCAGGAATTAACATGACGCCGAGATCAGCCTGATGAATCCAACTCACTATACTATCTCCTTTGGAGGAGATGTATATCTTCCCAGCTGTAAGTCTGTTCCTGAACTCAATGTGACCTTCGAAGTAGCCAAACAACTTAATGGGTTGCCCTCCATAAGCAAGGGGTCGGATGTCGGGCTTGAATACTTTCACTTTCCCGGAAAGGAAGACATCATAAAAGGACTTGGGGATTAGGGTGATCTTGGCCCCCGAGTCAAAGAGCATTTTGACAGGATGGCTATTTATTAGGACACTGTCGACAGGACTTGAGCACTTGATTTGAGTAGCGTATGACAAAATCTCACCACAGTGCAGATCATCAGAACTAGATTCGGAATCGTTTTGTATCCAAACTTCTTTAACTCGTTTTTTTTTTTTATTCTTATGAAGTCTGCAAGCTTTGGCTAAGTGTCCAAACTTCCCACAATTAAGACATTTTGCAATTATGGCAGGACAAGACTTGTCATCAGCTAGATGGCCAATATTGTCACAACGGTAACACCTTCCGGGAAAAGGTTTTCTTTGCCATGACGATTGCGGCTCGAAACGCCTGGAAATGGGTTTCATAGTACGAGGTTCCATGGGTTTCATAGTACGAGGTTCCACGTCTTTTGATGACTTGGCATGCGAGATGGCTTGAACTTTCTCATCTGAACTAGTTGTGGAGCCATTTTCCTTTTTTATGACTTCAACACAGGCTAAGGAGTGTTCGATTCGTTTTGCGATAGTGATGACCTCATCAAGCTTAGGATCATCCTTTTGCCACAGTTCGTCATTTACTTTTTCTATGGCACAACCAAGCATGAATTGATCGCGTACACGTTCTTCTAGTGCACTTTCAAATTTGCAAGTGGAAGCAAGTTTACGTAAATGAGACACATACATCTCTACAGTCTCCTTAGGTTGTTGTGTTCTTTTTCCAAAGTGGTAGCGCTCTAGAACTGTGCTCACTTTGGGTAAGAAATGCTTGTCTAATTTTTTTAAGCAAATCTCGAACTCATTGAGACCGTCGGATTCGGAACTGTCAAGATCCGGTAGATGTTCGAAAACTTCCTGCCCCTCAGTGCCTAAGCAGTGTAATAGCAAAGCTGATTTTCTCTCAGCACTGAGAGACACACCACACACCCTGGCGTAGTTAATGAAGACCTTTTTCCATTTGGACCACCGTATTGTAGGTTCACCAGGATTAGAAAGGAAAAAAAGTGGTGGTGTGACGTTTTGCATACTTGTAACAGGGTAGATGAAGTCCAGTTGAGCTCAGCGTGAAAGTGGTGAAAGGGAGGATAAAGTAGTAGTAGGAAGCTGCGCAGTTAACGTAGTTCGCGTGGAGAGGTTCAAATGGATTAGCTGTGCCTATCTTCATGTAGTTACTGTAATGACAGGCAGGGATAAAGCCAAGGTTGTGCTTGTTGCGAAGGTTTTTTAAAGCTGTGCCTGTCAGCGAAGTAGAGCTTGGCAGGCGAAAAGTGGGACTAGGTTTCTTTTCCCGGTTGTATTTGAATAAGGGAGGCACCACAGTAATTTGCTGTGCCAATCAGCGTTAAAATCACAATGATAGGCAGGCGATACATTTTCAAGCTGTGCCTGTCAGCGAAGTAAAGCTTGGCAGGCAAAAGAACAAAGCTGCGCTTGACGATGAAGAAGTTTTACAGCTGTGCCTGCAGGCGAAGTAGAGCTTGGCAGGCGAAAGGGGAACAGTTGCTTGGCACAGTTATGGTCTATAATGTGTGGACGAGAGGCCAAGTTGTTTTAATCATCGGGGCTAGGCAAAAGGAAGTTTCCGCCAGGCACGAATGAGTGTTAGGTTGCTTGGCAACAGTGTTGTAAGCGATACCGCTCGCTCCGTCTCGAGAGCTTGATGGTTGCCTATTGACGGGATATTTTCTCTTGCCGCAGAAGGAACGTTGAGATGTTGACGTGTTGACGCGCGAGCAGAGAAGAGGCGTCACAGGCAGCTCAGTCATGGAACGTTGTGCGCGGGGAAGGAAGCACGAGCGTTCGCTTTATTTTTACTAAAAAGTTGTAATGCCACAGAGTCTATGGGGATTTGAAGCGCAGGGAGATGAGGAGCATTGTCTTAAAAGCGAAGCGCCGTACCTGAAAGCAGGAGTGAGTAACTCGCTAAGTGGAGATGATCCGGAAGAAACTTCTTTGGAGTGTTAGGACGTCTGTAGGCTGGCGGGGTCCGTTTCAAGCTCGTCGCCAGTGTAATAAGGTTTGTACACTGGTAGAAGTTGGCGAAGGAAGTTTTATTCGAAACATGGAGGAAAGCTGGTACAAAGGTACGTCCTACCCACACGGATCTCAGGGCAACTGACAACCGGAACCAAGCGTAAGCTCGAGAGAACCCATGCTCTAGAATGGAGAACAATGACACCCAGACGGTTCTTCGTAACAAACAGGTAAGATCATTACATGCTGCTCGCTCCATAAACTCTTCATCTTCTTTAGGTTCTTCTTCATGGCTGTAAGCAACAATATACCCATTCTCCAGCACACATAGAAAGCAGAAAAAGCCTCAAAGAATTGCTTTTGTGCAGGAAGGTGTACCTTCCTGCACAAAAACAATCCTGCCTGCAAAGCAGGCACCCTTGCACCATGGTGGAGTGGCTCCTGGGTTGGCCCTAGGCAGCATATAGTGCACCAGTGCAAGGAGAGGACAGGAATGTGCCATATAATGTTCAATATGGTGCATTCCTGCCCTCTCCCTCCCAGGCAGTGCAGGAAGGGGTCTTGCTGCACTGTGTTGAATGACTTTTTGATAAACTTGCCCCAGAGTATGTATATTCTGCAAGGTGATAGAGTTTTTTACTCTGTTGTCCTGACATACTACAATTCATACTCCAAACTCTAACTCAGACCCCAAGTCTCCTACAAAAAGCGTGGCCTGCTTTCAATACTCTAGATACAAAAGGGGATGATGGACGGAACATTTGAGCCAATCAAACACTCACCCCCAGTCAACTGATCTGGGTTTAATCCATCATCATTCTTTAGCTCACTCCACCACCCCAGTTCAGACATGGCCATATGCAAATCAGTCTGACCCTGTGCCTCATGGGAACAGTCCAGCCCGAACTGCCAAGCCATGTCTTCCCTGGACCAGAAACAAGCATCCTAGGACCGGTTTCTGGCATTCCAGCCGTCATCAGCCAGGCTTGCTTGAATCCAGTGGCAAAGTGAGCAAGGGACCCACGTCTGGGCATACCCCCGCCAACTTAGGGCCGGTCCAGGGAAGACATGGCTTGGCAGTTCGGGCTGGACTGTTCCCATGAGGCACAGGGTCAGACTGATTTGCATATGGCCATGTCTGAACTGGGGTGGTGGAGTGAGCTAAAGAATGATGATGGATTAAACCCAGATCAGTTGACTGGGGGTGAGTGTTTGATTGGCTCAAACGCTCCGTCCATCATCCCCTTTGTATCGCTTTGTTCGCCCTAAGTTGGCGGGGGTATGCCCAGACGTGGGTCCCTTGCTCACTTTGCCACTGGATTCAAGCAAGCCTGGCTGATGACGGCTGGAATGCCAGAAACCGGTCCTAGGATGCTTGTTTCCGGTCCAGGGAAGACATGGCTTGGCAGTTCGGGCTGGACTGTTCCCATGAGGCACAGGGTTAGACTGATTTGCATATGGCCATGTCTGAACTGGGGTGGTGGAGTGAGCTAAAGAATGATGATGGATTAAACCCAGATCAGTTGACTGGGGGTGAGTGTTTGATTGGCTCAAACGTTCCGTCCATCATCCCCTTTTGTATCGCTTTGTTCGCCCTAAGTTGGCGGGGGTATGCCCAGACGTGGGTCCCTTGCTCACTTTGCCACTGGATTCAAGCAAGCCTGGCTGATGACGGCTGGAATGCCAGAAACCGGTCCTAGGATGCTTGTTTCCGGTCCAGGGAAGACATGGCTTGGCAGTTCGGGCTGGACTGTTCCCATGAGGCACAGGGTCAGACTGATTTGCATATGGCCATGTCTGAACTGGGGTGGTGGAGTGAGCTAAAGAATGATGATGGATTAAACCCAGATCAGTTGACTGGGGGTGAGTGTTTGATTGGCTCAAACGTTCCGTCCATCATCCCCTTTTGTATCGCTTTGTTCGCCCTAAGTTGGCGGGGGTATGCCCAGACGTGGGTCCCTTGCTCACTTTGCCACTGGATTCAAGCAAGCCTGGCTGATGACGGCTGGAATGCCAGAAACCGGTCCTAGGATGCTTGTTTCCGGTCCAGGGAAGACATGGCTTGGCAGTTCGGGCTGGACTGTTCCCATGAGGCACAGGGTCAGACTGATTTGCATATGGCCATGTCTGAACTGGGGTGGTGGAGTGAGCTAAAGAATGATGATGGATTAAACCCAGATCAGTTGACTGGGGGTGAGTGTTTGATTGGCTCAAACGTTCCGTCCATCATCCCCTTTTGTATCGCTTTGTTCGCCCTAAGTTGGCGGGGGTATGCCCAGACGTGGGTCCCTTGCTCACTTTGCCACTGGATTCAAGCAAGCCTGGCTGATGACGGCTGGAATGCCAGAAACCGGTCCTAGGATGCTTGTTTCCGGTCCAGGGAAGACATGGCTTGGCAGTTCGGGCTGGACTGTTCCCATGAGGCACAGGGTCAGACTGATTTGCATATGGCCATGTCTGAACTGGGGTGGTGGAGTGAGCTAAAGAATGATGATGGATTAAACCCAGATCAGTTGACTGGGGGTGAGTGTTTGATTGGCTCAAACGTTCCGTCCATCATCCCCTTTTGTATCGCTTTGTTCGCCCTAAGTTGGCGGGGGTATGCCCAGACGTGGGTCCCTTGCTCACTTTGCCACTGGATTCAAGCAAGCCTGGCTGATGACGGCTGGAATGCCAGAAACCGGTCCTAGGATGCTTGTTTCCGGTCCAGGGAAGACATGGCTTGGCAGTTCGGGCTGGACTGTTCCCATGAGGCACAGGGTCAGACTGATTTGCATATGGCCATGTCTGAACTGGGGTGGTGGAGTGAGCTAAAGAATGATGATGGATTAAACCCAGATCAGTTGACTGGGGGTGAGTGTTTGATTGGCTCAAACGTTCCGTCCATCATCCCCTTTTGTATCGCTTTGTTCGCCCTAAGTTGGCGGGGGTATGCCCAG